>CM054161.1:12259366-12270274 GCA_028751875.1 Rapana venosa | reverse complement strand
GGGGGAAAGAATTAGGGAGTGCCTCAGATGTCTGTGCTACAGTGTCGAGATTTGATCATGAAGGGATACAGAATTAGGGAGTGCCTGGGATATCTGTGCTACAGTGTCGAAATTTGATAATGAAGGGGTAAAGAATTAGAGAGTGTCTAGATGTCTGTGCTATAGTGTCGAGATTTGATAATGCAGGGGTAAAGAATTAGGGAGTGTCTTGCATGTCTGTGCTACAGTGTAGAGGTTTGATAATGCAGGGGTAAAACATTAGGGGGTGTCTGGGATGTCTGTGCTATAGTGTAGAGATTTGATAACAAAGGGGTAAAGAATTAGGGAGTGCCTAGGATGTCTGTGCTACAGTGTCTAGATTTGATAATGAAGGGGTAAAGAATTAGGGAGTGTTTAGATGTATGTGCTACAGTGTATAGATTTGATAATGCAGGGGTAAAGAATTAGGGAGTGCCTTGCATGTCTGTGCTACGGTGTCGAGATTTGATAATGCAGGGGTGAAGAATTAGGGAGAATCTATCTGTACTACAGTGTCGAGATTTGATAATGCAGGGGTGAAGAATTAGGGAGAATCTATCTGTACTACAGTGTCTAGATTTGATAATGCAGGGGTAAAGAATTAGGGAGTGTCTAGATGTCTGTGGTACAGTGTAGAGATTTGATAATGCAGGGGTGAAGAATTAGGGAGTGTTTAGATGTATGTGCTACAGTGTATAGATTTGATAATGCAGGGTGAAGAATTAGGGATGTTTAGATGTATGTGCTACAGTGTATAGATTTGATAATGCAGGGGTGAAGAATTAGGGAGTGTTTAGATGTATGTGCTACAGTGTATAGATTTGATAATGCAGGGGTGAAGAATTAGGGAGTGTTTAGATGTATGTGCTACAGTGTATAGATTTGATAATGCAGGGGTGAAGAATTAGGGAGTGTTTAGATGTATGTGCTACAGTGTATAGATTTGATAATGCAGGGGTGAAGAATTAGGGAGTGTTTAGATGTATGTGCTACAGTGTATAGATTTGATAATGCAGGGGTGAAGAATTAGGGAGTGTCTTGCATATCTGTGCTACAGTGTCGAGATTTGATAATGAAGGGGTAAATAATCAGGGAGTGCCTTGCATGTCTGTGCTACAGTGTAGAGGTTTGATAATGCAGGGGTAAAACATTAGGGGGTGTCTGGGATGTCTGTGCTATAGTGTAGAGATTTGATAACAAAGGGGTAAAGAATTAGGGAGTGCCTAGGATGTCTGTGCTAAAGTGTAGAGATTTGATAATGCAGGGGTAAAGAATTAGGGAGTGCCTTGCATGATTGTGCTAAAACATTTTCTGAATAACCACTCTCGCAAACTCTTTTTTTGCGGCCATATTTTGCCTATAGTTGATTATGCTTCATCTCTTTGGGACAGCTGCAGTGCTACAAATTTAAAATTGATTCATAGATTATATAAAAGAGCACTGAAACTTGTTCTACTAAAATCAAGCTCCCTAACCATCAACGATTATAAGGAAACAAATATCCTAACCTTCAAAAACAGACTTTATCTAAATAAAGCTCTATTTGTCCAGAAAGTTGTCAATGGAAATGCCCCTCCAAAGATCACCAATAGCTTCAAAATCAATGAACACAGACATAATCATCTACTAACATTTCCGAGACCAAGAAATAATCTTTACAAAACAAGCTTCTTGTACTCAGGTAGTGACTTATGGAACAAGCTCCCAAAACGCTTAAAATGTATCAAGAACAAAAATCAGTTCAAGACACAGCTAAAAAGCCATCTAATGCATGAATGCCTAGAAATTGACTAATAAGGCAAATCAACCATGATTAATAGGGCAAAATCAACCATACTTACATTACCAGCACTAATGGTTTTTCCTTACAACAAAAAATTCAGTATAATCTTACTGTGACTATAAATTCTACAGTCACACACTGTATATTGTGGAGGGAGGGAGGCAGGAAAGAGGCACACTAATTATGCAAATAAGTAAGAGTAAATCTATGTAAGCTAGAAAATAATCTGCAATGTTGAAACAAGTGGAAGGAGGAATTTTAAAAATCTTTTTATGGAAGACCTGATAGCTGATGGGTTTCCTTCTCTCCTCTCTCCACTCCTCTCATCTCACTCTCTCCTCTCCTCTCTCTCTTCCCCCTCTCTCCCCTCTCTCTCTCTCCCCTCTCTCTCTCCTCTCTCTCTCTCATCTCTCTCTCTCCCCTCTCTCTCTCTCTCTCATCTCCTCCCCTCTCCTCTCCTCTCCTTTCCTCTCCTCTCCTCCCTCATCCCCTTTGTCTTGTCTAATTCAATAGATTTTATCGTGGATGTTTGTTTTTATTGCAGTTAGAGATGAGATTATTAGTACTATTAAAGCGATACTGTTTTAGTATGATTTTGTTTTAAGTTTGATAGTCCAGTGGATTATGGTTTTTTGAATTCTGTATCGTATAGGGGTTCTACTTGTTTTAATAATTGTTTTTTTTAAAAACTATTAATTTGATTGAAGTGTATTTCCCCTTCCCCCTTGATACTCCTCCCCCACCCCATCCTTTCCAATGCTTTTCTGTTATCATGGTTATGTTGTTTTTCTCATGGTGATGGGGATCATTTTTATATTTTTTGTCTCATGGTGATGGGGGATTGTGTTATAATTGTATCTCTATTATATAATCATTATTGTAATCTTATTTGACTTATCTTGCTTTGATAGTTATTGTGTGAATATGTCATTTTTAAAAGCGCTATTTTAAAAGTATGAACGCAAAAAAGCACACGCTTGATGGGTGGAGGAGGAGAGGAGGGAGTAATTGAAGGTAATATGTTTAGTAATGACGAATGCCTAAATATTTTTTTAACGTTTTATTCTTGTACCTTTTTATTATCTAAGTATAAACGTGAAAGAATGGATGAAAAAAGTAGGTGAATAATTTGTTTTTTCCTGACGTTTTATGATTTTTTTTTTTAATTCTTAAAACATTTTTATTTAAATGTGTGTGTGACGTGAGCGCGCACGCGCTCCCGAGTGGCAATGAGTATTGTGTGGGGTGTATATGTATATGTGGTAATTTGTAATTTCCAATGTATCTCCTTATCGATTTTTCCTCTTTTTTTACTGGTTTAATTAACGGTAAATGATGCAATAATGTAGTGTCTTAGTATAATCATTACGAAATTTGTTCTTAGATAGATGGCTTGATGAAAAAAAGCAAATGCATTGCTTATTCAATGTACCATCTGGAAATAAAATTTTGACTTTGACTTTGACTTTGACTACAGTGTAGAGGTTTGATAATGCAGGGGTGAAGAATTAGAGAGTGTCTAGATGTCTGTGCTACAGTGTATAGATTTGATAATGCAGGGGTAAAGAATTAGGGAGTGTCTTGCATGTCTGTGCTACAGTGTAGAGATTTTTCTGTACATGTTTACCTCCGCTATTATCAAGTCTGTGTGCACCTCATGAGGTTTTTGTTTTTATTTTAGTGTTTTATTTTGAGAATAATGGAATAAGCACTCATGTGGGCTTTTTGTACATCTGGTCCCTGTGTGTAAGCAGTTTTGTCAATTTTGTCATCCGTTCCCACCGGCACACATTGCCTACTCTTACGAAAAGTGGAACAGGATTTTCACGAGTGCGCAAGATGTTCTGCGTGCGTTCGCACACGGGACCACGGTTCATAGTCTCATCCGAAGGACTTTTGGGGAGAATGGAGTCTGCACTGATGTTAACTCCAGGGGAAAATGTTCTCTTGAACGGGAATCGAATCCGGGTCGTCAGATTGCGAGCGCAATGTTCTAACCACTAGGCTATCCTGTCCCCCCAAACTAAACTTCGTTAACAAAGGCACAGGGAAAAGAAAGCAATGCAAACAAAAATCTGACCAAATTACACTGAGAAAGACAAGACAATACAATACAAGGAAGCGACCAAAATTTACTTGCAAAAGCAGAAGGTAAAGGCAAAAAGAATGGTCAGAACTTAACTCGCAAAGGTACCCTATATAATGAAGGAGAAACAATGGAAAAGAACTGGCCAAATCTTCCATAGCAAAGACAAAGGCAAAGAATGCAGAATATTCAACAGCAAAAACAAAAACAATAAAATAAAATAAAAGGAAAGAAAAAGAAAAAGAAAACCAAAATGAACAAGAAACATCATCATCATCATCATCATCAAGAATAACATCAACAACAGCAACAATGACCACAACAACACAATCTGATCAAAATCTATTGACAAAGGTAAAAGCAAAACAATGCACACACACACACAAAAACGGACTTAAATTTGTGGAAAAGCTGACGCTGACAGAAGAAAAAGGTAAAAGCAGCCCCCCCCCCCCCTCCCTAAAAAAAACAACAAAAAAACAACAACCCAACAACAACAACCAACAACAACAAAAACCCAACAATACAAAAAACAACAACAACAACACACAACAACAACCAACAACAAAAAACAACCCCCCCCCCCCCCCCCAACCCACCCCCCCTCCCAAAAAAAACAAACCCAAACAACAACAAAAACCCCAAACCAACCAAACCAAACACCCCCACACCCACACCCCAGTTTCATTTGGGAAAGACAAACATAATGGAAAACAACCGACTGACCAAACTTCATTTTCGAAAGCAGGAAACGGGGAAACCAGCGAAGAGTTGTCTCCCTTAGAACTGAAAGGGAGCTCACTCTTCTGTGTGCCAGCGTTGCTGAAAAAGAGAAAGAGAAATTTTTTTTATATATATAGGGAAACTGTTTATCTTTCTGAACGTCTGTCTGTCTATCTGTCTATCTGTCTGTCTGTCTTTCCGTCTTTCTCTTTCTGCGTCCCTATCAGTCCTTTGGATGAGACTATAAACCGAGGTCCCGTGTGCCAACGCACGCAGAACATCTTGCTCACACGTTAAGTCCTGTTCCGCTTTTCGTAAGAGTAGGCCATTGTGTGCCGGTGGGAACAGATGACAGAATTTACAAAACCGCATACACACGGGGACTGGATGTAAAAAAGCACAGAAGTGCTTATTCCGCTATCCTCGATATAAAAGAATAAAATATTGTAAAAAATATTTCTAATTTTGTTATGCAATTTCCTCTGTCTTTCTGTCTGTCTGTCTGCCTGCCTTTTTGTTTTCCTGTCTGTCTGTCTCTGTATGACTGTGTCTCTTTCTGTCTCTGTCTGTCTGTCTCTGTCTGTCTGTCGCTGTCTACCTGTCTGTCTGTCTCTGAATCTCTCTCTCTCTCTCTTTCTCTCTCTCTCTCTCTCTCTCTCTCTCTCCTCTCTCTCTCTCTCTCTCTCTCTCTCTCTCTCCTCTCCTCTCCTCTCTCTCTCTCCCGAATTATCTTGATTCGATACCAATCAGTGAGATGGTCTTTTGAAAAAATTCAAACCTCCCTGAAAAGAAATGCATTAAGATTTATCTCGGCACTAATACACATACATATACACACACCCCTTCCCCCTTCCCCACCCACATCCCCACTCACACTTACCCCCACCCCTCCCACACACATACACACACAACAACCCGCTCCCCCCCCCCCCCCCCCACCCACACGCACACAACCGCTCGCCCACAAACACACATGCACACACAAACACCACCCCCCCCCCCTCACACACACACACACACGCCCACACCACCCACACCCATCCACATCCACACCACCCCCTCTCCCACCCGCCCCACCCCTGCCCCGCACGCACGCACGCGCGCACACACACACACACACACACACACACACACACACACACACACACAACACACACACACACACACACACACCACACACACACACACACTCACCTCAACCTTCTCTCATCCAGAACATCGCACTCGTTCTCTTGTAGAAACTCCGCAGAATCCGGACAGGAAGTAACAGACATCGACTGACCGTTACTTATAGCACTAATCCTCCTCTCTCTCCCCTCCTCCTCCTCTTTCTCCTCCTTCTTCTTCTCCTCCTCCTTCTCCTCTTCCTCCTCTTTCTCCTCCTCCCCATCCTCACGAATCTCCGTCTTTCCAGCAGAATGCAGCTCTAAATCCTCAACCTCCTCAACAACAACAACAACAGGAATAGGAGACTCTGAGCTTGGATCTTCAGCAGCATCAGCAGCATCCTCATCCTCATCACCATCCTCATCACAAGAAGATGAAGAATGACCCGCCTCCAACATCGTCTTCAAAGAAGGATGAAGCCTCTCCGAGGTCGGCTGAGTATCATCTGCGATGTTGGAGGAACTTTCAGGCTGGAGAGGAGGGTAAGGCAGAGTCCTTAAAGATCTCCAGATAGGGGATCCAGGCCTCGAGATACTGGACAAGGCATCAATGTCCTGGGAGGCTGAGGGAGGTCTGGACCTCGAGAAGGACGTCCTGGAGACCACCGCTGCTGGAGGAGGAAAGAGGAGGAGGAGGAGGAGGAGGAGGTTGAGGTCTCGAGTGCTGCGAAGGAGCGCGGCTGGGATTTTTCCCGACTGCAAATTTGGACATGACCGACATGGATCTAGGAGTACAGGAGGAAGGAGCCGGGGTGGTGGTGGAGGTGGGGGTGGAGGTGGGAGGGAGAGGGGGAGGGGGAGGGGAGTGGGTTTTGGGGGAGTCGAGCGATCATGACTCCCCATAGGGATTTGGGAGGGGAAGGGTCGGGTTGAGGTTGGGGTTTGGGTTTGGACTTGACGTGTTTAGCCAGCTTGTTCCAGGCGCTGTGAGCTCTGTTTTTGAAACGGGAGGATAAACACCTCAGGGAAGGGGGTCCTTCCCCCGCGTGTGTGCCTCCTCCTCCTCCACCTCCTCCTCCTCCTCCACCTCCACCTCCTCCACCTCCTCCACCTCCTCCTCCTCCTCCTCCTGTTGCTGCTGCTGCTGCTATTCCTGCAACTGCCGCGTTACCAGCGCTGTGAGCTCTCCTGGCAGAAGAAGAAGAAGCGCTCGTCCCGTTGGAAGAGAAGCGACGCCAAGATGGGCAGTCCCGTTCAGCGCGACTTTGAGGACGGTTCCTTCCAGAGAAGCACTCCCTCTGTCTCCTACCTCTGTCCACGGACGCTCCGCTACACGCGTGCCGACGAAGAGGTCCTCGGGCCGGAGCGGACCTGGCGCGGTCTTGGGAAAGGTCGCCTTCCTTCTCGCCGTCCTGGAGGCCGAGACGAACGAGGAGGTGAGCGGTTTGCGACAGCCGGCGCTGGTAGGAAACCACGGACCAGGGGGGGGTTCCTGTGGGGCGATGGGGTTTTCCCCCTGCCTGACCCGAAGGCGGTGAAGGTTCTGATGCCCGAGGAGGAGTATTTGGGCCCGCCCACAGGACCCTTCCTTGGGGATCCACTCCATGCTGATGGCTGTGATCATTTTTTTTTTGGGGGGGGGTGGGAGGTGGGGGGGAAGGATTTCGGGGATGATTTGGGGGTAGGGGGTGGTGGTGGGGGGGGGGGGGGGGTGGAGGGTGGTTGAAGTTGTCAGGTTTTTTGGGGGGTGGGGGTGGGGGTTGGTTGTTTTGTTGTTGGGATGTTAGAGTGTGTGGAATATGACTCAGATATTCGTTTGTATTCACCATACAAAACTCAATGTTTTGTTGTTATTGTTGTTGTTGTTGTTGTTGTTTTTGTTGTTCTTGTTGTTCTTCTTTCTTTTGTTCTTGTTCTTGTTTTTTCTTGTTGTTCTTCTTCTTTTTTGCTCTTCTTGTTCTTCTTGTTCTTCTTGTTCTTTTCCTCTTCTTCTTCTTTTCTTCCTCTTCTTCTTCTTCTTCTTGTTCTTCTTCTTGTTCTTCTTCTTGTTCTTGTTCTTGTTCTTGTTCTTCTTCTTCTTCTTCTTCTTCTCCTTCTCCCTTTTCCTTCTTCCTCTTCTTTCTTCTTCTTCTTCTTCTCTTCTTCTTCTTTTCTTCTTCTTCTTCTTCTTCTTCTTCTTCTTCTTCTTCTTCTTCTTCTTCTTCTTCTTCTTTCTTCTTCCTCTTCTTCTTCTTCTTCTTCTTCCTCTTCTTTTTTGTTCTTGTTCTTGTTCTTGTTCTTGTTCTTTTCTTCTTCTCTTCTTCTTCTTCTTCTTCTTCTTCTTCTTCTTCTTCTTTTCTTCTTCTTCTTCTTCTTCTTCACCAAAACGATTTGAGCGAACAATCCGTTTGTGCTGCCGTTAAGCGCCTGACAAGTCAGACCCAGCGCATCCGATTTTTCCGTGGGAGAGAATTATTGTTCTTTTAAGTCTTGGACAAGTTCGCCATGGTTGCTGTACGTTGTATGAGAATGGCTTCCAAGTATTAAATTTCGAAACTCCGACAGATGTGGTATTCTGGAGACAGAGACAGTATTGTGTTTTTTGTTTGCGCGCGCACACACACACTCACGCACGCACGCACGACACACACCACACGCACGCACAAAACACACACAACACACACCCCACACACACAACCCCACACACACTCACACCCCACACACACACCATACTGTGAGGGCAGGATGAAAAAAAGTTGTGTAACTTAACTTTTTTTTTTTACCCTCAATAAAGATTTTTTGACTTGACTTGACATGACTTGATAGCCTAGTGGTCAGACATTGCGCTCGCAATTCTGACGAACCGGGTTCGATTCCTGTTCAAGGGGGATTTTCCCTGGATTAACGTCAGTGCCGACCACTCTCCCCAAAAGTCTTCGGATGAGACTATAAAAACCCAGGCCCGTGGGCGAAACGCATGCGAACATCTTGCGCACAAGTTGAAATCTGTTCGCTTTTCGTAAGAGTAGGCCTTGTGTCGGTGGGAACGGATGACCCAAAATTGACAAAACGCATACAACGGGGGTTTGGGTTGTAAAAAAAAAAAGCAATAAAATGCTTATTCCATTATCTCAATATAAAAGAATAAAATTAAAATTTAAAATGAAATTAAAATTTAAAAGAACACACACACACACACTCTTCTCTCTTCTACACACACTCACCAACACACTATAACACACACAACCACCACACCACCACACACACACACACACACACGGCGCGCGCGCGCGGACCCCCCCCCCCCCCCCCCCCCCGCAAACCACACACCACCCACATTCTTACTGACAGCCCATCAATCAGAAGCTTCTCTTAACTTCAGCGCCAGATTAAGTTAATCCACCAACATAGGCGCAGGCATTTCTTTTGTCTTTAAAAGAATCTGTCTGTTCTTTTCTTCATTTCTGTCCCCAAAACCCCCCCCCCCCCCCCCCCCCCCTCTTAAGTTAGCGCTGTTATGCGAGTTGCGGTGCATAGAGCTTATGTCAAAGTCGTTGCACTTCATAATAATTATAATGAAAACCGCTCTAAGCGTTTTTACGTTTGACTAGGCCAAATTTGAAATCACTTTTTGAAAACTGGAAAAAGAGCAAAGCCGGAGACGAATAGACAGACAGACAGACATACACACGAGCACGAGCGCACAGACATACACGCGAGCACGCTCGAACGTGCTAACTAACTAACTAACCAACCAACTAACTTTCGAAATAGCTAACCAAGCAACTATTCAACCAACGAACCAACGAACCAACTAATTAACTAACTAGCCAGCCAACCAACCAGCCAACCGACTGACTAAGTAACTAACTAACCAGCCAGCCAACCAACCAACTAATTAACTATCTAACCAACCACCCACCCACCCAACCAACCACCCCCAAACCAACCAACCAACCAGCCAGCCACCAGCCAACCAAACTAACTAACCAGCCAACCAACTAACATACCAACCAACCAACCCAAACCCAAACCCCAGCTAAACCAACCAGCCAAACCAACCAACCAAACTAAACAATCAACCAACCAACCAAACAAACAAACAAACAAACAAACAAACTAACTAACTAACTAGATAGATGGCTTGATGAAAAAAAGCAAATGAAATTGCTTATTCAATGTACCATCTGGAAATAAAAATTTTTGACTTTGACTTAACTTGACAAACTAACTAACTAACTAACTAACTAACTAACTAACAACTAACTAACTAACTAACTAACAAAACTAACTAACTAACTAACAAGCTAACCAACCAACCAACCATCCAACTAACCAACCAACCAACCAACCAAACAACCTTAACTAACGAACTGACTAACCTGTCCTCTACGTACGTGTGTGTGTGGTGTGTTTTGGTGTGTGTGTGTGTGTGTGTGTGTGTTGTGTGGTGTGTGTGTGTGTTGTTGGGGCATTTATCATTCAGCTATGTGATGTTGGTCAGTGTGGAACAGCACAGGGTTTATTCCCTGACAGAATGGACTTAGCGTACAAGGGCGATAACATTGGACTGATAACTCCCTGACAAGGCAAGGGCGATAACCGATTTGATTGATACAGCTACACCCAAGCTTAACCCCCTTTGTTGATAACGCTGCACAACAACACACACCCCACACACACACACAAAACACACACACACACGCGCGCGCGCGCGCGCGCGCGCCCCCGCACAAACACACACACACACACACACAAAACGCACGCACGCACGCACACACAACACATCCCACACAAAAACAAACACTCTCTCACACACACAAACGCACACACATCCACTCACTTACACACATACACAACACACACACCCACACCCCCACACAACACACCCCACAAAGTTGTCATCAAACTGGATCATTAAAATGAAGTGGACGACAACAGAGAGAGAAAGAGAAAGAAAGAGAGAGAGAGAGAGAGAGAGAGAGAGAGAGAGAGAGAGAGAGAGAGAGAAAAGAGAGAGAGAAGAGAGAGAGAAGAGAGAGAGGCGGATGAAATGAGAGAGAGATCTCTGAACTCTGAACTGGTTTAATGCAAAATGGGCCCTTTAAGCCACTATAACACTTTTGGGGAGAAAAAAAAATTAATATCGAAGATGCACACACACACACACACACACACACACACACACACCACACACACACAACACACATCAC
>CM054161.1:12239366-12254366 GCA_028751875.1 Rapana venosa | reverse complement strand
AGTGTGTGTGTATGTGTAAATGTGTGTGTGTCTCTGTGTGGGTGGAGAGGGGAGGGGGTGTGGGTTATTTATGGGGCCCACGCTCGGCGTGGTATCATATCTTTTCATGCCCTATTAAGTCACGGCAGATTTTGTTACGTGAAATTAGGGCTGCTCTCCCCGGGAGAGCGCGTCATCACCACAAGAGCACGCCACCCATTATGTTTTTTCTTTTCCTGGTCTGCAAACTGTATTTATCCCTATCAATTGGCTTTTCTTCTACAGAATTTTTGCCAGGGACGACTCTCATGTTATGCCGTGGGTTCTTTTACGCGCGCGCTAAACAAATATGTGCAACACAAAACACGGGACCTCGTCTACCATTCATGCCAAAGACTAGCACGCAACCACCACTCACGGTGTAAAAGATGGGGGTGGGGTGTGGGGAGTTTTCTCGGGCCCAAACGGGATCGAACCACCGCACACTTATCGATCCAGACTTTTCGCTTTCTAGCAGGTGCGTTACCTCTGACCACCGATCCACCAGTTTACCTTACAGACCCGAAACTCCCCCCCCCCCCCCCCCACCGCCATCCCATTACATCATGAGTGTGGTCTGGGCGCTAGTCTTTCGGATGATGCGATAAACCGAGGTCCCCGTGTGTTACACATAATCATTTAGCGCACGTAAAAAAACACCCACGGCAACAAGAGAGTTGTCCCTTGCAAAATTCTGTAGAAAAAAGCCACAACTCGGATAGGGAAACACATACAGTGCAGACAAGGAAAGAGAAAAAAAAAAAGGGTGCGCTGCTCTGTGGGCGACGCGCTCTCCCCGGGGAGAGCCGCCCGAATTTCATGGATACGAAATCTGCTGTTCACTTAAATAGTATAACATACCATTATAATAATATATATGTGGAAGGCACCGTGGTCGAGTGAGGGTTTAGGCGGTCAACTCGTGATTCCAGAGGTCGTGGGTTCGATCCCGCCGGCCTCGGTGTTGTGTCTTGGGAAAGCACTTTACTCCTATTTTTCCTCACTCCACCAAGGTGTAACAATTGGGTACCAGCTCTGCTGGGGAGTATCTGGCGACAGACTAGCGTCCTGTCACAGGGGTGGTGAAAAACCATCAGTTCCGCTTAACGCAACAGAAACCGGGGATAAGCTCCGGCTCTATGTGCCTTCTTGCTTCGAAGAACATATATATATATATAAAACCCACCCCACCCACCCCAGGACAGACAGACTTACACTCACTAGACAGACAGACAGACAGATGGGGCTACGCACTGACAGACAGACAACAGTTCATGCGCAGGTAACCGTATGGCTGTTTGTCAAACATCACTATTCACCTTGCACATGCTGTCAAACTAGTTTGCATATTTATTCTTCTTCTTATTTGTCCATTGTCAAAACGCTCAGGGAGCATTTATTGTTTCTGTCCATATTGAGCAACAACAACAACAACAAAAAATGCGTTTGCGCTATGTCCCGTTAAGCGCCTGACAATCAGGCCCAGCACAATTGACTTCGACTTTTATTTACTAACACCGGGCAGAGAGAGAGAGAGAAAAGAGAGAGAAGAGAAGAGAGAGAGAGAGAAGAGAGAGAGAAGAGAGAGAGAGAGACAGACAGACAGACAGAGAGACAGAGAGACAGAGAGGACATGACAGAGACAGATAGACACACCCACAGAGACAGACAGACAGACAGACGGACGGACGGACCAGACAGACACACAAACACACACTCACACACAAACAACACACACTCACTCACACACACACACAACACACACACTCACACACCCACACACACTTCGAATAAAAACAACACACTCAACACACAAACACATTTACACAACACTCACAAACACACACTCACACTCACACACACTCACACACATCAAACACACACGCACATACACAACACACTCACTCTCTCTCTCTCTCTCTCTCTCATCACACACACACACACACACACACACACCACACACACAAAATAAACCAATATACACACACACACACACACACACACACACACACACACACTACAACTCACAACAACACACATACACACTACAACAAAACTACATGTACACACACACACACACCACACTCACTCACACACACAAACACAAAACAACACACACAACACACACACACAACACACACAAACATACACACACATACACACATACATACACAACACACAATCACTCACTCACAAGACCACACTAACGCACAAAAGCTTGTAGTATTACACTTCACTGCGACGAAAAGAGCTGTTTTTCAAAATGTTTATGATCGCATGCAGCTCAAAATAAAGTATGAAGACCTTAAGAGGTTTGATATATACACACATATGCTATTGGCCCAGTGACACACCACACACTCTCTCTCTCTCATCTCATCTCTCTCACTCTCTCTCTCATCTCTCTTCTCTCTCATCTCTCTCCTCATCATCCTCTCCCTCTCATCTCACTCTCTCTCTCTCGTCTGTTTCCTCTGTTTCTCTCTGTCTGCCTGCCTGTCTGTCTGTTTGTCGTCTGCCTCCTCAGTCCTCTCTGTCTCTGTCTCTATTGCTGTCTGTCCTGTCTGTCTCTCTCTCTCTCTCACACAAACTTGTGTGTGTGAGTGTGTGTGTGTAGATTATATATATATATGTGGGTGATATATATATATATATAATATATAATATATATATTTATATATATATATATATATATGTGGTGTGGTGTGTGTGTGTGTGTGTGCGCAGCGCGCCGCGCGCGCGCACTGGGGACTGGGACAATAAGAATGCACAGACATGAGCGCTACCTTCATTGTCCTCGAAATAAAAAAGAGGTAAAATAAATACACTGGGACAATTTTCATGTTGAGAGTGCACAGCGTACATACACCAATGCGAATACATGCTCGCATGCACGTACACATACATCTAGCCACTTGCACGAACACAAGTCGTTTTTTTTTTGTTTTGTGTGGTGCGTTGTACGTGTGAGTCGCGTCTCTGTGTAGTCAGTCTTCAATTTTACGACTTCCACTTAAAGTGATACCAAACGGCCCTAATATAGGAGACTGAATGAAAGAGATAGATGGATGGATTAGATAGATAGATAGATAGATAGATAGATAGATAGATAGATAGATGGATAGATTGATAATAGATAGATAGATAGGATTTACTCTGGTGGTGCGTGGCGTGCGTGCGTGCCTGTGTGGTGTAGTGTGTGTGTGTGTGTGGTGTGTGTGTGTGTGTGTGTGTGTGTGTTGTGTGTGTGTGTGTGTGTGTGTGTGTAATAAAGATTAATAACAAGGGAATACACAAATAGAATCTAACATAAACAGATCAAAGAACAGCATATAAAAAAAAAGAAAAAAAGAAATTCGATGAGAACTACAATTACAATAAATGACTAAACAAATAAACCTTTAGCAATGTCAAACGTTAGCGTTACCATTGTTCAAAACTTCGTTCAATGGTATTCTCATAAATAGGCAGGAAGATAAGGTTTTAAATTTCTCACATTCAAGTTATGATATGGTATTTTAAATATATTCACCACATAAGAAATATTAACATCCTTCTAGAATTTTTTCGTGAATGCATAATCTTATCCTGAAAAATAATGCCTTGAGTTGTCTTTTCTTTGACATCATTTAAATGAATCTCTAAATGATCAAGTGGCATTCAATACGATTCTTAACCACGCGGAGTTTGAATGTGAAAGCCGCTTGATTTACCGATGCATTTTCTGTGAATTTGTATTGTAATGTTGTTTGGCGAGAATATGTGTGTGTGTGTTTGCGAGTGTGCGTGTTGTGTTGTGTGGGTGTGTGTGTGTGTGTGTTGCGTTGCATCGTGGTTATGTATGTGGTGTGGCGGCGCGTGAGTGGTATGGAGTGATGTATGTGTGTGGTGTCGTGTGTATGTGTGGTGTATTGTGTAATGTGTGTAAGTGTGTGTAAGTGTGTACGTGTTTACGTGTGCGCAACTTTTGTCTGTGTGTATTTGTGTGTGTATGTGCATATGTGTGTGTGTGCGTGTTGTGCGTGCGCACGCTCGTGTGTTGTGGCGAGCGCGTGCGCGCGCGCATATGTGTGTGTGCGTGGTGCGTGCGGTGTGTGGTAATGTGGCGCGTGAGCGCGCGCATGTGTGCGTGTGTGTGCGCAGCGTGTGTATGTTTTGTGCAGCAGCATGTGTGTGGCGTGTGTGTGTGTGTGGTGTGTACGCACAGAGCCGCATGCTTGCGCGGGTGTGTGCGCGCATGTGTGTGTGTGCAGAGGCACTTGCGCATAAAACTAGGCAAAAGTCCTGGGAAAAAAAGCCCCTCGGGTTGACAGGTTCATGTCTGCTGCTCGTGAGCTACAATGTCTCAATGAATACTGCAAGCATTAGGACACATGCAATTGCGCCTATTGCAGAGAGGAAGGAGGAGAAAGAAGAAGAAGAAGAGAAGAAAAGATAGGAGGAGGAGGAGAACGGAGGCAGAGGAGGAAGAAGGAGGAGGAAGGGGAGGCAGAAGAGGAGAAAAGAAGAGGAGGAGGAGGAGAAGGAGAAGAAGGAGGAAGAAAGGAGGAGGAGTGAAGGACGAAGAGGTGGAGGAGGAAAGGAGGAGAGAAAGAAGAGATGAGGAGGAGGAGAAATTAAGAAGAATTGCGAAGAAGATGGAGGAGGAAGACGTGAAGAAGAAGAAGGAGGAAGAGGAGAAGAAGGGAGGAATAGGAGAAAGAGGAAGGAGGACGAGAGGAAGAGAAGGAGGAGAGGAGAAAGAATAGGAGGAGAGGAGGAGGTGAGGAGGAGGATGAGGAGAAGGAGAAGGAGGAGAAAGAAGAGGAGGAATGAGGAGGAGGTGGCAGGAGGAAGGGAGGAGAGAAGGAAAGAGGAGGAGAAAGAAGAGGAGGAAGAGGAGGGTGGAGGAGGAGGAGGAGGAGAAGAAGAGGAAGGAGAAAAGAAGAGGAGGAAGAAGGAGTGAAGAGAGGAGGAGGAGGAAGAGGAGGTGAAAAGAAAGAATTGCGAAGAGAATTGCAAGAATAAGAATGCAAAGAAGAAGAATTATTGCGAGGAGAACAATTACAAAGACGAAGAAGAACAAGAATTGCGAAGAAGAAGAAGAAGAAAAGAAAAGAAGAAGATGAAGCAGAAGAAAAAAGAAGAAAAGAAGAAGAAGAAGAAGAATTGGCGAAAAGAAGAAGAAAGAAGAAGAAGAAGAATTGCAAAGAAAAATTGCGAAAGAAGAAGAAAAGAATAAGAATAATTGCAAAGAAGAATTGCGAAGAAGAAGAAGAAGACGAAGGAACAACAACATCAACAACAACACCAAAAACAACAACAAAAACAACAAGAATAGGAAGAAGAAAGACAGAGAGAAGAAGAATTGCAAAGAATACGAAGAAATTTTTTTTTTTGAAGAATTGCGAAAAAGAAGAAGAATGCGAAGAAGAAAATTGCGAAGAGGAATGAATTTCGAAAATTGCGAAGAAGAAGAAGAAGAAGAAGAAGAAGAAGAAGAAGAAGAAGAAGAAGAAGAAGAAGAAGAAGAAGAAGAAGAAGAAGAAATGGAAGAAGAAGAAGAATAAGAAGAAAAGAAGAAGAAAAGAAGAAGAAGAAGAAGAAGAAGAAGAAAAAGAAGAAGAAGAATAAGAAGAAGAAATATCAACAACAACAAACCAAACAACAATACACAACAAAAACAATACCCAAAAAAAACAACAGCAAAACAAGAACAAGACCACCACCACCACCACCACCACCACTACCACCACCACCGCCACAACCAGCACTACCGCGCCACCACCACCACCACTACCCACCACCATACCGCCACAACCACCACAACCATCACCACCAGCCACACCCATCACCACCACCACCACCACCTACAACTATAAGACCACGACCATCACCACCACCACCACCAGCCACCACCACCTACCACCACCACCAACCACCACCACCACCCACCACCACACAACCACCACCATCACCACCACCACCAACCTCCATCCACCACCACCAACCACCACCCACCACCTACCACTGACCGAACACGCACCATCAACCACTACCAACCACCAACCAACACCACCACCACACCACCATCACCAACCACCACCACCACACACCACCACCACCACCACCAGCACCACCACCACCACCACCACTACCAACCCCACCACCATCACCACCACCACACCACCACCATCACCACCAACCACCACCACCACCATCACCACACCATCACCACCACCAACCACCACCACCATCACCATCACCATCCACCACCACCACCACCACCACCACCACCAACCACTACCACCACCCACCACCACAACAACAACAACAACAACAAGAAAGTAAACATATCAGTGTCCCTGGAAACTGCTTCTGTTCGCCCTCCCCCCCCCCCCCCCACCCCACCCCCACCCCGCAAAACTCCCCAACAAACCCAACAAACAACGAAAGGAAACAACAACAACAACAACAACAACGCACCCAACAAACAGAACTGCGACCCCCATCCCTGTCCCACGACTTATAAACAATAATAATAATAATAAATAATAAAAAAATAATAATAAAATAATAATCTTTAATAATAATAATAATAATTTAATTATAATAATTATAATAATAAATAGTAATAAAAAATAATAATTAATAATAATAATAATAATTAAAATTGATAATAATAATAATCGAAGATGAATGATGATAATGGATAAAGATATATAATGATGATGAAAAAATATATAATAATAATAATCAGAATAATAATAATAATAATAATAAAATAATAATAGCATTGTATGGAATTTTATATAGGCGCCTGAATCTTGTAAAGCAACAACTCAAAGCGCTCAGACTAACACAAATAATTATTCAAAACAGATCTTTCGGATCTTTTTGTTTGTTTGTTTGGTCGCGATAATTATGATCTACATGGTAATTCCCTCTGTTCTTCAACCGAAAACGCATACCAAAAGTCGATTAGGGTACCTTATGACGGGCAAAAAAAAAAAAAACCACCCCCCCAAAACAAAAAACCTAAAAAAAACCACACACAAAAACCGGTCACCTACGCGAAATTTCACATGAAACTCGAGCGTTAGCCGAGGAAAAACAAAAGCAAACAAAGAAAAAAAAAAACACCCCCCCCCCCCCAAAAAAAAGAACCACGCCAAAAAGAAAAAAAAAGAAAAAAAGAAACTGAAAAAAAACACCACGAAAGAACTCAAAATATTAAACAATAATAAAATCAAACAAAAACGCCGACAAGAGCAATAATAAAAAAATAAAAATAAAATAAATAATAATAATAATAATAATAATATATAAATATCGATAGGCATACTTACCCTAAAGTAAGACACACACAAACACACCGAACTGAATGTCAAAGTCCTTCGAATGAGACTAGAAACCGAGGCCCCGTGTTCCAACGCATGAAGAACATCTTGCGCACACGTTAAATCCTGTTCCGCTTTTCGGAAGAGTAGGCCATTGTGTGCCGGTGAAAACATGACAAGATTTACAAAACCGCATACGTACGGGGACTTGTAAAAAAGCACATGAGTGCTTATTCCATTATCCTCGATATAAAAGAATAAATAAAATAAAATACCCCCCTCACACACACACACACACTTTAGTAACAACACTTCAACACTTACCTACAGATAAAAAAAAAAGACCCCCCCCCCCCCCCCCCACACACACACACACACACACACAAATTCCTCACATTAACCTAAAAGAAAATTAACTTACCGACACACGAACTCTCCTTCTCCTCCATCTCCACACAATGCTCAGCTACAAGATGGTGATCAAAGCAAGCCACCCACCCACCCTCTACACTCACTAATACAGGGTGTAAAGGTCCACCCGGGGTAGCCAACATTCATCAATAATGCCCAGAGCCAGCAACCGTAGGAAGCCTCTCTCCCTTCAAGCCTAAGGTCTCGCACTATGTGTTCACTACTGTTACTGTTGTTTTCTGTTAGAAAAGAGGAGGGGAGGAGGGTGAGAGGAGGGGGGGGGGGGGGGGGGAGGTGTAGGGAAGCATGGTGGTGGTGGTGGGTTGGTAGGGGTGGGTGCGAAAGGTGGGTAAGTGGGGGTTTGGTGACTGTTACTGTGTGTTGTCTTTCATATGATTATATAGTGTAATGAAGGTTTTCTAAACTTCACGATCCGTTAGATAGGTAAAGAGTTCCAATTGAAGTTCGATCTAGTGTGTGGGTGTGTGTGTGTGTGTGTTTTGTTGTGTGTGTGTGTGTGTGTGTGTGTGTTTTGTGTGTGTTTGTGTGTGTGTGTGTGTGTGTTGTGTGTGTTGTGATGTGATGTGATGTGTGTGTGTGTTTGATGGGGTTGTGGGGTGTTGTATTGTGTGTGTGTGTTGTGTGTTTATTTGCGTTGTGTTGTGTCGTGTGTGTTGTTTTGTGGTGTTGTGTGTTGTGTTGATGTGTGTTTTGTGTGTGTGGGGTTGTGTGTGTGTGTGTTGTGTTTTGTGTTGTGTGTTGTAGTGTATGTTTGAGCGCGCGCGCGCGTGCGTGCATGTGTGTGTGTGCGTGCGTGTGCGTGCGTGCATGTAAGGTGTGTGTTTGACTGTTCTGTGTGGTGTGTGTGTGAGTGTCTTTGTTGACTGTGTGTGTATGTGTACGTGTATGTATGTATGTATGTATGTAACTTTGTATGAAATGTATGTTAACTATGTATGTATGCATGTCTGTATGTCTGTATGTAACTATGTATGTCTGTATGTAACTATGGTTGTATGTATGTAACTATGGTTGTATGTATGTATGTATGTATGTGCGTGCGTGCGTGTTGACTATGTCTGTGTTGGCTGGCATGTGCGTGTGTGTGCGTGTGCGTGTGTGCGTGCGTGCATGCGTGCGTGCGAGCGCGCGTGTGTGTGTAATGTAGCCGTCTTGCCGTTGTGTGTGACTCAAAGTAAAAAGTTCGGAGACTTTTCTTTGTCACTTATTTCCCGGGAATAAGCGGGGTTTGGTTGGGGGGGGGAAGGGGTTGGGGTTGAGATGATTTTGAGGGGGGGGGGGGTGGATGGGTGGGGGGGAGCGAGAGGGTGAGTAAGGGGGAAAGGGGGGGAGGGGGGGGCGGGGGGGAGAGGGAGAGGAAGAGGGGGAGGGGGGGGGAGGGGTTAGTCCCATGCAGAAAACGTGTTTTTTTTTTTTGTTTGTTTTTTTCTCACCCGCCAGTTGGCTTCAGGTTTGGTTTTCGGGATGTGTTCGTTTATCCCCGTTTGTATTTCCTTTTTTTTATCTTTTTTTTTTTTTTAAAGGCTGTGTTTAAAGTCGGGGGAGCCCCTAAAGGGGATACAACAGACAGGGGCCGGGCAGACGGGCACACAACAGACCCGACCACGAAGATGACTGATGCCAACAGATGGGCCAGACAGGGGAGAAAAAGACCGACAGAAAAAACAGAAAGGGGAGCAGGGGCCGTCGGGGAAAACGGCAAAACAGGCATACAGGGAGGCAGGCAGACAGAAAAGGCACCCAAAAGAGAGAGAAAAGAGGGGAGAGAGAAGGGGGGAGAGAGAGGGGGAGAGGAAGGGGAGAGAGGGGGAGAGAGAGAGGGGAGGGGGAAGCAGGCAGGGCCAAATACGACAGACAGATAGACATGCAGAAGAAGGGGCAGACAGGGAGGAGGCCCCAAAATTTCAAGGGAGGAATAGCCAGACAGGCCGAGGAGGGCGACAGGAAGGGAGGTGGCAGGAGGGCAGACCCGATAGACAGGGAAAAGGGGAAAACAGAAAATTTTGGCAAAAAGGCCCAAACAGACAGAAAAACGGGGAGGGATAGGAGAATAGGAAAGGGAGAATATAGGGCAGAAAAAGGCAGGGAAGGGTCGAAGGAGGTAAACAGGGAGTAGAAGTTAAAAGAAGAAGAAAGACAGCCCGACGAAAAACGCACCACTTGCACAGTTTACCAAATTTATGGATTTGGGGCACAAACCCCGCCCCACAGACAACCAACCCGAAACACCCAAACAACAAATATAACACATGTGCACCGCGGGGCCCCACGCCCCGCCACGCACGCACGGCACGACGCCCCACGCCCCCCCCCCCCCCCCCACACACAAACGTATGCATACTTGTGCGCCACTTTCTCCTAATCTCTCTCTGTCTCTGTCTGTCTCTCTCTGTCTGTCTGTCTCCTCTCTCTCTCTCTCTCTCTCTCCTCTGTCTATATTTCTTTCTTCTCTTTCTTATTCTCTCTCTCTCTCTCTCTCTCTCTCCCTCTCTCTCTCTCCTTCTCTCTCTCTCCTCTCTCTCTCTCTCTCTCTCTCCTCTCTCTCTCTCTCTCTCTGTCCATGATATACCAATAGCACTCTAGATCTTATCTTCCTACCTTGCATTACGGACACTTTTGTTCCGTAACACTCTCCTGTTTTAGCTGCCAAAGTTACAAGTGACACCCAAGTATCTCTTCTGCCTCCCCCCCCCCCACCACCACCCACCACCCCAGTCTTTGGCTGTCTGTCTGTCTGTCTGTCTGTGTGTCTGTCTCTCTGTGTCTCTGTCTGTCTGTCTGTCTTTGTCCCCCCCCCCTTCTCTCTCTCTCTCATCTCTCCTCTCTCTCTCTCTCTCTCTCTCTCTCTCTCTCTCTCTCTCTCTCTCCTGTCTGTATCTATCTGTCTCTGCTCTGTCTGTCTGTCTGTCTTTGTCTCTGTCTCTGTCTGTCTATTGGTCTGCTCTGTCTGTCTTTTTGTCTGTCTTTGTCTGTTTGTCTTTTTGTCTGTCTCTGTGTGTGTGTCAGTCTGTCTGTCTGTTTGTCTCTCTCTTTCTCTATCTATCTATACATCTTTCTTCTCTTTCATATTTTCTCTCTCTCTCTCCTCTCTCTCTCTCTCTCTCTCTCTCTCTCTCTCTCCTCTCTCTCTCTCTCTCTTGCAACCCCTTTCATGTATGAGCCAATGGCCTTTTTTGTGAATAAATCATTCAAGTTCGAGTTCGAGTTCGAGTTCTCTCTCTGTGTCTCTGTCTGTCTGTCTGTCTCTCTGTCTATTCTTATTTCTTCTCTCTCTCTCTCTCTCCTCTCCTCTCTCTCTCTCTCTCTCTCTCTCTCTCTCTCTCTCTTTTCTCTCTCTCTCTCTCTTCTCTCTCTCTCTCTCTCTCCTCTCTCCCTCTCCACAACACACCAATAGCACTCTAGATCTTATCTTTCTACCTTGCATTAGGGACACTTTTGTTCCGCTAACACTCTCCTGTTTTAGCTGCCAAAGTTACAAGTGACACCCAAAGTATCTCTTTCCCCCAAGTCTCTGTCAGTTTGTCTGTGTGTCTGTCTGGCTATCTGGCTGTCGGTCTGTCTGCCTGTTTGACTGTCTGTCTGTCCGTCGCGCTCTGTCTGTCTGTCTCAGTCTGTCTGTCTGCCTATTTGTCTGTCTATGTCAATCTGTCTGTCTGTCTGTCTCTGTCTCTGCCTCTGCTTTGTTTGTCTCTGTCTGTCTGTCTCTATCTGTGTGTCTGTCTGTCTGTCTGCCTATTTGTCTATGTCAATCTGTCTGTCTGTTTGTCTGTCTCTGTCTCTGCTTTGTTTGTCTCTGTCTGTCTGTCTGTCTCTATATGTGTGTCTGTCTGTCTGTCTGTCTGTCTCTGTCTGTCTGTCTCTTTCTTTCCTTGTTTGTCTATATTCTTTCTTCTCTCTCTTGCTCTCTCTCTTTCCATTATATACGAATAGCACTCTAGATCTTATCTTCCTACCTTGCATTAGGGACACTTTTGTTCCTCTAACACTCTCCTGGTTTAGCTGCATAAGTTACTAGTGACACCCAAAGTATCTCTTCCCCCCCCCTCCCCCACCCGAGTCTCTGCCAGTTTGTCTGTGTGTGTGTGTGTCTGTCTGTCTGTCTCTGTCTGGCTATTTGTCTGTCTATGTCAATCTGTCTGTCTGTCTGTGTCTCTGTCTCTGCTCTGTTTATCTCTATCTGTTTGTCTCTGTCTGTGTGTCTGTCTCTGTTTGTCTGTCTGGCTCTCTCTCTCTCTCTCTCTCTCTCTCTCTCTCTCTCTCTCTCTCACTCTCGCTTTCTCACTCTCCTTTCTATCTGTCCCTCTATCTCTGTCTTTAACTCTGTCTCTGTCTGTCTCTATATACGTCTGTCTCTGCCTGTCTGTCTGTGTCTATGTCTGTCTCTGTCTGTCTGTCTGTGTCTATGTCTGTCTCTGTCTGTCTGTCTGTTTCTCCCTCTGTCTCTCTCTCTGTCTATATGTCTCTGTCTCTCTCTCTTCTGTCCGTGTCTATCTGTCTCTGTCTGTCTGTCTGTCTGTCCGTCTATTTGTCTGTCTGTCTGTCTGTCTGTCTACCCGTCTCTCTCTCTCTCTCTCTCTCTCTCTCTCTCTCTCTCACTCTCTCTCTCTCTTCTCTCTCCTTCTTCCCCCCCTCTCTCTCTCACTCTCACTCCCTCACTCACCTCTCTCTCCCTCCTATCCCACCCCCACCCCCTCTCTTCTCTCTCTTCCAAAGGCAACTAAATCTTCCAGACCTTACCATCTCGCACTGATATTGTATAATTCTGTTTGGTTCCTTGGCAAGAACTCCGAGGTTCACCAATGGTGGTGAGATTTTGGGTATAGGACCGTTTTTACCCAACCTTTAAGGTAGCCGTATTTCAGCTTCGGGGTCAATGTCCTAAACACGACACCAATGCACATGCGGTTTAAAAAACCCAGATTGTTTTGGCTGTTATTCTTGTCTTAGGGAAGGGATATCTCAGTGGTCGGAGCACTCGCTTTCCCCCCAGCCAAGGTTAAGCAGCGTCGAGCGTGGTTACCAGTTGGATGGGTGACCGTTTGCGCGCCTTGGCTTCAGTACAGTTCCCCCAGTTCACCCAGCTGTAAATGGGTACCTGCCCTTTTTAGGTTCAGGGAAGATCAAGCAGCGAGGGAGAGGAGATGGGCGCCGCCCTCAATATGCTGGCCCTAGAGAAGTGAGGTCTCTGACGCCCTACGACCTTATAGGTTATGGGACTCTTTTACCTTTACCTTACCTTGTCTTATGTTAGTTATTGTCGCTGTTGTTGTTGTGTATGTATGTTTGTGTTTGTTTGTTTGTTTATTTGCTTGTTGTGGTTGTTCTTGTTGTTTTATCTTTTGTTTGTTTGTTTTATTCAGTTGTTTGTATGGTTGAAGGTTTTTGTGTGTATGTGTGTGTGAGGGGGTTTGGGGTGGGGAGGGAAGCAGTTGGTGTGTCTTTGTTAAAAAAATTTGTTTAGTCTTCTTTGTTTGTTTTGGTTTGGTTTTTCTGTGTTGCTTTGCTTGTTTGTATTATGGTGGATATATTTTCAAGATTTTTGAATTATTTGAATGTTATGGTTTAATATTGTTCAGGGTTTTTTGTTTTGTTTTTAATTCCATTTATGCATATGTTATTGTCTTTTCTTGTTTGATTTGTATGGTTTATCATTGATTAGGTTTTTTTATTCTATGTCTGCATATATATTATCTTTTTTCTCTTTTTTTTTTTTTTTTAGATAGATGGCTTGATGAAAAAAAGCAAATGTATCATCTGAAAATAAAAGTTTGACTTTGACTTTGACTAACAAAATTTTTGTGTGTCATTCTTTCCAACCAGCACGCTGTGGCCTACTCATCCGAAAGGTAGAACGGGTTCTTTTTTAAACGTGTGCGCAAGATGTTCTACATGCGTTCGGACACGGGGACCTTAGTTTATAGTCTCATTTGAAGGACTTTCAGTGGGAGGGGAGTCGGCACTGATGTTAACTCCAGGGGGGAAAAAATAGAAGATTTTTTTTTCTCTGTCTCTGTCTGTCTCTTTGTCTGTCTGTTTGTCTGTCCCTCCTCTCTCTCTCTCTCTCTCTCTCTCTCTCTCTCTCTCTCTCTCTCTCTCTCTCTCTCTCTCTCTCTCTCTCTCTCTGTGTGTCTCTGTGCCTGTGTGTCTGTCTGCCTGTCTCTGGGTCTCTGTATCTCCTCTCTCTGTGTCTCTGTCTCTGTCTTCTCTCTGTCTGTCTGTCTGTCTGTCTGTCTGTTTGAATAACACCCCTACCCCCCCTCTCTCTCTCTGTGTCTTTCTGCCTGTCTGTCTGTCTGTCTGTCTGTGTCTCTATCTTTCTGTCTCCCTTTGTCTGTCTGTCTGTCTGTCTGTCTGTCTCCCTCCCTCCCTCCCTCCCTCTCTCTCTCCCTCCCTCCCTCTCTCTCTCTCTCTCTCTCTCTCTCTCCCTCCCCTCTCTCTCTCTCTCCTCTCCTCTCTCTCTCTCTCTCTCTCTCCTCTCTCTCTCTCTCTCTCTCTCTCTCTCTCTCTCTCTGGGAACGCAATTCGGAACGGGAGCCTGGGTGAATGTTTTTGTTTTTTGTGTGTGTTTATTTTTTCTCTTTTTTTTTTTCGTTCCTCGGCTAGAGCTCCGAGGTTCACCAATGGTGAGATTTTTCCGTATGCGACCTTTTTTTTTCCCCACCATGAAGGTAACCACATTCCGACTTCGGGTGGCTCGGTGGTCTAGAGGTAACGCGCCTGTCTAGAAAGCGTTAAAGTCCGGGTCGGAAGTGTGCGGTGGTTCGAATCCCGTTTGGGCCAGAAACCTTTCCCCCTATCCATTAGACCATGAGTGGTTGTCTGGGCGTTAGTCTTTCGGATGAGACGATAAACCGAGGTCCCGTGTGTTACACATAATTATTCAGCGCACGTAAAAGAACCCACGGCAACAAGAGAGTTGTCCCTGGCAAAATTCTTAGAAAAAAAGTCACTCTGATAGGGAAACATAGAATTGCAGACAAAAAAAGAAAAAAAAGGGTGGCGCTGCTCTTGTGGCGACGTGCTCTCCCCCGGGGAGAGCAGCCCGAATTTCACAGGGAGAAATCTCGTGACTTAAAGTGGTATAAATAATTAAATAAATAAATAAAAGTGTATTCGGTATATTCGTGTTTCCGTAACCCACCGAAAGCTGACACGACTTACGGGGATCTTTAACGCGCATATTTTAGAATCTTCTGCACGCGTATACTTAAATTAATACACGACGAGAATT
>CM054161.1:12139366-12229366 GCA_028751875.1 Rapana venosa | reverse complement strand
GAGAAAACAGACAGGTGTGCAGAGAAAACAGACAGGTGTGCAGAGAAAAAACAGACAGGTGTACAGAGAAAACAGACAGAGAAAACAACAGACAGGTGTGCAGAGAAAACAGACAGGTAGAAAACAACAGACAGGTGTGCAGAGAAAACAGACAGGAGAAAACAGACAGGTGTAGAGAAAACAGAGAAAACAGACAGGTGTGCAGAGAAAACAGACAGGTGACAAGAAAACAGATAAGAGCAATACTACAGAGAAAATAGACAGGTGTGTGCAGAGAAAACAAATAAGAGCAATACTACAGAGAACACAGATAAGAGCAAACTACAGAGAAAACAGATAAGAGCAATACTACAGAGAAAACAGACAGGTGTGTGCAGAGAAAACAGATAAGAGCAATACTACAGAGAAAACAGACAGGTGTGTACAGAGAAAACGAAGGTGTGCAGAGAAAACAAACATGTGTACAGAGAAAACAGACAGAGAAGACAGACAGGTGTGTGCAGAGAAAACAGAGAGGTGTGCAGAGAAAACAGATAAGAGCAATACTACAGAGAAAACAGACAGGTGTGTACAGAGAAAACAGAGAGGTGTACAGAGAAAACAGACAGGTGTACAGAGAAAACAGACAGGTGCGCAGAGAAAACAGACAGGTGTGTACAGAGAAAACAGACAGGTGTGTGCAGAGAAAACAGACAGGTGTGTGGAAGCATCCTTGGCATCACAACGTCTGTGCCAGCCTCCCCCTCCTGCCCCCCCCCCCCCCCCATCCACCCACCCACCGTCCCCTCCCACCCCCACCCCTCTCCTCCCTCCCTCCCTTCATCAATAATGCTGCAGAGGCTGAATTAAGGGAAGGGAGAAAAAGCACAAGAAACACACTGTAGCTATTGGCTGCAGGAAGTTGATGGTGGTAGGTTAAGTGTGGGGGGTGGGGGGGTGGGGTGGGGATGGGGTGGGGGTGGGGTAGGTAGGAGGGGGGTGGTTAGTTGAGTATGTGGGGTGGGGGTGGGGGGTCTGTACTGTGTGTGTGTAGGGGGGGAGGGATCTGTGTGTGTGTTCAGTGTGTGTGTGTGTGTGTGTGTGTGTGTGTGTGTGTGGTGTGTGTGTGGTGTGTGTGTGTGTGTGTGTGTGTGTGTGTGTGTGTGTGACAATGACAATGACAATGACAATGACAAATTCTTTTATTTCGAGGATAGGGTTAGGGTTAGGTTAGGTTTAGGTTTGGGACGGGATAGCTCAGTGTTCGGAGCACTCGCTTTCCCCCAGCCAAGTTAAGCAGCGTCGAGCGTGGTTACCAGTTGGATGGGTGACCGTTTGCGCGCCTTGGCTTCAGTACAGTTCCCCAAGTCCACCCAGCTGTAAATGGGTACCTTGCCCTCTTTAGGGTCAGGGAAGGTAAAGCAGCGAGGGAGAGGAGATGGGCACCGCCCTCAAAATGCTGGCCCTAGAGAAGTGAGGTCTCTGACGCCTCGCTCCCCTACGACCTTATAGGTTATGGGACTCCTTTACCTTTACCTTACCTTGGGACGGAATAGCTCAGTGGTCGGAGCACTCGCTTTCCCCCAGCCAAGTTAAGCAGCGTCGAGCGGGGTTACCAGTTGGATGGGTGATCGTTTGCGCGCCTTGGCTTCAGTACAGTTCCCCCAGTCCACCCAGCTGTAAATGGGTACCTGCCCTCTTTAGGGTCAGGGAAGGTAAAGCAGCGAGGGAGAGGAGATGGGCGCCGCCCTCAATATGCTGGCCCTAGAGAAGTGAGGTCTCTGACGCCTCGCTCCCCTACGACCTTATAGGTTATGGGACTCCCTTACCTTTACCTTTTTTTTAGGATTAGGTTAGGGTTAGGGTAGGGTTAGGGTTAGAGTTAGGGTTAGGTTAGAGTTAGGGTAAGGGTTATGGTAGGGTTAGGGTTAAGGCTAGGGTTAGGGTAAGGTTTAGGGTTAGGGTTAGGTTAGGGTTAAGGTTAGGATTAGGTTAGGGTTAGGGTTAGATTAGGGTTAGGGTTAGGTTAGGGTTTGGGTTAGGGTCAAGGTTAGTGTAGGGTTTGGGTTAGGGTTTATGGTTAAGGTTAGGATTAGGTTAGGGTTTGGGTTACGGTTACGGTTATGGTTAAGGTTAGGGTTAGGGTCTAGGGTCTAGGGTTAGAGTCAGGTTTAATGTTAGGGTTAGGAGTAGGGTTAGGTGAGAGTTAGTGTTAAGTTAGGGTTAGGGTTAGGGTTGGGTTAGGGTTAGGGTAGGTAGGTTAGGGTTAGGGTTTAGGGTTAGGGTTAGGTTTAGGGTTACGGTTAGGGTAAGGTTAGGGTTAGGGTTGGTAGTTTTAGGGTTAGGTTAGGGTTACGGTTAGGGTTACGGTTAGGGTTATGGTTTAGGGTTTAGGGTAAGGGTTATGTTTAGGGTTATGGTTAGGGTTAGAGTTTGGATTAAGGGTCAGGGTTAGGGTTAGGTTAAGGTTAGGGTTAGGTTTAGGGTTAGTTTAGATTAGGGTTAGGATAGGGTTAGGTAGGTAAGGTTAGGGTTAGGTAGGTTAATGGGTTAGGGTTAATTAGGGTTAGGGTAGTTAGGGTTAGGTTAGATTGGGTGTTAGGGTTAGGTTAGGTTAAGGTTAGGGTTAGGGTTGGGTTTGGGTACGGTTAGGGTTAGGGTTAGGTTAGTTTTAGGGTTAGGGTTAGTAGTAGGGTTAGGGGTTAGGTTAGGTGTTTTAGGGTTTATGGGTTGTGGTTAGGGTTAGCGTTAGAGTAGGGGTAGGTGTTTAGGATTAGGGGGTTAGGTTAGGTTAGGTTAGGTTAGGGTTAGGTTAGGGTTAGGTTAGGTTAGGGTAAGGGTTTGGTTAAGGTTAGGGTTAGATTAGGTTATGTTAGGTTTGGTTAGGTTAGGGTTTAGTGTTGGGGAAGTTAGGGTTACTTTTACGGTTGGGTTTAGGTTAGGTTTAGGGTTAGGGTAAGGTTAGGTTAGTGTAGGTTAGGTTTAGGGTTAGGTTTAGGGTTAGGGTTAGGGTTAGGGTTAGGGTTAGAGTTTGGGTTTAGGGTTAGGGTTAGGTTAAGGTTAGTTGGTTATAGGGTTAGTTAGGGTTAGGGTTAGGGTTGGGGTTTAGGGTTAGGGTTAGGTTAGGTTTTAGGGATAGGGTTAGGGTTTAGGGTTAGGGGTTTAGGATAGGGTTAGGGTTTAGGGTTAGGGTAAGTTTTAGGGTTAGGGTTAGGTTAGGGTTAGGTTAGGTTAGGGTTAGGGTTAGGTTAAGGTTAGGGTAGTTAGGGTTAGAGTTAGGTTAGGGTAAGAATAGGGTTAGGTTTGGTTTGGGTTAGTGTTAGGGACATTTTTTTCATTACTGTGTTGTTGTTTTTGCTTAGAACTATATTGAAAAATAGAGGTATCGTTGAAGTTGTTGGTAGGATCGGGGACGGGATAGCTCAGTGGTTAGAGCACTGGCTTTCCCCTAGCTAAGGTTAGGCAGCATCGAGCGTGGTTACCACTTGGATGGGTGATCGTTTGCGCGCCTTGGCTTCAGTACAGTTCCCCCAGTTCACCCAGCTGCAAAATGGGTACCTGCCCTCTTTAGGGTCAGGGAAGGTAAAGCAGCGAGAGAGAGGATATGGGCGCCGCCCTCAATATGCTGGCTCCTTGAGAAGTTGAGGTCTCTGACGCCTCGCTTCCCTACGACCACATAGGTTATGGAACACCTTTACCCTGACGTTTTTGACAATTGAAGGCTGGGTGAAATTTCGTGCATGCAAGAGACAATAGTAGGTGTCTGAATGTTCGACGAAGACGAAAAAGCATTGCATTGTAGTGTGTTGTATTGCATTGCATTGCATTGTATTGCATTGTGCTGTACAGCACTGCATTGTATTGTATTGTATTGTATTGCAGTGCATTATATTGTATATCATATTCTATATTATTATATTTATATTTATTCAATCATTATACTTGAAGTCACGGAAAAATTTCTCCGCGTCATACTCGAACTCTCTCCAGGAAGAGCAGCGTCGCCACAAGAACGCCACCTTTTTTTTTTTCCCCGTTTCTGTTTGCGTGTGTCTTTTTTCCTTTCAAAATGTTTTTTTTTTCTTCCCTACAAAAGTATTCCCGGGAAACTCTCTTGTTGTCGTGGGTTTACTTTACGGCCCTAAATGCGTGAACACACAATTAATTTGCTCATCCGAAAGACTACGTCCAAATCAAAATTTTCCGGCTAGAAGAGTGGGGGAGAAAGATTCGGGCCAAAATAAACATCAAACCCCCACACATTTCCCAACCCCCAAACTTACGCTTTCTAGGCAGGTACTTTCCTCTAGACCACCGATCTAGCGTGTTTTCCCCAAAAACGTCTGTGAGGTCCCCGGGGGGGGGGGGGGGGTGGGGGGGGGGGGGAGGGGGGGGGGGGCATATCAGTAAAAACAGCTCCCCCCCTTCTGCACTTTTCTGTGCGAAGAAATCCCTTTTTTTCATCCCCCCTCGTTTCGGTTCTTTCTTCTCTTTCCAGCCCCCTCCTTCTTGCCTTGGGTTTCTGGGGGGCCTTCGGGGCCCATTCTTTTTGCCTTTTTTTCCCCCCCTGAGGATTTTTGAAGATAACATTTCACCATGCCAAAGTCTGATGGGGGGGTCTGACATATGAGGCCCTAACGGCAGCGTACACGTTTTTAGCTCATAACAAGACAACAGTGGTTGCTGTCTAAGCGTTCGAAGAAGAAGAAAAAAAAGAAGAAAAAGAAGAAAAGAAAAAGAAGAAGAAGAAGAAGAAGAAGAAGAAAAGAAGAAGAAGAAGAAAAAGAAAAAAGAAGAAGAAGAAGGGGGAGGGGAGGAGGAGAGGAGGAGGAGAGGGAGAGGAGGGGGAATTGTGTAAAGAGAATTGCGATGAAGAATTGCGAAGAAAAGAAAAGGGCAAAAAAAAAAACTGCAAAATGAAGAAGAAAATGCAAAGAAGAAGAAGAGGAAGGGAAGAAGAAAAATTTCGAAGAATGCAAAGAAAGAAGGAGAAGAAGAATCAAAGAGAAAAGAATTTGCGAAGAAAAATCAAAAAAGAAAATTGAAAAAAAAAGAAGAATAATTGCGAAAAAGAAGAAGAATTGCAAAGAAAAAAAATTGCGAAAAGAAAAATTTGAAAAGAAGAAGAATTCAAAGAAGAAGAAGAAGGAAGAGGAAGGGGAAAAGGAGGGGGAGGAGGAGAGAAGAAGACGAAAAGAAAAAAGAAGGAAGAGGAGAAGGAAAAAGAAGAAAAGCAGGAGGAAAGGGGGAAAGGAGGGAGAAGAAGAAGAAGAAAAGAAGAAGAAGAAAAGAAGAAGAAAAATTTGAAAAAATTGCGAAAAAAGGAAAAAAAAAGGAAGAATGCAAAAGAATTGCGAAGAAGAAGAATTGCGAATTGCGAAGAAAAGAAGAAAAGAAAAAGAAGAAGAAGAAGAAGAAGAAGAATTTCAAATAATTGCGACGAAAAAGGGGAGGAAGAGGAGGAAAAGGGAAGAGGAGGGGGAGAAGAAGAAAAGAAGAAGAAGAAGAAGAACAAAAACCCGAAAAAAAGAAAAAGAAGAAGAACAAGAAGAAGAAGAATCGAAGAGAATTGCAAAAAAGAAAAAGAAAAATTTGCAAATAATTCGACGAAGAAGAAGAGGGGAGAAGAGGAGGAAAGGAAGAGGGGGAGAAAGAAGAGGAGGAGGAAAAAGAAAAAGAAGAAAAAGAAGAAGAAGAATTGCGAAAAAGAAAATTGCGAAGAAGAAGGAGAAGAATTGCGAAGAAAAATTGCAAAGAAGAATTTTAAAAAGAAGAAGCAAAGAGGGGAAGAAAAGCAAAGAAGAAAAGAAGAAAAAGAAGAAGAAAGGAAAAGAAGAAAAGAAGAAGAAAAAAAAGAAAAAAGAAAAGAAGAAGAAGAAGAAAAGAAAAGAAGAAGAAGAAAAAAAAAGAAGAAGAAAAAAAAAGAAAAGAAGCGAAAAGAAAAATTTCAAAGAAGAAAAGGAAAAAAGAAAAGAAAAGAAGAAAAGAAGAAGAAAAGAAAGAAGAAGAAGAAGAAGAAGAAAAAGAAGAAAAAGAAGAAAAGAAGAAGAAGAAAAAAAGAAAAGAAGAAGAAAAATCCCAAGCAAAGAATTGCAAAAAGAAGAGGGAAAAATTGCGAAAAAATTGCAAAGAAGGAAAAGAAAATTGCGAAGAAGAAGAAGAATTGCGAAAAAGAAAAGAAGAAAAATTTGCGAAGAAAAAAAGAAGAAGAAAAAGAAAAGAAAAAGAAGAAGAAGAAGAAAAAAGAAAAGAAAAAAAAGAAGAAGGAAAGGAGAAGAAAAGAAAAGCAAAGAAGAAAAATTTGCAAAGAATGCGAAAAAGAAAAATTGCCAGAAGAAAATGCGAAAGGAAAAATTGCGAAGAAGAAATGCGAAAAAAAAGGAAGGGGGAAAGAGAAGAAGAAAGAAAACATCCAAAAATTTTTTTCGATAAAGATGGCTTACCCCATGTCTAAAAGATAGAGGGCCTTTTTAACACTGCTTGCACACGACGTTAAGACACGACCCCCTCACAGCGTTTGGGGTTTAAAGTCCCCAGAAAGACTTGCAAACCCTGGGCCCGGAAAGCCCGCTAACCCGAGAAAAAAAAAATCCCTCACAAAATGGGAGAAAATGTTTGGGAGAAAATTTGTTGTTGGGCTTGTTTGTTGTTGTTTTTTTTTTTGTCTTTTGTTGTTTGGGCTTTTTGTTTGGTTGTTGTTGTTTTTTTTTGTTGTTGTTCTTTTTGTTTTTTCTTCTTCTTCTTTTTCCCCCTTTCCTTCTTCTTTTTCTTCTTCTTCTTCTTTTTTTTCTCTTTCTTTTCTTCTTCCTTCTTCTTTTCTTCCTTCTTCTCTTCTTTTCTTCTTCTTCTTTTCTTTTTCGAATTCTTTTCTTCTTTTCTTTTTCTTCTTTGCATTCCTTCTTTTTTTCTTCTTCTTTTTCTTCTTCTTCTTTTTTTCTTCTTTTTTCTTTTCTTCTCTTTTCTTCTTCTCTTCTTCTTCTTCGTTTTTTTTGCATTTTTCTTTTCTTTCTTCTTCTTTTTTTGCATTTTTTTCTTTGCATTTTTCTTTGCTTTTTCTTTGCTTTTTCTTTGCATTCTTCTTGCAAATTTTTTTTCTTTGATTTTCTTCTTTTTTGCATTCTTTTTTCTTCCCCTCAATCATCTCACATCATATCATCATCATATCATCCAAACATCACATACACATCATCATCATCATCAAATTTTTCTCTTCTTCGCAAATTTTTCTTTTTTCGCAATTCTTTTTTCTTTTTTCGCAATTCTTCTTCTTCGCATTCTTCTTTTTTTCTTTCCCTTTTAAGCTTTTGTTGCCTTCAAGGTTTTGTGATTTTGTTGTTGTTGATAGACTGTTTAACTAATAAATTACAAAAAAACAAAAGAAAGAAAAAAAATTACCCCAACCCCCCAAAATGGGAAAGTAAAAGGGATCAAGGAAAAGAGAGAGGGGAGCAGGGGGACAGGACAAGAGCGAACAGAGACAGAGAACGAGAAAAAGAACAGGGGGGGGGGGGGGGGAGGGGGGGGGGGGGGGGGGGGTGGGGGGGGGGGGGGGGGGAGGGAGGGGGGGGGGGGGGGGGGGGGGGCCCGGGGGGAAAAGGCGGTGGGGGGGGGGGGGGGGGGGGGGGGGGGGGGGGGGGGGGGAAAGAAAAAAGAGGGAAAGAAAAAAATTTTTTTTTAAAAGAAAGGAAGAAAGAAGGAAAAAAAGAAGAGAAAAAGAGAGAAAAAGAGAAAAAGAGAAAGGGGGGGGGAGAAAAGAGAAAGGGGGGGGAAAAGAAAGAAAAAAAGGGAAAAAATTAAAAAAAAGGAAATGGAAAAAGAAAAAAAGGGGAAAAAAAAACCCCGAGAGAGAAGGGAAGAGGGAGAAGGAGAGAGAGAGGGGGAGAGAAAAAGAGAAGGGAGAGAAAAAGGAAGAGAGGAGAGAAGGAGAGAGAGAGAAAAGAAAAAGGGGGGAAGTAAGAGAGAGAGAGAAAGAAAGAAAGAGAAAAAAAAAAAGGAACACAAAAAAGGGGGGGACCAAAAAAAAGAAAAAAGGAAAAGGAGGAAAAAGGAAGGGGGAAAAAAGAAGGGGGGGGAAGGAAGGAGGGGGAAGGGGAGGGGGGAAAAAAAGAGCTTTAAAAAAGGGGGGGAAAAGGCAACAGGGGAAGAGGGAAAAGGTGGGGGTGGGGAAAAGGGGGGGGAAAAAAGGGGGGAAAAAAAGGGGGGGGGGGGGGTTTTGGGGGGGTGAGGGGGTGGGGGGGGGGGGGGGGGGGGGGGGGGGGGGGGTGGGGGGGGGGGGGGGGTTGGGGGGGTGGGGTTGGGGGGGTTTGGGGTTTTGTGGGTTTGGTGGTGTGGGTGGTTTGGGGTTTGGTGGGGGTGGGGTGGGGGGGGGGGGGGTGGGGTGTTTTGTGTGTGGGGGGGGGGGGGGGTGGGGGGGGGGGGGGGGGTTGGGGGGGTTTTGGGGGGGTTTTTTTTTTTTTTTGGTGTTTGGGGGTGTGGGGTGGTTTGGGTTTTTGGTGGGGGTGGGGGGGGTGGTTGGGTGTGGGGGGTGGGTGGGGGTTTGTGTTGGGGGGGGGTGTGTGGGTTGGGGGTTTTGGTGGTTGGGTTTTGGGGTGGTGGGGGGTTTTGTGGGTTTGGTTTTGGGGTTTGTGTTGTTGTGGTGTTGGGGGTTAAAAATTTTAAATTTTTTTGTTTTTTTTTGTTTTGGGTGTGTTTTTTTTTTGAAAATTTTTTTTTAATTTTTAAAAACCCAACCCCCCCCCTTTTCTAATTTGGTCACCCCCACAACACAAAATCCTTAAAACCCCCAAACCCAACCCTTTTCCCCCTCCCCCCCCCCCCCCCCCCAAAAACCCCCCCCCAACCCCCACCCGGAAAAAATCCATCAAGGATCTACCAGTTTTTTGGGTGGGCTTTTTTTTTTTTTTTCTTTTTTAAAATCCCCCCCCCCCCTTCAAAACCCCCCCCCCCCCCCCCCCCCCCCCCCCCCCCCCCCCCCCCCCCCCTTTTGGGGGGGGGAAAAAAAAAACCCCCCCCGGGGGGGAAAAAAAATAAAAAAATAAAAAAAGGGGGGGAGGAGGGGAAATAAACCCCCCTTTTTTTTGGGGGAGGGGGAAGGGGGGGGGGGGGGGAAAGGGTGTTTGGGGGGGTTTTTGGGTTTTTTTTTTTTGGGTGTGTGTTTGGTGGGTGTGTGTGTGTGTGTGTGTGGGGTGGTGTGTGTGGGGTGGTTTTTGTGTGGGGTGTGTGTGTGGTTTTGTGTGTTTGTTTGTGTGTGTGGTTTTTAAGTGTGTGTGTGTTTGGTTTGTGGGGTTTTTTTTTTTTTTTTGTTTTTGGGTGGTTTAAATTGTGTTTTTTCCAAAGTTTTACTTTTTTTTAAAAATTTTTTTTATTTTAGGAAAGGAAAAGATTAAATGTTTTTTAATGTGGTGTTTTTTTTTTAAATTTTTTCATCTTTCCCAAAAAAAAAGGAGAAAGTGGAAAAATGTTTTTGGAAGGTTTTGGGGTATTCCCTTAAAAATACCACTTTCATCTTCAAAACCCTCCATCCTCCTTCAAACCCCTAATTTTTTGTTAATTGGGGTTTTTGTCCAAATGGGAAAAGCCGACTAATTTCTGACTTCATTCTGAAAAAACATTGACCTAACTTTCCTCACGAAAACTTGGCTTAAACCACATGGCATGAGCCCAAAATAAACAAGCTGACTTCTCCAGGATTTTTTATTAATAATATATGGAATTTATATAGCGCTGAATCTTGTTAAAAAACAACAAATCGAAGCGCTTGCACTCAATCATTTACAGGCATGCAACTCTCCTTAAAACATAATTGAGAAAAATCCATGCGCGCGCACTACGCACGCACACGCACGCACACACATACAACACACCACACACACACCACACCACACACACACACACACGGAACAACACTTAGACGTTGAAAGATGCTGGTTGAAAATTAGGGACAGATATGTGGGGGGAAAGTCTTCAGGTAGGAAAACAAGTTGTGTTTTGAGGCTGGATTTGAAGGAATCAAGTGAAGGCTTTTGACGAAGTGAAAGAGGGAGGTCATTCCAGGTGGTTGGACCAGAAACAGAGAAGGAGCGACGGCAACAGTGGTTTTGGTTTGTTTGAAATCTGGTCTTCAAAAAGCACAAAGTAGCTGCGGATGAATAAAACGGGGGGAATTAAATAAAAAAAAAAAAAAGGGAACGGGATGGGTGTACAGGTGAAGACAGTTCGAGAAAGAGGGTGAGAATTTGTGGAGACATTTGAAAACAGAGGGTATTGATTTTATACTGCAGTCTTTGTGAGACAGGGCAACCAGTGAAGAGATCGCAGAAGGAGGGAGTGACTGTGCTTCAGATTTTTTTTTTCTTCGGACCAGTCGAGCTGCAGAGTTTTGTATGCGTTGAAGAGAGTGGATAGTGATGCTGGTAGGCAGCCAAAAGAGATTACAAGTAGTCTAAACGTGAAAGATAAGAGATGTGGACAAGCTTGGAATATAACTTTTCTTTCCCAGACTCTCTCGAGAGGTGGGATTGCCTATTTTTTAAAAACACATTTGGAATCAGCTCTTTCATTTCAGCCAACAACCTTCCATTCCCACACGACTCTTTGAGTTTGCGAATCAACCTCAACTTACCTGGCCACTCTATTACTATCTGCTGCTTTACCGTCCACCTCCTAGGCCGTAAGAACAAACCTGACATCTTCTGTTTTTCGCAAGAATTTTCAGTCACTCCTCGCACTTACAGCCTCTCTCCTACTAAACTTTAATTCTCGGTGACTTTAACTTCCATTTCGACAACCAGTCTTCTCCAGATGTCAAACGTCTTTCTCTTTCTCTGTCCAACCATTCTCTCTCCCAACTGGTAAACGAAGCAATGCACAGATCTGGCCATATTAATCTTGTTACATCTGTTTCTGTCACTGACGAACTGCATTCTGATCATTCCGCCATTCTTTTCCACCTCAACATCACAAAACCTGTCAGAAAGAAGAAATATGTTACTCGTCGCAATCTTAAGGCCTTAGACATTCATAATTTCTCTTCACAAGCTTCCGAACGTTTTTCACAATCTCTGACACACATGAACTCTCTGAACACTCATAACACTGTTCTCCGCCAATTGCTTGTTGAGGCAGGCAACTCCACTGACCATCTCCTACTGACAGACCCTTGTGCGCCATGGTATACCCAAGAACATCTGATAGCGAAGCGCAAACGCCGGCAAACTAGAACGGCGTAGGCGGAAATCAAAAACCGAAATCAACAAACAGCTTCTTTCCGAAAACAAATAAAACAAAGTCAAACTCTTAATCCATTCAGCAAGACAGAATTACTTCTCTTCCCAAATTCTCTGCGCTACAGCCATAAATTCTCTTTTTCCCTCACCTCAAAATTCTCCTTGGGTCTGCCAAAAAACAATCTCCTCTGCCCTAAACACCCAACAGGGCCTGGTCTGAACTTCCTTCTATCTTTTCTGCCTTCTTTTCAGAACAAAGTCCACAACATACGCTTCCAGACTGGATCAGAGCATTTCCAAGCCTGCACCTCCTGAGCCCCAGTTCACTGGCACTCTCTCTTTTCCTTCGTTCCACAAGTGAAAAAGAACTCATGACAATTCTGAAGGAAATGACTATAAATATGCGACTCGATCCCCCAATCCCATACCTGCTCCTGTTTTCAACAATGCCTTCCACACTTGTACCTTATTATCACTAAAATAGTAAACTCATCTCTTCGGTCAGGGACATTTTCCACAAGCTTTAAAACCGCAATAGTTCAAACCTCTACTGAAAAAGCAACGACCTCGATCCCCAACCATTCTGAAGAATTATAGACTGTCTCAAACTTACCTTTGTCTTCTAAAAGTACTAGAAAAGTTTGTTCTCAAACAGGCTAAACAGTCACCTTCATTCCAATGATCTCTTCCCCTTTTCAATCTGCCTATCGTCCCACCACAGCACCGAAAACACCCTAGTCCATACTTTAGATAACTTCTACTTGCCTTTGATGGAGAAAAAAATCTCTCCTCACTCTTCTTGACTTATCTGCAGCTTCGACACTATAGATCACTCAATTCTTCTTTCTCGTCCAAATACGTTGGTATTAAATGGCCCAGCCTACCTGGATTTACGCATACCTCACAGACAGGATTCCAGAAAGTAGATTGTAAACAAATTCAATCGAAAATCTGTTTCAAAAATGGAAATGTGGAGTCCCCACAGGGATCAGTCCTGAGGTCCCGTTCTCTTTACTCTCTACACTGCTCCACTCCACATATAAATAAACAACCACCACATTGATCATCATTTTCTATGCCGATGACACACAGCTTCAGTGCAGTTATTATGTTGAAAAACTTGCCTCCCTCCTGACAAATATGTCCTACTGCCTCAAGACATTCAAAACTGGATGACTCAGAACAAGTTACAAACTTAATGCCGATAAAAACCGAAGCCATGCTCATAGGAACAAAACATAAACTTTCCTCCATCACAACAACATCTATAGGAATTCGGCAGTGCGTCAGTTCCTTTGTTCCAACTCTGTGAAGTATCTAGGTGTAGTTTCTTGACAACACACTCTTATGAAAAATTCATCCACCCGACCTGCCAGGTCTTGCTGCTACAAACTACGGCGGCATAAGCGCGATTCGCAAGTAATCTGTCCACTGATGCAAACTTCCACTTGCTCGTCCATCTCACATTCTTTCACGTTTAGACTACTTTATTCTCTTTGGCTGGCCTCCAGCATCATCCAATCCACTCTCTTCAACGCATACAAAACTCTGCAGCTCGATGGGTCCTAAGAAGTAAGAAAAAATCGAAAACACATCATCTCTTCTGCGATCTTCTTAACCAACATGGCTGCCAGTCTCACAATGACTGAAGTATAAGATCAATACCCTCTGTTTCAAATGTCTCCACAAATCTGCACCATCTTATCTTTGTAACTGTCTTCACCTGTACACTCCATCCCGTTCCCTTCGTTCAGCTGCAGATACTTTGTGCTTTCGAACACCCAGATTCAAACAAACCACTGTTGGCTGTCGATCTTTTTCTGTTTCTGGTCCGTCCACGTGGAATGACCTCCCTCTTTCAATTCGCCAAAAACCTTCACTTGATACCTTCAAATCCAGCCTCAAAACACACTTATTTCCTACCTGACACTTTTCCCTCATATCCGTCTCTACTTTTTCAACAGCATCCTTCCATCTCCTAAGTGTGTTCGCGGTGTGTGTGTGTGTGTGTGTGTGTGTGTGTGTGTGTGTGTGTGTGTGTGTGTGTGTGTGTGTGTGTGTGTGTGTGTACATACACGTGCATAAATTTGAAATATGTTCTTTATTATATTTGAGGAAAGTTGCATGCGCGTAAATGATTTGAGTGCAAGCGCTTCGATTTGTTTGTTTTACAAGATTCGGCGCTATATAAATTCCATTTATTATTATTATTATTATTATTATTATTATTATTATGTGTGGGTGTGTAAGTGTGTGTGGTGTGTGTGTGTGTGTGTGTGTGTGTGTGTGTTGTGTGCGTGCGCGCGCGCGTGAGAGAGAGAGACAGAGACAGAGACAGACAGTCAACAGACGCATACAGACAGACAGAGAGACAGACAGAGAAACGGCACCATAAACTGAGACAGAAAAATAGGAAATCTAAATGGAGTGCAGCTGGGTGAGTTAAACCAATAATGACATTTTGAAAGAAAAAGCATACAGTTTAAACACTTCACATGAATAGAACCGGAGATCTAAATCTTCTTGTGGAATTAAAAACAAAGTAAAGGTCTCCCATAACCTATACGGTCGTAGGGAAGCGAGGCATCAGAGAGGTCAGCTTGTCAGCATATTGAGGGCGGCGCCCATCTCCTCTCCCTCGCTGCTTTACCTTCCCTGACCCTAAAGAGGGCAGGTACCCATTTACAGCTGGGTGAACTGGGGGAACTGTACTGAAGCCAAGGCGCGCAAACGGTCACCCATCTACACGGTAACCCACGCTGATAGCTGCTTAACCTTAGCTTGGGGGGAAAGCGAGGGCTTTGACCACTGAGCTATCCCGTCCCCTTTATGTTTGTCCGTCGTGTCCGACGATGACCTCCAAAACAGCAGAGGAGGCAGCTGCTGTTTTGGAAACTGGGCAGAAATTTGATTATAGTGGAGATGCCTTGCCCACAGTACATCCCCACTCTCTCGGCCAAGTGGGCATAAGGACAGTCAGCGTTGGAGATGTTCTCCAAAGGCCAACCAGCCCCCAGGGCTGCAGCACATGACTGTGCGAGTCAAGCCTCCTAGTCAGAGAGTCATAGTCGATCACTAAAGACTAAGCTGTAAAGTGGAATTCCATGGGTGGGAAAGCCACTGGTCATACAGCCTCTCACCTTGCTGTTGCCCTCAGCGTCAATGGTTTAATCAAGAACTGTGATAAAGCCCAGGCGCTGACGGCATCCCGTTTATAACATAAGTATTTGCACACACTTGATTTTTAAAGAAATTCATCTATGGTAGAATAGACAAGTTACCGTCTGTGGCATCTATGTCACGAAAACTGTTAGGGAAAGAATCACCGTCACCTTCACCGATCCCTCAGATTCCAATCCTTTGGGGCGCCTTCGAAGCTTTGTCAACCACCTTTCTCCAGTCCTCTCGTCTCTCAGCCGCCCTCAGGGTGTCTCTCAGCTCCATGTTTGTCCACTCTCGAATGTTGTCCTCCCATCTCTTCCTTTGTCTGCCTCCTCTTCTTCTTCTTCCTCCCCTCACTGTGCCTTGTAGGATTGTTTTAGCGAGACCAGAGGAGCGTGTGACATGACCAAACCCCTTCAGTTTTCGTTGTCTGACGAGTGTTTGAAGGTCAGTAATTATAGGGCCCGGTTTCATTGCGGATGCGTCTCTTGACATCTTCATTCGTGATTTCGGAGGAATTCGGCTGTGGTCTGGCATGGGACATTGTCCAAGACACGCCAAGAAAGATTTTTTTTTTAAAAAGAGGTGGAGAAAGAAACGCTGGTTTGTTAGTTGGAGGTGTGGATGGGTGGGTGGGTGGGGGGCTGGAGAACTGAAAAGACTCCGCAGGAAGACTTGTTGTAGTTGTGACTATAGTAACATCCCATCAGAGATTTCTCACTTAGGGGACTGTGAGGTTTATTCAGGTTAGTGTCTAGAACAAAGGAAATCCCCCCCCCCCCTCCCTCCCCCCACCCCCGTGTGGGCAGCTGGGGGGCCGCGTAATAAAAATTACACCCCTTCCTTCTGGAAATTCTGTGAAAAGAAATTCCCTTTTTTTCTACCCTCTCTCTATTTGTTTCTGCCTTTTTTCCCTTTTTTGGGTCACCACTATTATAAATAAATTATATTAAAATATATATCCCCCCCCTCTCTCCCCCTCCCTCCCTCCTCCCCCTTCCTCTCCTCTCCCGTCCCTCTTCCACCCCCACCCGTCCCTCCCCCCCCCCCCCTCTTTCCCCTTACCCAAATCTCTCTCTTTCCCCCCCCCCCCCCCCCATCCCCTCTCTCCCCCTCTCCATATCCTATCCGCCCTCCCACCCCCCCCTCTTCACCACTCTCCCCTTTTTTCCCCCTCTTCCCCTCCCTCCTCTCCTTTTTGGTTTTGGGGTTATTCTAAAAATTTTTTTCCCTTTGGGAAAAAAAGGGGAGTGGGTAGGGCATGGTGCAAAGAAACGTTTACTTTTCATTTCCCTAAAAACATAGTGTTAAATGCGTTTGTATTTTTTCTCGTTTTCTTCTGTCTGTCCCTTCATACCCCGTCCTATCTCTGTCTCTGCCTGTCTGTTGTCTCCCCTTCCTCCCCCCTTCTCTCTCTTTGTCTCTTTTTGATTTTCATCTAAAAATAGTAGATATTTCATATGATGCTCATTGGAATCTTCATTTTCATTGAAAGTATCAAAAAACGCTGATCTTACTTTTTGCATACTTTGTTTATTTGAAGTTTTTGGGTTTTTTTTTTTTGCATTGGGGTGTGTTGTCTTTTTTGTTGCTGCTAGGTTTATTTCTGTCCTTCTTTTTTTGATTAGTGGGTGTGTTTTTGGTGTGGGGTTAAAATAGTTTTTTTTTCTTGATTTTTTTTTTTTTCCTTTTTTTTTTTTCGGGGGTTTTTTTTTTCCTGTATTTTTGTTTTTTTGTGAAGATGGTTAAAAAACCCGTGCTTATCCATTTACCTCAATAAAATTTCGAGTTCGAGTTCGATTCCTCTAACCCCCCCCCCTCCCCCCCCACCTCTCCCCTCCTCCCCCTCTGTCACCCGCGAGACCTCGGCTGTCCGTTTTACACCAACACCAGTTTCCTTTCAGCAGCTCTGCTGACTGAATAAAGAGGGGGGGGCCCGGGAGGGGAGGGGAGGGGGTGGGGAAAATTTTTATTTGCCCGGGTGGAAGGAAAGGGGCGGGAAGGAAAGAGGGAGGAAGGAAGGGAGGGGGAAAGGAGGGGGAAGGGAGGGGGGGGGAGGAGGGAAAGGGGAGGGAGGGAGGGAAGGAAAGGAGGAAGGAAAGGAAGAAATGAGGGAGGGGGGAGGAAGGAAGGAAAAAAATGAGGGAGGGGGGAAGGGAGGGAGGAAAAATGAGGAAAGGGGGGATGGGGGGGGGAAGGGGGGAGGGGGAAGAAAGAGGAAGGGGGAGGGGGGAAAAAAGAGTAGAAGAAAAAAAAGGAAGAAAGGGAAGAAAAAGGAAGGAGGAAGGGGAAGGGAAAAAGAAAAGGGAAGGGAAGGGGGGAAGGTAGGGGGGAAAAGGAAGGGGGGGGGGAGGGAGGAAGAAGGGAGGAAGGAAGGAGGAAGAAAAAGGAAGGGGGGAAAAAAGAAGGAAAGGGGGAAAGAAGGAGGAAGGGAAGGGAAGGGAGGGAGGGGGGAAGGAAGGGAAGGAGGGAGAAAAAAAAGGGGGAGAAAAAAAATGGGGAAGGAATGAAGGGGGGGGAGGAAGGAAGGGAAGGGGGGGAGGAAGGAGGAAAAGGGAAGGAAAGGAGGAAGGAAAAAAGAAAAAAAGAGGGAGGGGGGGGGGGGGAGGGGGGAAAAGGGGGAGGGGAAAGGGGGGGGGGGAGGGGGAAAGGCGGGGGGGGGGGAAGGGGGTGGGGGGGAAGGGGGGGAAAAGGGGGGAAAGGTTGGGGGAGGAAAAAAGGGGGGGGGGGGGGGGAAAGGGGGGGGGGGGGAGGAAAGGGGGGGGGGGAAAAAGGGGGGGGGGAAAAAAGGCCCCCCGGGGGGGGTTTTTGGGGGGGGGGGGGGGGGGTTTTGGGGGGGGGGGGGGTTGGGGGGGGGGGGGGGGCCCCGGGGCCCCAAATTTCCCCCCAGGGGGAGGGGTTTTTGGGGGTTTTTCCCCCCCCGGGGGGGGGGCCCCGGGGGGGGGCGGGGGCCCGCTGGGCCCCCCCCCGGGGGGGGGGGGCCCTGGGGGGGGGGGTTTGGAAATTGGGGGGTTTTTTTTATTTTTTTGGGGGGGGATTTTTTGGGGGGGGTTTTTCGGGGGGGGAGAAGGGGGGGGGGGTGGGTTTTTTTGGGGGGGCCCCCCCGGGGGGGTTTTTTTTTGGTTTTTCCTTCCCCCCGTCCCCTTTTTCCCCCCCCCGGGGGGGGGAACCCTTTCCGTCCCCAGCTTTGTTGGCCTCCCCGGCCCCCCGCCGGGGGGGGGGGGGACCTTCCCCGGCCCCCAATTTTTCCCCCTTTCCGCCCCCCCCCCCCCGCCCCTTTCCCCCCCCCCACCCCCCCGCCCCCGCCCCGCCCCCTCCGGCCGCCCCCCCCCCCACCCCCCCCCCCCTCCCGGGCCTCCCCCGCCGACTGCCCCCGCCGGCCCTCCTCCCCCTTCATAACACCCCTCCCCCAAAAATCTCACAACCCACCCCCCAAACCATAAAACCAGAATTTTCACCGTCCCCGAAGAACCCCTCAATTGAGCAACATCCAACCTTGAAACCCCCCCCATGAATTTAAATAAACCCCAAAAAAATTTTTTAAAACATTTCTTTTGATATAGTTTTAAGGCGCCGGGTTTGGTATGGGCGGGAGGGGAAGGGGGCGTTGGTTAGCAGTTTGGGTTAATGATGGGGTAGGGAAAAGGGGCCTTGGGGGGTTTTTTTTTTGTTAAACCCACGCCCGGGGTTTAAAAACCAATCTTTTAAACCAGCCCCGGGGGCCAGCAAAAGAGGGCTAAGGCCAGGGGTTTTTCCCCCCCAAAAAACCCCCTTTTACAGCTTACTTGGACGCTAGACTCCCCAAAAATAGGAGGTTCTTTCACAGTCCTTAAAAGCTCAAACCCGGGGGCTAGTTGGGCCCTTTGGGAACATCCCAAAGCTTTACTGTCCTTATGCCCACTTGGCCAAGAGAGTGGGGAGTGCTGTGGGCAAGTATCCCACTATAAACAAATTTCTCCAGTTTTCCAAAACAGCAGGCTGCCCCCTCGCTTTTTGGAGGTCATCGCCGGAAAACCCCGGAAAAAATACAGTGTTGGGCTGTGTGCGTGTGGGTGGGGTGGGGGGCCCTGTGTGTGTGGGGTGGTGTGTGTGGGGGGGTGGGGTGAGTGGGGTGTGTGTGTGTGTGCACCGCGCGCGTGTTTTAATCTTGATTATTTCTTTTGGGTCTCTTTTTGCTGTTGTTGTTTGTGTGTTGGGGGGGGGGGTGAGAGATTTGGTGTCGCGCGGTGTGTATGGGGGGGAGTGAGTGAGTGTGTTGCCATCCATGTGTGTGCGAAAACTCTTTATTGGGGTTGGGTGTGGTGTGTGTGTGTTGTGGTGTGCATGCTTGTTTTTTTGTGTGTGTGTGAATTGTTTACAGGTTTGCGCAAAAAGTTTTAAAAAATAAATATTTAAAACTGACCCTTTGATTACGCTTGCACAGAAAACAAAAGACGCACACATGGCCCATCATACAAAAAGCAAATTCGCTTTCACTCGCAACAACAAAAGCCCAAAAAAAACATTCCAATGCCCAAGGCGGAAGGGGGCACCTTTCACCTTCTTTCAACCTATCCCGTAGTTTTTTAAAACCGGGGGACCCACGAACGATTTTCAACCACTTCCCCACCCTTTAGGGGGGAAAGAGGGTCGCAATACACCAAAAATCTCACCCTTTGGGAAGCCCAAGAGTCAAGCCGAGGAACGAAAAAAAAAACACCCCCCCACCCCCCCCCCCCCCAAAAAAAAAAACAAAAACACACCAAAAAACAACAACAGCAAAAAAACCAACAACAACCCCCCCCCCCCCCCCCCAAAAAAAAAAAAAAAAACACACAAAAAAACACCCCAAAACAAAAAAAAAACCCCCAAACCAAAAAACAAAACAACAAAAACCTCAACCCAAACAGTCGCAGACTTCACAACAATGGCCATCTATCCTTGGGTTTTTTGTGTGTGTTTTTTTGGGGGGTTTTTTTGTGCCCAAAATCTTAAAAAAAATAAATTCTCTCCACCAAGTGGGGATGCCTGGGCCGACTTGTCACGCAAAAAAGGGCAGCGAAAACGCTTTTTTTTTTGCTCAAATAAAGACACAATACAAAAAAAAAAAAACTGCTGCTGAAGTTTCAAAGAAAAAAGAACGGAACAACTCATACTACCTTGGTACGAAACTGAACAAAAAGCGCCATACCAACACCCGCATGCCCATAAACAACAGCTGCAACATCCTGCCAAATGCATGCATGGTGTGCATAAACGCGCACGCTACACATCGCACACATACACAAACACAAATACACGTACACACCCCAAAACCAAAAATTAAAGATCAAAACAAACTATGAAAAAAGCAAGCCACCCCCCCCCAACCAAACCCACCCACCACCACCCAACAAAAACCACACAAAATTTCCAAAAAAACCCAAATCTTCAAGCAAAAAGCAAATCAAACCACCATTTCCAACAAAAAATTTTTTTTGTTTTTTTTCTTTTCCTAAAAATCAAAAAGTTTGTTTCCAAAAAAAAAACAAACAAAAAAAAAGATAAAAAAAAAAAAAACAACCGAAACTGAAGAGGCCCAACCGAAATGCTAAAAAAAAACAAATGTAAATGCAAAATAACCACAAAAACTACACTACACACATCCATACATTTGTTAAACAAACAATTTAGCGCCCCGGACGACGACCAATTCGGCACTACTCAAGCGTCCCCCTTCAAGAGTTCTTTTTTTTTTTTTTTTTTTTTTTTTTTTTTAAACCCCCGGGGGTTTAAAATTAGTACCCATTTCACAAAAAAACCCCACCCTCCCCCCCCCCCCCCTCCTTCTCCACCCCTCCCCTCCCCCCCCCCCCCCCCCCCCCCCCCCCCCCCCACCAACAACACGATAGTCCTTCGGATGAACAAAAAACCCCAGATCCCGTGTGTGAGAAACACAATGCAAACACCTTTTCGGCACAGTTAAAACCTTTTGGAAAGTAGGCCTTTCATGCCAGAAAGGACAATGAAAAAATTTTTTTTGTTAAAAAAAAGGGAAAACCACACAGGCTCGTATTTATTGACACCATTCCCGAATAGAAAAAAAGCGGGTACCTTTAAAAGGTGGGTTTAAAGGTCGCATACGCGAAATCTACCATTGGAGAGGGACCTGGATTTAGCTGAGAACAAATAAAAAAAAAAACAACACGAAAAAACCCAAAAATTACATATTTAAAAGAAGTAATAACGTTCCCATAAGCAATACAATGTGGTGCGTTTAATGGATGACAGAGTGATACTAACAACAACAACAACAAAACCCTGCTTAAAATCAAACAAAATTATCTTCTACAGTTAAGTCCCCGGCTATATGAAATCACTTATACATTTGGTTTCTATTTCAGCAAGTCTTATAGTTAACTCATCAGCTATGAACTGACTTCTACATTTGATTGATTTTTCCCACACGTCTTATAGTTAACTCACCAGCTATGAATTGACTTTTTTTTTTAAAATCCAGTAAGTCTTACAGTTAACTCCCAAGCTATGAATTCACTTATACATTTGATTTCTTTGATTCACCAACTATGAAGTGAATTCTACATGAAATTCTGAGCTGTTTTAGGTTCAAAGTACACTCAAGCTCCTGACTCACCAAATGCTCCTTACAGTGAAAATGATATAAGTTATGAATTCACCTATATATTTTTTTTTAAAACCGGGAAGTCTTATAGTTAACTCAACAGCTATGAATTCACTTACACATTTCTTTTCCAGCAATTGCAAGAATCTTAAAGTTAACTCACCTTTACACCAGCTATGATAAATTCCCTTACAATACATTTGATTTCTTTTCCAGCCAGTCTTGTAGTTAGTTAACTCACCAATGTTCAAGTGTGCAAAGGCAATTGAACCGGGGAAAAATCACCATACCTAATTCAAATATACTGCGACTATCTCCAATTTTCAAACCAATACAACCAATTTTTGAAAAAAAATTCTTTTATTTTCAACAGGTGGGGAAAAAAACAAACAAGTTTAACAGAAAATGATCACACTTTATTCAAATATGCCATGACTTTCTCCAATTTTCAAAACCTTAACAATATAATTTAAAAAAATTCTATTCAACAGGTAGTGGGGGAAAAACAGCCAAATAAAACCTGGGTAACATTTTGCTTGTAGTTGAATTTATTTTTTCTCCTTTAACATCCAACTCTGCAGTGATTTTAAGGCCTATATCACAATATTCAGAGGGCTTCGAGATTCCATTCTTTCAAAGATAACTGTTTACATGGTGCTACAATGTATTTCACATCTAGAAAATCAAGTGTTGTACAAAATTTCAAAGCATTCCACACATCTCACGACTATGTACAAAACCTTCAACGCACACACATGCCCCCAAAATCAAACAACACATGCATGCCAGACATACATGCTCATATCAATATATATGTATCATCATAATCATGCAACAATATGCTTTAATCACATATATCAAATCAATATATATCAAAATTGTAATATATGTATGATATATAAAATAACAAATATAAATAAACTAAACCAAATATATAAGCAACTGCATCCACACACTTATCAGATGATCCCCACAATGCAAATAATGACAAATATGAATACCATGAAAAAAAACAACAAAAACACCAAACACAACAACACCAAACAAAACTAAACAAACCCAAACAAAGATCTGATTCCACCACCCTACATCCCCCCCCCCAAACCACCCCACAAACAAAACAACAAAAACAAAAAAAAACAACCCCAAAACAACAACAAAAACCAAACCAAAAAAACCCCTAAACCAAATCCAAACATACTTAAAGCAAGTTCTGTTGCCGCTTCTCTGCATCTTCCATCTTTTTGATTGGTTTTTGCTCGTTACATCCTAAATAAGTATCAGGCTTCCAAAAAAACAATAAAGATATCAATTTGATTTTGTGGATTCCATTTGGAAATTTTTTAAATATTTTTTTTTAATTTTTCTTTTATATCGAGGATAATGGAATAAGCACTTAAGTGTTTTTTTTACATCCAGTCCTCGTGTGTATGCGGTTTTGTCAATTTTGTCATCGGTCCCCACCGGCTCACAATGGCCTACTCTTACGAAAAGCGGAACAGGATTTAACGTGTGTGCAAGATGTTCTGTGTGTGTTTGCATACGGGGCCTTGGTTTATAGTCTCATCTGAAGGACTTCTGGGGAGAGTGGAGTCTGCACTGATGTTAACTCCAGGGGAAAGTATCCCCTTGAACGGGAATCGAACCCGGGTGGTCAGATTGTGAGCGCAATGTTCTGACCATTAGGCTATCCCGTCCCCTCACAAAGCACACTAATGTTCATCTGCATGGACCAGCCACACGATTGATTGATGGCAACCGCGTCCTTGTGTTATATTAGAAAAATTATAATCTGACCACGGGGATGGGATAGCTCAGTGGTCGGAGCACTCGCTTTCCCCCAGCCAAGTTAAGCAGCGTCGAGCGTGGTTACCACTTGGATGGGTGACCGTATGCGCGCCTTGGCTTCAGTACAGTTCCCCCAGCTGTGAATGGGTACCTGCCCTCTTTAGGGTCAGGGAAGGTAAAGCAGCGAGGAAGAGGAGGTGGGCGCCGCCCTCAATATGCTGGCCCCTAGAGAAGTTGAGGTCTCTGATGCCTCGCTCCTCTATGACCACATAGGTTATGGGACACCTTTACCTTTTTATAACCTGGCCATGAACAAAAATGGTGATATTGTGATGGTGTGGTAAGTAGATTACCTCCCATGTGATCAGAGCGACGTGTTCCTATTTTGGGACACACCTGCAAATTGTGCAGAGCTCTGTTTCCTTGGGTGGTGGTTGAAAAAACCGTTAGCATACACTTTGCCTTTGTGGTAAAATGTAACAATTATGCAACCTCTTTCTGTGGGCCCACCTACCTGTTCATATCTGTACTGTCGTAGCCGAGAAGTTGACAGAGTTGTGGAAATCAACATCTCCAATCGTTACAATAGTAACAAAAAAATTATCTAACATTTCTCAATTTGGCACATTCCACTGTTAATAGATAACTTCTGACAACACTGTAACTTTGGCAAAGATACATTGTTACAATATTCTAAAGAACAATTTAACATTCACAAAAAGGAGTACAGCATTGATAATACTTTATATGGTAATATTAGAATACACAATGGAAATTTATTACTAGTTGCATAATATCTTGCAAAGACAAATCAAAGCTCTTGCATCTCACAAATAAACCCAAACATACAAACATCTCCCATAAAAAACCTAACAAACCAACAAAAATCAACAAACAAAAGAAAAAATCCATTACTAAAACCCATCTACCAAAATCAAACAATGAAAATCAACAATGGAGAATCGCGCGTCACACACACCTCTCTCATCTCCCTAACATAGTCAATGACTTTGTGACAAACACATCGAGCTCTCACTCAAGGGCAATGCCTTGTAATAAATCATTCAGTTTTTCCAGAGCCTTTTGTAATCTTCGAGCTCTCTGTATAGGCCAATGGCCTTTTTGTGAATAAATCATTCCAGTTCTCTCTCTGTATGGGAAATGGCCTTTTTGTGAATAATCAGAGTCTCTCTCCTGCTCCTCATGTATGGGCCAAGGCCTTTTTGTGAATAAATCATTCAGTTCTCTTCTCTCTTCATGTATGGGCCAATGGCCTTTTTGTGAATAATCAGCGGTTCTCTCTCATGTATGGGCCAATGGCCTTTTTGTGAATAAATCATTCCAGTTCTCTCTCTCTCTTCAGTATGGGCCAATGCCTTTCTGAATAAATAATTCCAGTTCTCTCTCTCACGTATGGGCAATGGCCTTTTTGGAATAAATCTTCTCTTCTCTCTCTCTCTCTTCTCTATCCATCCTCTTCAATCTCTCTCTCTCTCTCTAAAACACGAACAGACAAAGTCACACACAAAAAGGCATAAGATAAAGATGGAGAATCCTGGCAAGTGTGTATTTCGCTTTAATTGCTTTTGACAACGTAACAGGCAAGTCTAACGGTGGAACAAGGCTACATGATGACAGGACATGGTCAAATATACACAGCATCATTTCACACACACATTGTGTGTATGTGTGCGTTTTGGGAGTGTGCGCACATACTTTTTTGAACATGACACATCAGTGTGCACACATGCTTTTGAAAATGACACACTCATAGCGTTTTTTAGGAGTGTGCGCACATGTTTTTTGAACATGACACACTCATAGCGTTTTTTTGGGAGTGTGCGCACATGTTTTTTTAACATGACACACTCATAGCGTTTTTTGGGAGTGTGCGCACATGTTTTTTTAACATAACACACTCATAGCATTTTGGAGTGTGTGCGCACATGCTTTTGAACATGACACACTCATATATCATAGACAACTAAACAACAAGAAAAAAAAAGAACTTAAGTACTGATAATGAAACATAATCAAAGCGTAATTTTCGATGTCAACTAACACTTGCCCCCCCCCCTCCCCCCCCCCCCCCCAAAAAAAAAGACTAATTGGGGGGAAAAAATTCACTTGAAATCTGAAAATTTTGGGGTTTTGTTTCTTTTTTACATCATCAATGCAGGCAGTTATGAAACTTTAAAACAAAATTTTTTTGTTGTTCAATGTTCTTCAGCCTTTCCAAAAAGTACCTCTCTCTCTCTCTCTCTCTCTCTCTCTCTCTCTCTCTCTCTCTCTCTCTCTCTCTCTCTCTCTCTCTCTTTCTTTTCTCTCCCCATCATCACGTCTTAATATCACTGTCAGACCCTTAAAAGTATACACTGGATGAGAAGTCTGTGTGTGTGTGTGTGACAGGTTTTGAAACACTTCACCAAAAAACCCACAAAAATACCCATGCAATATACACCCACTATGTCAGAATTTTGGCTACATATCTTCATGGTGGGCTAAAAAACAACAACAACGGTTGCATACGCAAAATCTCACCATTGGTGAGCCTTGGAGCCCCCCCCCCCCCCCCCTCCACACACACACACACTTCACCATTTTGCTAGCCCCACTCTGACTTGTAAAGATAAATACACATACTTACAAAGTCAAAAACATGATTTTAACGTTCCCCCCCAAAAAAACCAACAAAAACTAACAACCACTGCACCACCCACCACCCCCCCCCAAAAAAAAATCAACAACCAACAAACCCAAAACAAACCCAAAAAAAACTCCCAACCTCAAGAACACTGATCTTTATGTCTTAAAAAATATATATATTTTAAAAAAATCAAAACAAAAATAGCAAAAATTGAAGCACGACTTCTTCAGGTTGTCACCATAGTGTTTCTCAAGAAGACTACAACTTTTTCTCTTTTTTTTATTTTAAAAACTATGAGGTTGTATTTCCCCTCAGTTTTTCTTTTAAAACCCTGCATGCACACAATTCCATGTCTTTACGCTAGAAAACCCACACTACACTGCAGACTGAAGCAATAATATATTTTCCAAGCTGACCCACAAACGTTGAATATTCACCATAAGACTGGAATGTCTTCCTTAACAAAAAAAAAAACAAAAAAAAAGTTGAATTTGGTTTCAACGCGATTTTATTCAAAAGAAAACCATACATACACACACTCCTCTGAAGTCGAAGTATGGCTGTCTACGTGTACTTGAAAGAAAAAAAAAAAAGAGTCGTACACGCCAACTTTTCATCCAAGTGTACTTCCTATCTTCACATTGATTCCCAGGTGGGACGAGTGAGTGAGTCAGAGTGCATGTTCTTGGGTGACCCCCCCTCCCACCCCCCCCCCCCCCCCCCCCTCCAGAGTGTTAAGCTGGGGAACGCACAACGAAAGCCCTTCGGATGAGACTATAAACCGAGGCACCATGTGCGAGCGCATGCAGAACATCTTGCGCACAACGTTAAATCCTGTTCCGCTGTTCGAAAGAGTAGGCCATTGTGTGCCGGTGGGAACAGATGACAATTTTTTTTTTTTAAACGCATACACACGCGTTAAAAAAAAAAATCTGAGCGCTTTGATTTGTTGCTTTACAAGATTCAGCGCTATATAAATTCCATACATTATTATAATTATTACAACGACAACAACAACAACAACAACATACACGCTTGTGGTAGAGCCACAACAAGCTAAAGACTTATACTGTGCCCCCCAAAAAAATTGTCTTTGAAATTTATGCTCTATATTCTCTTTTTGTTTTTTCCTCGGCTAGAGCTCTGAGGGTTGACCACCAAATGGTGAGATTTTGGCATATGCGACCAAGTTGGGGTTTTTTTTGCCCCACACCATGAAGGTAGCCGCATTCCGACTTCAGGGATGGTCTCTCTTCTGAAATAGCTCACAGAAAAGACGATGGAGTGCAGTGGACAGCCAGTTGGATGACCACACGACTCTAGCAGGTCAGTAATTTTTTTTTTCTTTCTGATTTTTAAACTGGCCGACGTTGGTTGGTCATTCACTATGAAATTTTCCTGCATGCAACTTTCACTGTTTTTTTTTTTGGTTTGGACAGACTGAGCCTACACATTATATGTGCCCAGAACTTTTTTTCTCCCTTTTACTACACCGTGAGTAGGGTGGGGTGGGGGTGGTCTGGGTGTTAGTCTTTCGGATGAGACGATACACCGAGGCCCCCCTTGTGCAAACACGCATTTAGCTCATGTAAAAGATCCCACGAAAAGGAGGGAGTTGTTCCTGGCAAAATTCTGTAGAAAGACCCCCCTCCCCCCTCCCTCTTATAGGAAAACAAATATATTTGAAGACGGGAGAAAAAAAAATAATGGGTGGCGCTGCTCTTGTGGTGATGCGCGCTCTTCCCTGGGAGAGCAGCCCGGAATTTTACTCAGAGAAATCTGCTGTGAGTTAAAAGTGGAATACGAATACAAAAGTGGGTTTAAAAATATATATTTTAGACAGACTCACTTTGTGTATGTACAAACACACACAAAGATTGTTTTGCTTCTATGATTAGTCAGTACACAGATTGCTATATAATCATATGATGTTTGTACATAAGAAGTACATCGTTTTGATGAATTAACTAATTAATTGATAATAATTATAATAATAATGATGATGTATGCTATTTATATAGCCCTGAATCTGGTAAATTATTCCATATATTATTTCATTTGATTATATATGATTATTGTATTAGATTATATATATGATTATTCAAATATACACAAAGAAACCTTTCCTATGAGTAGGTATGGCCGCAAGGCCAGACCAAAACATAATTACGATGTTTATAATAATTATATGAGAAGTACACTGTTGTGCTCGTATGACTATTCAAAAAAACACAGACTTGCCATAAATGATGCTTGTACATAGCACATCTTTACGTTTCTACGATTATTCATATAAACACAAAATTTGCCATAACATGATTTTTTTGTTTTTGGTGGTATATATGGCAAGTCAATATCAATATTATTCAGCCATTCCACTGATACAACAAATCAACAATCATAAAAATAATCCCATCAAACAAAGAATAAATACATCAACACAACCAACGAAAAAAAATCCACAGAAATTGTTTGTGCTTTTACTGTAAAGCCTTTAACCCAGAGAGCTGTAAAACATAATACATGGCTCAGTAAAACTTTTGTCATTATAATGAGAACAAAAAACATTGCATGAAGCCCACCAAAAAAATAGAAGTAAAAAAAAAAGAAAGATATGTTTAGCTATATTTGAAAAAAAAAAGGATACTTCAACCAAAACAAAAAATTCTAAATATATTGGTTTGATTGACAAGGAAAAAATCAATCTGGCCGTTGTCTGAGATTGCAATATAATTATTGGTACATTATTCCTCACAACCTCCCCCACCCACCAACACACACACGCACGCACGCACACACGCACGCGCGCACACACGCACGCACGCACGCACACACACACACATGGATACATTATTTTTCACAACCTCTCTCTCTCACTCACACACACACACCCTCTAAACTCTCTCTCTCTCACTCACTCACACACACACACCCTCTAAACTAACTCTCTCTCTCTCTCTCTCTCTCTCCACACACACACACACCACACACACACTCTAAACTCTCTCTCCACACACACACACACACACACTCTAAATTCTCTCTCTCTCTCTCTCTCTCTCTCTCTCTCTCTCTCTCTCTCTCTCTCTCACACATAACACACACACACACACACACCCTCTAAACTTTCCCTCTCTCTCTGTAAAATCTGTCATGGAAAAAAAAGTAGTTTTTGAGCTATTAACTCTCTAAAAAAAAGAAACAAAACAATTAAACACTCACCCCTCCCCCGCCCCCACCCCACCACCCCCCTCAATAAATAAGTTGAGACATGGACAAAACAACAACAACAAAATTCGAGATAGAAACTTCCATCAGAATGGCAAGAATTCTGCACTCGGCTATTTCCTGGGAAACGATTGATGGACAAACATGGCGGTGATTTCCACACTCTAAGAAGGAAGGTGGCAGGATGGTTAAGAAGTTCGCCTGCCAACAAGTAAACCGTGAGGTTCTGCATTCGATTCCCAGCCTCGCTTTTTCTTCCCAGTTTGACCAAAAAATCGAACTGAGTGTCAAAGTCCTTCGGATGAGACTATAAACCGAGGCCCCCGTGTTCCAACGCATGCAGAACATCTCGCGCACACGTTAAATCCTGTTCCGCTTTTCAGAAGAGTAGGCTATTGTGTGCCGGTGAAAACAGATGACAAAATTGACAAAACTGCATGCACACGGGGACTGGATGTAAAAAAGCACAAGAGTGCTTATTCCATTATCCTCGACATAAAAGAATAAATAAATAAAATAATAAGCAAAGCACATCGCATTTGATAAGGCTTCTAGGACTAGGCGACATCATTCTCATTAACAAAGAGGCTCTGCTTGTGATGTCCTGTGTATGTACCTTGATTAACAAGACAAGACAACCACCACGCACCACTGGAGTAACTCAGCAGGCAAGTGCAGGGTCTGCTTTGGCGAGGGACCTTACGGCAGCCGAACGGTGGCGCCAGTCTCTCTGCAGACTGCTGGCTCTGAAGTTTTGAGACAGAATGATTCTAGGGGGTGGCTATGTTATGTTCTGTGGTGTGGTGAGATTGGGTTCAGCGGCGTGAGAGAGAGAAGTAGCCACAGAGCAATGTGAGAGATGCGTCAATTGTTTTTAAAAAAATATACCGGGTGGTCACCAAAACATTGTCTTGAGTTAAGTGTGTATACAACAGCAACAATGCGCAACAGATTCCATTTTCAGTAAATCTATTTTTTTTAAACCCAACCAAATTCCTTTTTTTTTCGTAAGGTGGCCACATGTACAATATAGAGAATTGATATTTCAATTTTCAAGTATCATTTTTTTTTTCATGTTTCAAGGAATCAAGCGTGCGTGATTATCAAATATATTACCTCAAGAATCACAAAATACAACACCTTAAAGCATCATTTCCTCGTAATTAAGAACCAAATAGCCTACTCTTTTGATTCTCTCTCTCTCTCTCTCTCTCTCTCTCTCTCTCTCTCTCTCTCTCTCTCTCTCTCTCTCTCCCCCTTCTCTCTCTGTGTGTCTCTCATGAAACGATGATGACAATTTGACACAATATACATATTGCTTTTGGCAAACACTTTAAAAGTAACCCCCGTCTGATTCATAGTCACACACAACAAGCGAGTCTGAACAAAAGTTAAGTTACAATTCCAATATTTACATATACATATGATAATATATAACAAAACAAGTTCATCGCAAATCATCATTGGGTTTGTTTTTTATTGTTGTTGCTGTTGTTTTATTTTCAAAAAGGGATTCAACAGACCCAAAAATGTTTCGAATTTCATTGAATGGATTTTCTTTTAACGAATGGTCAGGGTTTTGGAATATATCATGTCATTTGTGTGTGGAGGATTTATCAACAATAATCATTTATATCAGACCCCCACCCCCCCCCCCCCACCACCCACCCACCAAAAAAAAAAAAAACCAGAAAAAAAAAAGTTAGTTAATATCTGGAAAACAAACCCCTTTCCAATGGCGTTTACAAAATTATTCTCAACAGGAAAGTATGAATTGATATTCACAGCTGTTGGGGTTTTTGGGTTGGGGTTTTTTCCCACTTTCAGCTGCTCTCAGCTGCTATCCATTCCATCCCAGCTGGTGCTAGTGATAGCAGGAACTGACCGCACTTGGACTTGGTAAAAAGAAGGGGCTGATTTTAACACTGGGCCCTGGACCCTTGACTGATTTATGTTTAAAAAATTTTTTTTAATTTTATTCTTTTATATCGAGGATAATGGAATAAGCACTTCTGTGTTTTTTTACATCCAGTCCCCGTGTGTGTGTGATTTTGTAAATTTTGCCATCTGTTTCCACCGGGCACACAATGGCCTACTCTTACAAAAAAGCGGAACAGGATTTAACGTGTGCGCAAGATGTTCCACTGTTGGATTTGCGCGCTATGTATTTGCATCAGTTTACATCAACGTTATAAAATAGCCTTTGCTTGAGTTTTCAGGTTTGCATTATTACTTGTAGATACTGGGGGGAAACAAGGGTTCCTTTGCAGTTTACTTTTCAGTATTTTTTGTTTAGGTTTATTACAACCGTTAAAAGTTATATTACCCATTTTCAAAAGAAGACCAGTTTAAAGATATATCCCATTTTCAAAAGAAGACCAGTTTTAAGTTATATCCTATTTTCAAAAGAAGACTAGTTTTAAGATATATCCCATTTTCAAAAGAAGACCAGTTTTAAGTTATATCCTATTTTTAAAAGAAGACTAGTTTTAAGATATATCCCATTTTCAAAAGAAGACCAGTTTTAAGTTATATCCTATTTTAAAAGAAGACTAGTTTTAAGATATATCCCATTTTCAAAAGAAGACCAGTTTTAAGTTATATCCTATTTTTAAAAGAAGACTAGTTTTAAGATATATCCCATTTTCAAAAGAAGACCAGTTTTAAGTTATATCCTATTTTTAAAAGAAGACTAGTTTTAAGATATATCCCATTTTCAAAAGAAGACTAGTTTTAAGTTATATCTCATTTTCAAAAGAAGACCAGTTTTTCGTTATATCCCATTTTCAAAAGAACACCGGTTTAAAGTTACATTCCATTTTCAAAACAAGACCAGTTTCAGTTATATCCCATTTTCAAAAGAAGACCAGTTTTAAGTTATATCCTATTTTCAAAAGAAGACCAGTTTAAAGGTATATCCCATTTTCAAAAGAAGACCAGAAATCTTTCCTTCATCCTAAAGTTCTATAATTCATAGCAAATATTTCTCTGCACGAATTTCTGATGTGTCAGTCATGTTTTTTCTGCAACTGAAGCTGTTGATTTTTCTCATAATTTTCATTCATTTGCAAAATCAAAACAAAAACAACAACAGCAACACAAATGTCATATAAAATAAGTGATTCAATTCACATTTGTTGCACAGTAAAGCATTACTCATAATAATAATAATAATAATAATAAAAAATGGAATTTATATAGCACTATATCTAGCAAAAAGAAATCAAAGCGCTTGCATTCAACAATAACAATTAACAGAGTTAACAAATTCAAATGTGCATACACACACACACACACACACAAAGATTATACACTTTGGCAGGGTGATGGGATTTGGGCTGTTTTAGGCAGGGATAGATTTGAGATGAAACAAGAGGGGGAAAATCAGATTTGGAATACATAATATTATGTCTTGAGGCTGGATTTTAAAGTGTCATAAGTAGGTTTTTGCCGAAGGGAGAGAGGGAGGTCATTCCACATCACTGGACCAGAAACAGAGAATGAGTGATACTCATGTATCATGATTGTTCAAGAATTAAAAAAATTTTAAAAATTAAAAAACCAACCCAAACCGTCACATAATCGTTTTCAATGCCCAAGAAACAAATCTGAAATTAAAAAAATATTCACCAAAGTTATACATATAGAGTACATTGTAAAAAAAAAAAAATGCAGGCTTTGTTACAAAATAACCGCCAATAAAAAAAAAACATTTCTGAAAGATTAAGTAAATAAAGAATATACCACACACAAAAATCTTCGAGAGTTTCATACTTTTTTTTTTTAATGCACCAACCAAACTTAAGTCAAGGGGAAAAAAATCTGGATATTACAGTGCTGAATTATCTCGTTAGTATGGCAGTGACGTGTATACATCATATACTCATGTTGCCTTGCTGCTAAAGCAGATAGGAGACTGGATAGCCTGGTTGGTTGGTTAGAGCGTTGCGCATTGCGCTCGTGATCTGCTGACACAGGTTAAAATCCTGTTCAAGGGGATATTTTCCCTTGGAGTTAACATCAGTGCTGACTCCACTCCCCTCAAAAGTCCTTCTGATGAGACTATAAACTGAGGTCCTGTGTGCAAATGCACACAGAACTTCTTGAGGGCATGTTAAAACCTGTTCTGCTTTTCGGAAGAGTAGGCCATTGTGTGTCGGTGGGAATGAATGACAAAATTGACAAAACTGTATACACACAGGTACTGAATGCTAAATAAAAAAAACAACAACACATGAACGCTTATTCCATTATCCTTTAAAAAAAAAGAATAAATAAATTAAATAAAATAAATAAAAGATTGATTACTCTGAGTTTTACCATACAGACTAGAAGCAACACAGATTATAGAAAAAAAAAAGGAAAAAAAAGCACCCTTTCTCCTTTTTTTTGATTCTTGATGCATACTTGACAGCAAAAACAAACAACAATTAAAAAAATAACCAACAAAAAAAACTTGTTTGATTGCCCAATATCACACCACAGCTGTCAGTTTCTCCCTACTTTCAGCTCCTCTCAGCTGCTATCCATCCCATCCCAGCTGATGCTGATTATAACAGACAGAAACTGACCCCCACACTTCTTCTCCTTCCTTTTTTGTCATGTTACTCCCAGGGGAGGTTTGACATTGATGAGCCTTCTCCATCTCTCTCTGTTTTGAGCTTCCTCCTTATTTATGCTGCCCCTTTCTCTAAGATCATCTGCAATACAGGTAGCACCAGGTTTTTCTAGGTCTTCCCTTTGGTCTCTTTCCATCCACTACGAAGTTCATTGCTCTTTTTATGATGTGGGGGTCTGCTTTCCGTTGAACGTGCCCAAACCAGCGCAGTCTATTGCTACTAGCTACAGACTTCAGATCATCAACCCATGACCCCTGCACTTGGACTTGGTAAAGGAAAGGGGTTGGTTTTAACAATGGACCCTGGATCCATGACTAACTTATGCTGGATGTTGTGTGCGGTGACATTTCCAGCACTGCTTGAATGACCACTCACACACACACACACGGACAAAACTGTCTGCAATCATTTCTGGATTATTACAGCAATAAATTTAAGTACGATTACATAACAATTCTCTTCATCACCCGCAAAATTATAGAACAGCATAATTTTCGTGATGAAAAAATAAGACTTGGGGTCAAACATACAGTGTGCGCATACATTTGAAATATCTTATGTTATTTGAGGAAAGTTGCATGCGTGTAAATGATTGGAGTGCAAGCGCTTCGATTTGTTTGTTTTACAAGATTCAGCGCTATAAAAATTCCATATATTATTATTGTAATGCAGATCTGATAGAGAATTATATAACACGGTACATTATGAACAAAATCAGAAACACCCAAACTGAGCTATGAAAGAGGCAGAAAAAAAGAGAGCCAAAGAAATGATACAGCAGGGGGTGGGGGATGGGGGGGGGGAGGCATCAAGTTACAGCTTACTTTAAAGCCCCCATCTCATGGTAAATTTATATTGTTGCTTATGCAGACGACGTGACTTTTACAAGTTGTCGTCTGCCGATGATCAGGGGTAGAGGAAGAGGTGTAGGTAGGGAGTCTACTGCTGCTATCACTGAAGAGTATGAACTGTTGGTATTGTTACATACATGGAAGCATGTATGCATGCAGGCATTCACGCATGCGCGCATGCATGCACGCGCGCACACACACATTAACGATGGATGGCAAACTTTGTTTCTACTTGCTATTCAAAGATTTGCATGCAGGCTTCTTTTGAAGCTTGTGTGCCTGTTAGTGTGTTGTATGTGTGTGTGTGTTGTGTGTTGTATGTGTGTGTGTGTGTGTGTGTTGTGTGTGTGTGTGTGTGTGTGTGTGTGTGTGTGGTGTGGTGTGGTGTGGTGTGGTGTGGTGTGGTGTGGTGTGGTGTGTGGTGTGGTGTGGTGTGGTGTGGTGTGGTGTGGTGTTGTGTTGTGTTGTGTTGTGCTGTGTTGTGTTGTGTTGTGTGTGTGTGTGCGTGTGCGAGAGTGTGCGTGTGGTGTGGTGTGGTGTGGTGTGGTGTGGTGTGGTGTGGTGTATTGTGTTGTGTTGTGTTGTGACATGTTTTGTGTGTGTGTGTATGGTGTGGTGTGGTGTGGTGTGGTGTGGTGTGGTGTGTTGTGTTGTGTGTGTGCGTGTGTGTGCATGTGCAAGCATGCATGCATGCATGTTAAGTTAACAGTTTGTTAAGTATACTAACTGTCACAATCCAACATCCTAAATAACAACAAAAATATTAAAAGGTTTAATATAGAAATAAAACATTTACTATCATTAGACTAGTGATCCAAATACAACAACAACAACAAAACCCATAACCCTGAAATGCTAGCAAACTTTTGATTCTTGATGCAAATTTTGACATCCTTGAGACAAAAGGCCACAGCTTCAAATAAACAGTACTTTGATCACCGCTTCGCACAGCTAACACACTCTCACGTTTCCCTTCTTTATTTATTAGTTATTTATTTTATTTATACCACTTTAAGTCACGGCAGATTTCTCTGCGTGAAATTCGGGCTGCTCTCCCCGGGGAGAGCGTGTCGCCACAAGAGCAGTGCCATTCTTTTTTTTTTTTTTTTTTGCCTGTCTGCAACAGTATTTGTTTCCCTATCAAAGTGGCTTTTTTCTACAGAATTTTGCCAGGGACAACTCTCTTGTTGCCGTGGATTCTTTTACGTGTGCTAAATAAATTTGTGTAACACACGGGACCTCGGTTTATTGTCTCATCCGAAAGACTAGCGCCCAGACCACCACACATGATCTAATGGATGGGGAAAAAGTTTTGGGTTCAAACGGGATACAAACCACCACACACTTCCGACCCGGGCTTTTTCGCTTTCTAGACAGGCGCGTTACCTCTAGACCACCGATCCTTACAAGGTTTAACCTTTTCAGTGCCGACGAAAAATGGGAAGATGCGCTTGTCCAGGTACCAGGGCATTTGAGGAATTGAAGGCTCACAGCTGTCAGTTTCCCCCCACACTTTCAGCCACTATCCATCCCATCCCATCCCAGCCCAGCTTGTGCTTAACTATAGCAAGAACTGACCGCACTTGCGACTAGGTAAAAAGAAGGGGTGCGCTACATTTAGCATTTATTTTTATTTTATTTTATTTTATTCTTTTATATCGCGGATAAAGGAATAAGCACTTTATGTGCTTGTTTTACATCCAGTCCCCGTGTGTATGCAGTTTTGTAAATTCTGTCATCCGTTCCCACCGGCACACAATAGCCTACCCTTACGAAAAAGCGGAACAGGATTTAATGTGTGCGCAAGATGTTCTGCGTGCGTTCCGCACACGGGGCCTCGGTTTATAGTCTCATCCGAAGGACTTTTGGGGAGAGAGTGGAGTCTGCACTGATGTTAACTCTAGAGGAAAATATCCCCCTTTGAACGGGAATCGAACCCGGGTCGTCAGATTGCGAGCGCAATGTTCTGACCACTAGGCTATCCCGTCCCCCCTACTTGTCTAAGTGATGTTGCAGTTGTGGGTTGTGATAACAAAAACAACAACTGTAGTGAGAAAACTGTAAGTTATATAGGTAAAAGGTAAAGGAGTCCCATAACCTATAAGGTCATAGGGGAGCGAGGCGTCAGAGACCTCACTTCTCTAGGGCCAGCATATTGAGGGCAGCGCCCATCTCCTCTCCCTCGCTGCTTTACCTTCCCTGACCCTAAAGAGGGCAGGTACCCATTTACAGCTGGGTGAACTGGAGGAACTGTACTGAAGCCAAGGCGTGCAAACGGTCACCCATCCAAGTGGTAACCACGCTCGACGCTGCTTAACTTGGCTGGGGGAAAGCGAGTGCTCCGACCACTGAGCTATCCCGTCCCCGATGTAAGTTATATAGCAAAAAAAAAAAAGGGGGGGTGAGATAGCCTAGTGGTTAGAACGTTGCGCTCATGATCTGACCACCCAGGATCGAGCCACTAGAGTGGCGCCCGTTTTTATGGGGATTTTACTGTTGGATTTAACATCAGTGCTGACGCCACCCTCCCCCCAAAAAAGTCCCTCGGATGAGACTGTGACCCCAAACCCTGTGTATAAATGAACGCATGCATGCATGCATGACATTTTGCGCACACGTTAAAACCATGTTCCGCCTTTCATAAGTGTTGGCTGTATTTGGTAGGAACGGATGACAAGTTACACTCTCACGTTTCCCTTCCTTACAAGGTTTAACCTTTTCAGAGCTGGAGAAGAATGTGAAGAGGGGACGGGATAGCCTAGTGGTAAGAACATTGCGCTCGCAATCTGATGACCTGGGTTCGATTCCCGTTCAAGGGGATATTTTGCTCCTGGAGTTAACATCAAGTGCAGACTCTACTCTCCCCAAAAAGTCCTTCGGATGAGACTATAAACCGAGGCCCCGTGTGCGAACGCACGCAGAACATCTTGCACACACATTAAAATCCTGTTCCGTTTTTCATAAGAGTAGGCCATTGTGTGCCGGTGGGAACAGACGACAGAATTGACAAAACCGCATACACACACGGGGACTGGATGTAAAAAAAACGCACATAAGTGTTTATTCCATTATCCTCGATATATAAGAATAAATAAATAAATATATAAATAAATAAAAGTAGTTGGTGTTTTTTTTAAAGAGACATGCACGCAGATGTCGCGTTAAGACACCATACCAAAAGTCAGAAAGCGGCCACCTTAATCCATGGTTTAAAAAAAAAAAAGGTCACACAAAATCAAAATCTCACCATCGGTGAACCTTGGAGCTGTAGCCAAGGAACAAAAAAAACAAACAAAACCCCCAAAAAAATCATAGATATATCTAACCCCCCCATGCCCCCACCAAAATCTGATTCTGCAATAGTTTTTCAATTACTTTGATTACAAAAACAGAGAGTTCTGACTTTCCAAAGGGGCATAACTTCAGGGCATGGGTGGACGGCCTTATGGCACTAGGAAAGCACTTTACAAAGCTGACAGCCTATAAGCACAGAAAGGGTTAAAAGATTCCCCCCCCCCCCCCCCCGCCCTCCCAACATCAACACACACACACACAAAAAGCATGACATCACAATCATAAAATATATATATATAAATACACTTTTTACAGCCAGTTCTCACTTTAAAGCCTCCGACGCTCAACTCTACACTTTAACAGCACCCTCGCCAACAGACAAAAAAACAGCAAGATTGTTTTTAAAAACAGAAAAAAAAAAAAATTATATAGGCATCAAGCTCGACAATCTGGAAAATAACCCCCTAAAAATCTCATCCAAAACTGTCATCGCATGACAAAGAGAGATATTAACAGCATACAAAATTTCAATATGAACATTATGGGTTTCCTTTGAAATTGGATGGAGTGTCAAACAGGACGGGGGTGGGGGAGGTGGGGGGGCAGAAGGGGGAGGGGGGGGCAGGGGGGGGGAGGGGTGTGTGGGTGTGGGTTGCACGACGTGTTGTTGTGAGGGGGGTGGGGGTGGGGGGATGGAAGAAGAGTGTACAATCGAACACACAATCGACAGATACTCTGTCAGGTGAATATATTACTTTGTCACACACAGCATTACGTGCTGTGTCAAAAACAAAATGCATGGTGGAAGAGACATCAACGTCTGTTTGAAACATCCACACACAAAATAGGGTTCATAAAAAAAAAACACAACCCACCAAAAAAACCAACCCGCAATACATGAAAAATGCATCATGGAGCGAGCATTTTCCTGCCAAAAACGTGCAGGAATCTGCATTTTGTAAATGCATGTGCGCACGTTCAACCTCACCAAATGCATCACAGACACTATCATGCACTTTGGATAAATAACGAGGATGATGATGATGATGATGATGATGATGTTATTAAGAAATGTGGATTTGATCGGTCCAAAAATTGTGTTCTTTAACAAAAATAAAAACAAGAACAGATGTGTGCAACACATAAGGATATGTACCCTTATGCGTGTCCACACACACTCACAAACACACGCGCGCACACACACACACACTCACATGCATATACTCACTTTCTGTGTCTCATACACACCTCTCTCTTTCTCTCATGCACACACACACCAACACACACACACATACATACATTCACACACATTCTCTCTCTCTCACACACACAACACACACACACTCATAATTATGGACTCTCTCACACACACAACTCACACGCACACACATATGAACTCTCTCTCTCTCTCATACACACACACACTCATATGGACTCTTTCTCTTTCTCTCTCCCTCTCACACAGACACACACACATACACACAACACACATACACACACCACACACACACACATACACACTTGCATCCATGCACGCACACACGCACACACACAGACAACACACGCACACACAACACTCACCCCAAAAGATGTAATACTTCAGTACACAACTGTGTATGGTGAATGGTTTCCATGGCCACTAGGAAAGAATGGTCACAAGGTAGAACTCCAAGCAAATCACCAAACAAAATGGTTGAGAGAAAGAGAGAGATACAGAGAGACAGAGATAGAGATACAGAGACAGAGACACAGAGAGAGAGAAAGAGAGACAGAGACAGAAAGAGAGACAGACAGACAGAGACAGAGAGAAAGAGAGAGACAGAGAGAGAGAGAGAGAGAGAGAGAGAGAGAGAGAGAGAGGCAGACAGAGACAGAGACAGAGAGCGAGAGACAGAGAGATAGAGACAGAGAGAGACAAAGAGAGAGAGAGAGACAGAGAGAAAGAAACAGAGACAGAGAGAGATAGAGAAAGACACAGAGAGAGAGAGAACAGACAGAGATACGGACAGACAGACAGACAGAGAACAAAAACAGAAGAAAAAAACCAAACAGACTGAAAATAAAACATCCTGAAAAAAATGAATAGCAATGCAAATCACTCCAGAAAGGGAAGGAATAGACATATATATATATATATATATATATATATAATATATATAATATATAATTTAAAAATCAGAAGAACCCAACCCCCCCCCCCCCCCCACCCACCCACACCCGCAACTACTATGGACTTCTAGACAACAATCTGAGATTTGATGCCCCCCCAAAAAACTTTTGAAACAAACAAAAAATGTGTTTAATAAAAAGAATATCATTTTTTTTTTTTAAAAAGAAAAAAAAAGAAAAGAAAAAGGATAGACAGGGATATGGCTGGAGCGAAGGATGATGTAATGAGGTAAATAAGAGCAAGATTTTATAAAGAAGAGAGAGAAGAGAGGAAGAGATATGGAAAGATAGAGACAGGAAAGAAAAGGAAAGAGAGAGAGAGAGAGAGAGAAAAAAGAGAAAAGAGAAAGAGAGAGAAAGAGAGAGAGAGTGTATGAGAGAGACAGAAAGAGAATTTAAAAGAACAGAGACTGAGACAGAGAGAGAGAGATGTAGAAGGAGAAAAGAAAAGTAAGAGAGACAGACAGACAGACACAGAGAGAGAGAGAGAAGAGAGAGAGAGAGAGAGAGAGAGAGAGAGAGAGAGAGAGAGAGAGAGAGAGAGAGAAAACAGAGAAAGAGAGAAAGAGAGAGGGAGAGAGAGAGAGAGGGGGAAGAGAGAGAGAGAGAGAGAGAGAGAGAGAGAGAGAGAGAGAGAGAGAGAGAGAGAGAGAGACAGGCAGAGGCTGAAAAGCTTTTCGTATGATGAAACACATCAAAATTTAAACAGAATATCAGCAGTGGTTATGAAATGTGGTGAACACACACCACAATCCACCCCCCCCCCCCCACCCCCCCCCCACACACACACACAGAAATCTAATCTTTGAAGCAGACACACACACACTATCACTTCATCATAATCAACAACAAAAATCTGAAAACTCTTATTCCACACCCTCTCTCCTCTGCACCCTCCCCCCCTTCTCCCTTCTCTCCCCCTCCCTCCCCACCCCCCAAACAACAATGGAATGAATAAATGCACACACAAAAAACCCAATACAAATGGTCAAAATGGCAGAACATCAACATAAAACAAAATCTAAAACAATAAACCAAACCAAAACAAAATCAAACCCCAAAAAAATGGCAAAAGTTAAGATGTGGTGTAAACATGTCGTTCTATGGCATAACTCCATCAATATATCTATCCAAAGCAATAACAAACAAAAAACCACAACAACAATAAAAAAGCAAATATCAACAAAAGAGATCTCAACAATTTAAAAAAAAGGGCATAAAAACACAAAAATTGTTTTAAAACCTCAACAAAAAAGACCCTTCCAGTATCCGACACAACCACACGAAAATATATCGCTTGATAAAAATTGTTTTTTTTAAATCACCCAACATACTCTTTCCGTCCAACACCACCAACAAACTCCAGACATTTCCCAACAAACGCCTCAGGAAACATCCTCAATATCGGGTGGCTGGAACTCAATCTCCAACACACACAACTGTGGGACAGAACCAGACACACCCCAATCCAGTCCACGATCACACACAAGGAAATGGGGGGATGGATGGATCGGATCGTCCATACACTCCACAAACCTGCTTCAAATGTCACCACCAGGCAGGCCCTTGACTGGAATCCACGAGGGAAGCGGAAAGTTGCTCGACCAAAGCAGACCTGGCGCAGAAGTGTTGACGAAGAAACGAAGGCAGCCGGAATGACACGGGCCGAGCTGAAGAGGATCTCCCAAAACCGAGTTCGTTGGAGGGTTGTTGTTGCGGCCCTATGTTCCCCAGGGAATCCAGAGGCATAAGTCAAGTCAAGTCATACTCTTCCCGTCCACTTTTTGAAAAAAAAAAAAAAAAATCCGTTCACATTTGACACAGTCGAACACACCCACTCTCTCTCTCTCTCTCCAGAGATTCCTTCGCGCTTACAGTTTTCTTCTTTGTCGAGATTGGCGGCACAAACCGCGCTCGCTCGCCATCACAAGTCACACAACAAGAGATATCAGTAGACCACTTCCAGCACTAAAACCCCGGCACCACATACATACACTAACGATGCTGTTTGACGCAGGAGATGCGTGCAAGTCTAGCCTGTCTCTTTCTTCTCCTCACCTCTTTGTCAGCTTTTCCCAACACTCCAGGGCCGTCGACATCAAAATCTGTTTTGTTCCCTGAAGTCGGAATGCAGCTACCTTCAGTTCATGGTGGTGGGCAAAAAAAAAAAAAAAAAAAAAAAAAAAAGTTGCGTACGGAAGATCTTGCCTTGGGTGAACCTTGGACCGCTAGCCGATGAACCCGGAGAGGAGGAGGGTGGGTGGGGGGTGGGGTGGGGGGGGGATCAGTTTTGGTGTTTCTGACCGTGTGGTTGATTTGTACATTTCAGCTGTGTTTTGTTGATCTGTTAGCTCGCCGTAAGTGAGCAGTCACAAGAAGCGATTTGGAAATCTTGGAACAGAAATGGTCCTGCCAATCTTTTAAGCCCCTTCAGTTACGTTCTTGTTCTTTTTTTTTTTTTTTGCATACTGACACCATCTTTCTCTGTCTGTCTCTCTCTCTCTGTGTCTCTCTGTCTGTCTCTCCCTCTCTGTCTCTCCATCGATTGTCAGGGGATGTAACCCCTAAAAGGATTACATGGGATCAATAAAAACTAAAAGAATAAAAAAGTTTAAAAGTTTGACAAGTCTTTGTATGTGAGACAGAAAAGTCAATATAGTAAAAATCAAAAAAATCCCAAACACAACAATACCACCAACAAACAACTCCACCCTCCCCCATCCCCCACCTCTCCTTTATAAAAAAAAATCAAAACAACCCCTCGCCCCACCCTCAATAAAAAACAAAAAAAAACCAACAACCCCTACCTTCCCCCCCCAAAAAAGCTCTAACCAAACTTCAATACACACACACCACACACACACACACAAAAAGAACACTCCCCCCCCCCCAAAAAAAAAAAAATAGCCCACACCAAACCCTACAACAATCTTTTCTTACCCTCACAATCATCATTAAAAAAAAAAAAAAGGAAGAACAGTCAAAATTTCCCCCTTGGGACCCCCCCAATAAAAACGAAGCATCGAAGAGAATATACACCATAACGATCATTTTCAAACAGGATTTTCTTTACTTTGTTTTTTTTTAAAAACCTACAGTCGTTGGGATTCCTTTCTCCTTTAAAAAAATCATCACTGTTGTCAACAAACAATCGATGGGATGGCTTGAGACTGGAGATAACATACACATACACACACACACAACACACACACACCATACACACTCACACACAAACATACACACACACACAACACACACACACACTCACAACACACACACAACATTCACAACACACCCACACATTCACAACACACACTCATACAGAAATACACATATACACACACACAACACACACTCACACAGAAATACACATATTCACACACACAACACACACTCAACACACACACACACACACACACACGTTGTTGTTCCTCTTCTTCTTCTTGTGAGTCGTTGACGAGATCATCATCATCATCATCATCATCATCACGACGATCATAAAGTGAAGAAGACGATGAGGAGAATGATGATGGCAACGAGCAGAAGGACTATTGCAAACCACTGCCGACGATCTGCCCATTGAAAAAAAAGAAAAAATTATATATTAAATTTTGGTTGGTTTATTTCAAAGATAAATGAAGCAAAATGTCAAGGGAGGAAGGGAGAGAAAGAGACAGAGGGAGGGAAGGAGAGAGGGAGAAAGGGGGAGAGAGAGAGGGGGAGGGAGGGAGGTAGAGAAATGAAATGAAATGTTTATTCATAAAGGCCATGGCCCCTTAGAAGGGGGAATACAGATAATGCAAGGAAACAATACGATGTATGTGTGATGTTGTTATGTTACATAGATACTTCTCCTTTTAAATGGTTTATACATATATACTGCCAGTTGGTTTACAATACACTCATTCGTGGAAGCTAATTACAAAACCAACCTGAATAAACATGGATCTCTACAGTACTTTTGTGGTATGAGGGAGGCAGAGAGAGAGCCAGAGAGAGAGACACACACACACATTCTCTCTTTCTCTCTCTCTCACATGCTTACACACACACACTCACACTCTCTCTCTCTCTCACACACACACATACTCACACATATACTCTCACATGCACATACACACACAAACATGTTCTCTTTCTCTCCCATACACACACACTAACACATCTCTCACACTAACACATCTCTCTATCTATCTATCTATCTATCTATCTATCTATCTCTTGTATTCAGTCTCCTATTTTAGGGTCATCTGGTATCACTGAAAGTAGATTGACTGACTGACTGACTTACTTACACATACACACACCCACACACATGCACATACTCTCACATACTCTCACATGCACACATACACACACCCACAGAGCTCTGCATCCTAATAATAGAACTAAAATGTGAATGAGAAACTGTACAGTGTATATACAATCTTTCACAAACAAAAAACCACACACCCTAAAACCTTAAAAAAAAAACCCAACAACCCCAAACCAAAACTTATGAACGATGATGTAAACTTAAATTTTAAAAAGGACAGTCGTGCAGACACACACACACACACACACATCCTTCCTTTAGATGATACTCTAAACCGAGATCCTGTGTGCAAACACACAAAGAACATCTTGCCCACATGTTAACACCTGTTCCGCTGTTCGGAAGAGTAGGCCACTGTGTGCTGGTGGGAACGAATGACAAAACTGACAAAACTGCATACACACAGGGACTGTATGTTTTTTTTATAAAAAAAGCACACAAGTGCTTATTCCATTATCCTAGAAATAAAAGAATAAATAAACAAACCAATAAACAAACAAATAAATAACACACACACGCAGCATGCACGCTCGCAAACACACACACGCACACAGCATGCACGCACGCAAACACGCAGACACACACACATGCACGCGTGCACACACACACACATAGAGTACATTTTTTTGTAAAAAAGACCAAACCACCCTCCCCAAAGGCGGATGGCGATGGAGGTAATGACAAAAGACTGATTTCATATATATCTATATATCTAAATCTATATATCTATCTATCTATATATATATACATATATATATATATATATATATATATATATATATATATATATATATATGCACAACCAGAGGTATGACAAACTTTCTTTCTTTATTCTTTTTCTTTATTCTCTTATTTTGAGGATAATGAAATAAGCACTCATGTGCTTTTTTTCATCCAGTCTCCGTGTGCATGCGGTTTTGTCAATTTTGTCATCCGTTCCCACCGGCACACAATGGCCTACTCTTCCAAAAAGCGGAATGGGTATTAACATATGCACAAGATGTTCTGCGTGCGTTCGCACATGGAACATCAATTTATAGTCTCATCCAAAGGACTTTTCGGGAGAGTGGAGTCGGCACTGATGTTAACTCCAGCGGAAAAATCCTCTTGAACGAGATTCGAACCCAGGTCAGCAGATCACGAATATATTCACTCTAACAACCAGGCTGTCGGACTGTCGAAACAGAGCTGAAGACCTTCCAACATACCTGGGGAACCATTCGGAAGCTGGCCCAGGACAGACAGGAGTGGAGAACATTTGTTGCTGCCCTACGTGCCAATAAAGCACAAAGGCATTGATGATGATGATGATGATGATGATGAACCACCAGGCTATCCAGCCACTCACCTAAGGACATGAGGGAGGATATTCTCTTCAAGGCTCGGTTCAGCCGGGTCTCCGGCATCTCCACCTCCTGACCCAGCTCATCCAGCAACCTGAAGAGTCACACACACACACAAGGCATTTTCAGTCACACCAATTTTCAGTCACATAGAAAGCATTTTCAGTCTCCTACAAAGACCACATAAGCAACGAAAGCGTGCATAACAGAATCCAGCAAACCATTGGACCCTATGAGAACCTTCTAACGATCGTGAAAAAACGTAAACTTAAATGGTATGGGCATGTCACAAGATCCAAAGGACTTGCAAAGACAGTTTTACAAGGCACTGTCCAGGGAGGAAGAAGAAGAGGCAGACCAAGGAAGAGCTGGGAGGATAACATCAGCGAATGGACAGGCCTAGAACTCAACAAAACCCTGAGAAAGGCAGAACAGAGAGAGGAATGGAGGGAACTGGTTGTTGAGTCTTTGAGGGTGCCCCCACGGTCGTCAGACTATGGGACAGATAGATAGATAGATATATAGCATTTTCAGTCACACACACAAGGCATTTTCAGTCACACAGAAATTTTCAGTCACACACAAGGCATTTTCAGTCAAACAGAAAACATTTTCAGTCACATAGAAATTTTCAGTCACACAGAAATCATTTTCAGTCAACCGGAAATTTTCAGTCACACAGAAATTTTCAGTCACACACACAAGGCATTTTCAGTCAAACAGAAAACATTTTCAGTCACATAGAAATTTTCAGTCACACAGAAATCATTTTCAGTCAACTGGAAATTTTCAGCCACACATGAATTTTCAGTCACACATACAAGGCATTTTTAGTCACACTGAAATTTTCAGTTCCACAACAGTCATTTTCAGTCACACAGAAAATTTCCGTCACTTGGAAATGTTCAGTCACACAGAAATTTTCAGTCACACAGAAACACAGAAACTTTCATTTACACACAAGGCATTTTCAGTCACATAGAAAATGTCAGTCACACATGGCATTTTCAGTCACACAGAAATGTTCAGTTACACACAAGGCATTTTCAGTTACACAGAGAAATTTTCAGTCACACAAAATGTATTTTCAGTCACACACACACACACAATGGCATTTTCAGCTACACACACAAGGCATTTTCAGTCACACACACAAGGCATTTTCAGTCACAACGCATTTTCAGTCACACACACAAGGCATTTTCAGCTACACACACAAGGCATTTTCAGTCACACACACACACAAGGCATTTTCAGTCACACACACACAAGGCATTTTCAGTCCACACACACAAGGCATTTTCAGCTACACACACAAGGCATTTTCAGCTACACACACAAGGCATTTTCAGTCACAAACACAGCATTTTCAGTCACACACACAAGGCATTTTCAGCTACACACACAAGGCATTTTCAGTCACACACACACACAAGGCATTTTCAGTCACACACACACAAGGCATTTTCAGCTACACACACAAGGCATTTTCAGTCACACACACACACACAAGGCATTTTCAGTCACACACACACAAAGGCATTTTCAGTCACACACACAAAAGGCATTTTCAGTCACACACAAAAGGCATTTTCAGTCTCACACACACACACAAGGCATTTTCAGTCACACACACACACACAGGCATTTTCAGTCACACACAACAAGGCATTTTCAGTCACACACACAAGGCATTTTCAGCTACACACACAAGGCATTTTCAGTCACACACAAAAGGCATTTTCAGTCACACACAAAAGGCATTTTCAGCTACACACACAAGGCATTTTCAGTCACTCACACACAAAGCATTTTCAGTCACACACACAAGGCATTTTCAGCTACACACACAAGGCATTTTCAGTCACAACACACACACACACAAGGCATTTTCAGTCACACACAACACACACACACAACAAGGCATTTTCAGTCCACACACACCCCACAAGGCATTTTCAGCTACACACACAGGCATTTTCAGCTACACACACAAGGCTTTTCAGTCACACACACAAGGCATTTTCAGTCACACACACACACACAAGGCATTTTCAGTCACACACACAAGGCATTTTCAGCTACACACACACAAGGCTTTTCAGTCACACACACACACAAGGCATTTTCAGTCACACACACACAAGGCATTTTCAGTCACACACACAAGGCATTTTCAGTCACACACACAAGGCATTTTCAGCTACACACACACAAGGCTTTTCAGTCACACACACACAAGGCATTTTCAGTCACACACACACAAAGGCATTTTCAGTCACACACACAAGGCATTTTCAGTCACACACACACACAAGGCTTTTTCAGTCACACACACAAAATTTTCAGCCTTACACACAAGGCTTTTTCAGTCACACACACAAGGCATTTTCAGTCTCACACACAAGACATTTTCAGTCACACACACACAAGGCTTTTTCAGTCACACACACAAGGCATTTTCAGTCTCACACACAAAGAATTTTCAGTCACACACACAAGGCATTTTCAGTCTCACACACAAGGCATTTTCAGTCTCACACACAAGGCATTTTCAGTCACACACACAAGGCATTTTCAGTCACATACACAAGGCATTTTCAGTCACACACACACAAGGCTTTTTCAGTCTCACACAAAGAATTTTCAGTCTTACACACAAGGCATTTTCAGTCACACACAAGACATTTTTCAGTCACACACACAAAGAATTTTCAGTCTTACGCACAAGGCTTTTTCAGTCACACACACAAGGCATTTTCAGTCACACACAAGGCATTTTCAGTCACACACACACAAGGCATTTTCAGTCACACACACACAAGGCTTTTTCAGTCACATACACAAGGCATTTTCAGTCACACACACACAAGGCTTTTTCAGTCCACACACAAAGAATTTTCAGTCTCACACACAAGGCATTTTCAGTCTCACACACAAAGCATTTTCAGTCACACACACAAGGCATTTTCAGTCACACACACACAAGGCATTTTCAGTCACACATAAGGCATTTTCAGTCACCCATACAGGGCATTTTCAGTCACATACACAAGGCATTTTCAGTCACAGAAATTTTCAGTCACATACACAAGGCATTTTCAGTCACACAGAAATTTTCAGTCACATAGAAAGCATTCTCAGTCACACATAAAGCATTTCCAGTCACACATAAATTTTCAGCTACATAGAAATTTTCATCCACAAAGAAATTTTCAGTCACATAGAAAGCATTTTCAGTCACAAAGAAATTTTCAGTTGCACAAAAGGCATTTTCAGTCACACAGAAAAGTTCAGTCCCATGGAATTTTTCAGTCACACAGAAACACAAAAACTTTCAGCTACACACAAGGCATTTTCAGTCACACACACATACAAAGCATTTTCAGTCACACACATACAAGGCATTTTCAGTCACACACACACAAAAGGCATTTTCAGTCACCCATACAGGGCATTTTCAGTCACCCATACAGGGCATTTTCAGTCACACAAGGCATTTTCAGTCATAGACAAGGATTTTCAATCACACACACAAAGGCATTTTCAGTCATACACAAGGCATTTTCATACACACACACACACAAAGCATTTTCAGCCACACACACAAAGCATTTTCAGTCTCACACTCACAAAGGCATTTCAGTCACACACACACACACACACACAAGGCATTTTCAGTCTCACACACACAAAGGCATTTTCAGTCACACACACACACACACACAAGCATTTTCAGTCTCACACACACAAGGCATTTTCAGTCACACACACAAGACATTTTCAGAATGAAATTTCAAAGAAACGCTGTTTCTATTAACAGGTACTGAATGACACAAGACCATTGCCTAGAAAGAATACAGAAAACTAACACCTGAATAATTCATTTGTTCTTCATCAAACGCTCAGACAGCAACTGTTCTTGCCTGTCATATCAGCAAAAATGCGTTGCGCTGCCGTTATGCGCCTGACAAGTCAGGCCCAGCACATATGACTTCAGCATGGGAGAGAGTGGTTATCTTTTAAGTCTTTTTTGGAATAAAGGCATGAGAATGGACCAAGAAGGCAGAAAAACAGACAAGAATGATATGACAAGAAGAAGAGGAACAAGTCAGAAAACAAAGAGAGGGATAGAAAAGGGGGAATTCCTTGCACAGAATTGTGGGGATGCTATTTATACTGACAGGTCGATGGCATCCCCACTGAGGTAGGCACAACTGAATACAATTTTTAAGATAAACCATTAACACCTGAAAACAATTCCACATCAACAGAAACTAAAACCACCACATCAACACACACAAACAGGGTCTTTCTTTCATTTGTTTTTCTTTTTCTGTTTTTTTCAAAACGTAACCAGGTCTATAAATCAAACACAGCCTCAATCATTCTAACACCCCCGACGTCTAAATGCAGCTACCTTCGTGGCGGGCAAAAACGGTAACTTAAGACTCAAGAATACTTTAATGTCTCAACCAGAGAAATTATGAGTGGCATTTTAAAATTATAATTACACAGCATCTTCTTTTTCTTCTTCTTCCTTTTTTGTCATGTTTCTCCCAGGGGAAGTTTGACATTGATGAGCCTTCTCCATCTCTCTCTGTTTTGAGCTTCCTCCTTATTTATGCCCCTTTCTCTAAGACCATCTGCAATACAGGCAGCCCAGGTTTTGCTAGGTCTTCCCTTTTGGTCTCTTTCCATCCACTACGAAGTTCATTGCTCTTTTTATGATGTGGTGGTCTGCTTTCCGTTGAACGTGCCCAAACCAGCGCAGTCTATTGCTACTAGCTGCAGACTTCAGATCATCAACTTTGCACGTTCTCCATAGTTCTTTATTCGTGATCCTGTCTTCCCATTTGATCTTTGTCATGTAGCGTAGCATTCGGTTTTCACAGCTCTTCAACAAATGTTCGACGGTTTTGTGAAAACCCACGTCTCCGAACCATACAGGAGAACAGGTCTAATGCAGGCCTTGTATATCAGACAGTGTCTCTCCAGTGGGATTTTCTGTCTTTCCGAGCAGACTATAATTACACAGCATGCATTATTAAACAATACAGATTAAGAAATAACACAGTATTTTAAATGCCGACAACAATCTACGTCACACACACACACACACCCGCACCTGCTTTAAGCAAAATCTCACCATTGGTGAACCTCAGAGCTCAACCAGAGGAACGGGAGAACAACAAAATTTTCTAAGAGCCTACTACTTCTCAAAGCTGTCTTACGGGGGGATGTGCACTTTAAGGGTGTTCCCCCCGACACACACACACACGTACACACACTCACGCGCTCTGGTCTTCCATGTCGTTGCTGCTCTGGTGGCTGAGGTTTCTGGTGATACCAGCGCCAGAGCCCGCTCTTCCCACATGGCTTTCCTGAGGCTCTATCAGCGCCTGCCACATCACAAGACAGGTCAACACATTTATTTTATAATTTTTTCAGATTTATTTATCTATTCTTTTATTTCCATGATAACGGAATAAGCACTCGTGTGCTTTTTTTTTTACATCCAGTCCCCGTGTGTATGCAGTTTTGTACATTTTGTCATCCGTTCCCACCGGCACACAATGGCCCACTCTTTAAAAAGCGGAATAGGTTTTAATGTTTGTGCAAGATGTTCTGTGTGCGTTCCCACACGGGACCTCTGTTTATAGTCTCATCCGAAGGATTTGGGGGGAGAGTAGAGTCGACACTGATGTTAACTCCTGGGAAAAAAACTTGCACAAGATTTGAACCTGGGTCAGCAGATCATGCATACACATCAGTGCCTGTCACAAAGTCAACACATTACACATGAGTGACTGTCACACAGGTCAACACATTACACATCAGTGCCTGTCAAACCACGCAAGAAAGGTCAACACATTACACATCCGCGCCTGTCACACCTGTCAACACATTACACATCAGTGCCTGTTGCATCGCAAGAAAGGTCAACACATTACACATCAGCGCCTGTCACATCACAAGAAAGGTCAACACATTACACATCAGTGCCTGTCACACAGGTCAACACATTACACATCAGTGCCTGTCACATCACAAGAAAGGTCAACACATTACACATCAGGGCCTGTCAAACCACAAGGTCAACACATTACACATCAGTGCCTGACACATCACAAGAAAGGTCAACACATTACACATCAGTGCCTGTCACATCACAAGAAAGGTCAACACATTACGCATCAGTGCCCGACACATCACAAGAAAGGTCAACACATTACGCATCAGTGCCTGTCAAACAGGTCAACACATTACACATCAGTGCCTGTCACATCACAAGAAAGGTCAACACATAACACATCAGCGCCTGTCACACAGGTCAACACATTACACATCAGTGCCTGTCACATCACAAGAAAGGTCAACACATTACACATCAGGGCCTGTCACACAGGTCAACACATTACACATCAGTGTCTGTCAAACCACAAGGTCAACACATTACACATGAGTGCCTGTCACATCGCAAGAAAGGTCAACACATTACACATCAGTGCCTGCCACATCGCAAGAAACGTCAACACATTACACATCAGTGCCTGCCACATCGCAATAAAGGTCAACACATTACACATCAGTGCTTGTCACACAGGACAACACATTACACATCAGCGCCTGCCACATCACAAGAAAGGTCAACACATTGCATATCAGTGACTGTCACATCGCAAGAAAGGTCAACACATTACACATCAGTGCCTGCCACACAGGTCAACACATTACATATCAGTGCCTGTCACACCACAAGAAAATTCAACACATTTATTTATTAATTGTTATTTATGTATATCCTTTATTTGTTATTTTATATTGAGGATAATGGAATAAGCATTCATGGGCTTTTTTTATTTTACATCCAGTCCGTGTGTGTATGCAGTATCGTCAAATTTTGTCATCCGTTCCCACCGGCACACAACAGCCTACTCTTACAAAAAAGCAGAACAGGTTATATGTAGAAAATCTGCACATGATGTTCTGCACACGTTCAGAAACGGGACCTCGCTTTATAGTCTCATCCGAAGGACTTTTCGGGGGGGAGTGGAGTCGGCACTGATGTTAACTCCTCGGGAAAATATTCCCTTGAACGAGATTCGAACCCGGGTCAGCAGATCACGGGCGCAATGCGCTACCATCTAACCAACCAGGCTATCCCGTCCCCTGGCGTCATTCTTGCTCCTGCTTTTGATTATCCCTGTTGCTCTAATGAGGGTTAGGATGTAATGAGCGAGGCCCTGTAAAGGTTACAAAGCAGTATTTCTCCCTTTCTTTCTCACACACAGCCCACTAGTCTGAACTGAAGTGAACTGACCTGACATCAGCGATGCAGCGATGATTGCTGTCGTTATTTAGTGACTGTGGTAGTTATATGTAGAAAATCTGTCAGTATGGAGTGTCAGTAGCTTTTGTGTGTGTGTGTGTGTGTGTGTGTTATGTGTGTGTGTGTGTGTGGGGCGGAGGGGGGGGGGGGGGGGGGTGGTGTGTATGTGTGTGTGTGTGTGTTGTGTGTGTTGTGTGTGTTGTGTGTGTGTGTGTGTGTGTGTGTGTGTGTGTGTGTGTGTGTGGTGTGTGTGTGTGTGTGCATTTGGACTTGTTACAACTATTACTTGCTATTGGTTGTATGAATGTGTAAGAATGAGTTGAGTGCAAGCGCTTTGATTTGTCTGTGCAAGATACAGCGCTATATAAATTCCATTTATTTTTATTATTATTATTACATACACACACAAACACACCACCCACACCCACACATCCCCCTCCCACCACCCTCACCCCCCACACACACAACACAAACACACACATACACGCACACACCCTCCCACCCACCCACCCCCACACACACACAAAACACACACATTCACACACCCCCCCTCCCCACCCACCACCCCCACACAAAACACACACACCCCCCTCCCATCCACCTACCCCCACACACACACAAAACACACACCATTCACACACCCCCCCTCCCACCCACCCACCCCCACACACACACAAAACACACACATTCACACACCCCCCCTCCCACCCACCCACCCCCCCCACACACACAAAACACACATTCACACACCCCCCCCCACCCACCCCACCCCCACACACACACAAAACACACACATTCACACACCCCCCCTCTCACCCACCCACCCCCACACAAAACACACACATACACACACACCCCCTCCCACCACCCTCACCCCCCCACACACAAAAACACCCACCCACACCCCCCTCCCCTCCCCCACACACACCACCCCCAACCCCCCTCCCCCCCCCCCCCCCCCCCCAACACACACACACACACACAACCCCAGCCCACACACACACACACAACACACCTGCTGTTGCTGCAGACTGTCTTCCACAAACTCCTGACCGGTCCCCTCTGTGGGAGTGTCCAGTCGGGCAAAGTGGTCAGCTCGGATCGGCATCCCCAGCCCATTGGACGATAGCGTGCCCTGCGGCCATAGCGGCAAAAACAACAACAACAATGTCAATGACGATGACGACGACGACACGACAATGATGATGATGATGATGACGATGATGATAAGGGAAGGTCCTTTCAGCATACAAAACTGTTTACAGTACAGAGGTTTTGTGTGTGTTTTTTGGGGGGATTTGGGGGGATTTTGTGTGTGTGTGTGTGTGTGTGTTTGTTCCTCAGCTCAGCTGTAACTCAGGTTGGTGACCGTTTTTGCCCACCGTGAAGGTAGCTGCATTTCATCTTCAGGGAAGTATGCTGGGTCTGTTTGTGTTTCCGTAACCCACCGAGTGTGTTGGCATGGATTACGGGATCTTCAACATTAATATTTGACCTTCTGCATGTGTGTGATATAAAGGTAAAAAGGTAAAGGTGTCCCATAACCTATAAGGTCGTAGGGGAGCGAGGCGTCGGAGACCTCCACTTCTCTAGGGGCCAGTATATTGAGGGCAGCAGCGCCCATCTCCTCTCCCTCGCTGCTTTACCTTCCCTGACCCTAAAGAGGGCAGGTACCCATTTACAGCTGGGTGAACTGGGGGGGACTGTACTGAAGCCAAGGCGCGCAAACGGTCACCCATCCAACTGGTAACCACGCTCGATGCTGCTTAACTCGGCTGGGGGAAAGTGACTGCTCCAACCACTAAGCTATCCCACCCCCTTATATGTATGATATACAGGAAAAGAATTAAAGGCACTGGCAGGTCTGCGCTTGAAGTTGACCTGGTAGATAGAGTGCAGACCATTTTGTGAACATGTATATCCAAAAAAAATATTCCACTCTCAATAGAAAGGAGGACTACCAATGGCCAGTTACACAGATTTCTTCCACTTCATCGAATGCTCAGACAGCAACTACCGTTGTCTGTCATATGAGTGAACATATGTTGCACTGCTGTTAAGCGCCTGACAAGTCAGGCCCAGTCCATACGACTTTTGGCAGGGAAGAGAACTGTTATCTTTTTAAAGTCTTTCTGTCAACAACAACAAAAAGGCAGGAGAACTGACCAAGAAGGCAGAAAACAGACAAGAATTTTTTTTTAATTCTTTTATATTGAGGATAATGGAATAAGCACATGTATGCTTTTTTACATCCAGTGTATGCAGATTTGTGAATTCTGTCATCTGTTCCCACCGGCACACAATGGCCTACTCTTACGAAAAGCGGAACAGGATTTAACGTGTGCGCAAGATGTTCTGCATGCATGCGTTCGCACACGGGACCTCGGTTTATAGTCTCATCCGAAGGACTAACTCCTCGAGAATGAGGCGACAAGAAGAAAAGTCCAAACAAGGCAGAGGCAAGGAGAGGGATAGAAAAGAGGGAATTCCTAGCACAGCATTTCCAGAAGGTGGGGGAAGCTGTTTATAGTGAGAGGCCCCCCCTGGCATCCCCATGTGGGAAACTGCATAGCTGACACAAACATAAATTATCACAAGTGACAGGCTCTGCCAAGTTCAACGTTCCTATAGATCTCTACAATTCCTTACATCAACTGTATCATCCACAAAGTTGATGATCTGAAGTCTGTAGCTAGTAGCAACAGACTGCGCTGGTTTCGGCACGTTCAATGGAAAGCAGACCACCACATCATAAAAAAGAGCAATGAACTTCATAGTGGATGGAAAGAGACCCAAAGGGAAGACCTAGCAAAACCTGGGCTGCCTGTATTGCAGATGATCTTAGAGATAGGGGCATAAATAAGGAGGAAGCTCAAAACAGAGAGAGATTGAGCCTTGGGAGAAACATGACAAAAAAGGAAGAAGAAGAAGAAGAAGGAGAAGAAGAAGGAGGAGAAGAAGAAGAAGAAGGAGAAGAAGAAGAAGAAGAAGAAGAAGAAGAAGAAGAAGAAGAAAAGAAGAAGAAGAAGAAGAAGAAGAAGAACTGTATCATCCACGCAATGGCAATATTTTATTTTATTTTATTTATTCTTTTATATTGAGGATAATGAAATAAGCACTTATATGCTTTTTTACATCCAGTCCCCGTGTGTATGCGGTTTTGTAAATTCTGTCATCGGTTCCCACCAGCACACAATGGCCTACTCTTTCGAAAAGCGGAACAGGATTTAACGCGTGCGCAAGATGTTCTGCGTGCGTTCAAACACGGGGCTGTCATTCCCACAGAAAAGGCAAAAGCTGATATCAGGATTACTGTGTGTGTGTGTGTGTGTGTGTGTGTTCTCAGTATGTGTGACACTGACATCTACAGGTACCATGCCTCCCTCTTATTTAACATTTCAATCCTCCGAAGTCAGAATGTGGCTACCTTCATGGGGGGGCAAAAACAGTCGCATGTATACTCAAAATCTCACCATCGGTGAACTTTCGTGCTCTAGCCGAGGAACAAAAAAGAAATTCGGGGGGGATGGGGGGGAGGGGGGAGGTAAGATTTCCGTGTTTAATTAACCTTTTCCCTATTTCCCTTTGAGTAACCTGCTATCTCAGAAGGACTTGCAAAGACCATCCTGCGAGGAACAGTCCAGGGGAAGAGAAGACGGGGCAGACAGAGGAGAAAGTGGGCCGACGACATCCGTGATTGGACAGGGGAGGACTTCGGTGTCACCCAGGCACTCGCCCACGACCGCGCTAAGTGGAGCCAGCTGGTCCACCGTTCGTCCACCATGCAGCGCCCCCACGACCCTGGCGGGTTACGGGACCAGTAACAGTAACAACCTGCTATAGGGTAACCAACCAGTTACCAGCCCCTCCCTCCGAATCACCCACTACTGGTTTACGGTAGGCCTAGCATACAAATGTGCCATTGTGTGCCGGTGGGAACAGACGACAGAATTTACAAAACCGCATACACACAGGAACAGGATGTAAAAAAAAAGCACATAAGTGCTTATTCCATTATCTTCGATATAAAAGACTAAAATTAAATGAAAAGGAAAAAAAGGAAATAACCCGCTATAGGGTAACCAACAAGTTACCAGCCCTTCCCTCAGTATCACCCACTACTGAGTTACGGTAGCTTACAAATGCGGACAGTGCATGTGTACCAGGGAAAGAAGTGTTGTTCCCCTTAATGTAGGGATAGTGTTTTAAAACACACACGGTGTCGTATTACTGAAGGCACTTGGGCATTACTGGACAATATTTATGGCTTACCTGTGCTCCGCTACCATCATGAGTGCCATTGACGTGATTCGTTCCAGGACCGTTCATCTGTCGTCGCAGATCCTGGAGAAAAAATAAAAGAAGGATGCCAGAATGGTTATGAGGTTCACCTGCCTAACAAGTAAATCATGAGGTTCTGGGTTCAATTCCAAACCATGCCCTTTTTTTTCCAGTCTGACTGGAAAATCAAACTGAATGTCTAAGTCATTTGGGTGAGACTATAAACTGCGGTCCTGTGTGCAAATTCACGCAGAACGTCTTGCGCATGTTATTAGATAGTAAAACCATACAAGCATGCACGCATGCATACACAATGATGTCGAAGATGTTCTTAGATTATAGGTGGATTGATGGTAAAAAAAAAAAAAAGAAGTATCCATTGTTTTTTTTAATGCGCCGATTTGAAAATAAAAATCTGACTTTTGAGTCTGACTTTGTCTTTCACACACACGCACACATACACACACTCATACACATGCACACACGCATGCACACAAACACACATTATCCTCAAAATAAAAGAATAAAAGAAAAATGTTTTAAAATATAAACGCACACACACACACACCAGTATCACTTTATGTGGAAAGACTACTACAACTACTTCTACTACTACTATTACACACACGCACGCACGTACACGCACGCATGCACGCACACTCACAGTATCAGTACTATCACTTTATGTGAAAAGATGTAAACTTGAAGACTACTACTTCTACTATTACACATACACACAACACACACACACACAAGACACACAAAAGACACACACACACACTCACACATGCACGTGCACTCACACACACACACACGCATGCGCGTGCACGCACGCACACACACACACACGCAGCACAAACACCTCAGAAAGAGGAATTTAACACAACTCATACCTGCACAGCAGCTCTTGTTCTTTCGATAAAGTTCCTGCGCTCGTTCAGCTCAAACTCATCGATCTTGAACTTCTTTGGATTCTTCTCCACAATGCTTGAATGGTGTTAAGGAGAGAAGTTATCATCTTCAAAATTATAGTAAGAATCCACGCACAGCAGCTGGCAGACAAACATATAGATCTATCTATCTATCTATCTATCTATCTATCTATCTATCTATCTATCTATCTATCTATCTATCTATCTATCTATCTATCTACCTATCTATGTAGACATAAAAAAAGTTTCAGATTCTAAATAATTTTGTCCACCTTGTGTGTAATGAACACAAATGCAGCTTGTAAGAGAGAGAGAGAGAGAGAGAAGAGGGGGGGGGGGGGGGGGGGGGGAGGGAGGGAGGAGGGAGGGAGGAGAGGGGGATTGGGAGTGAGGGAGGGGAGAGAGAGAGGGAGGGAGGGAGAGAGAGGAGAGAGACAGAGACAGACAGGTGGGCACAGAAAGACACACAGAGACAATGACACACAAGACAGAGAGACAGAGAGAGAGAGAGAGAGAGAGAGAGAGAGAGAGAGAGAGAGAGAGAGAGAGAGAGAAAGAGAGTGCCACTGTGTGTGTGCGTGCATGTCTGTGCATGCATGCATTTGCGCATGTGTATGCTTGCATGTGCGCATGTATGCGTGTTTATATAACTATATAGGCAAGCTTGCCTGAATGCTCAACATATGGGGAGAGGGATACAGGGAATGCAGCATCGAGAGAGAAGAGAGAGAGAGGGGGGGGCGAGAGACAGAGAGAGAGCCACTCTGTGTTTGTGTGCATGTGTGTGTGCGCATGCATGCATGCATATGCATGTCTATATAACTATGCAGGCAAGTTTGCCTGAATGCTCAAAATATGGGGAGAGGGATACAGGGAATGCAGCATCGAGAGAGAGAGGGGGGGAGGAGGGGAAAGAGAGAGACAGAGAGAGCCACTCTGTGTGTGTCTGTGTGCATGCGTGTGCATGTCTATATAACTATGTAGGCAAGCTTGCCTGTATGCTCAAAGTAGGGTGAGAGGGATAGAGGGAATGCAGCATGAGAGAGAGAGGAGAGAGAGAGAGGGGGGGGGGGGGGGAGGGGGGGGGGGGGAAGAGAGAGACAGAGAGAGAGCCACTCTGTGTTTGTGCGCATGTGTGTGTGCGCATGCATGCATGCATATGCATGTTTATATAACTATGCAGGCAAGTTTGCCTGAATGCTCAAAATTGGGGAGAGGGATACAGGAATGCAGCATCGAGAGAGAGAGAGAGAGGAGGAGAGAGAGAGAGAGAGAGAGAGAGAGAGAGAGAGAGAGAGAGAGAGAGGAGAGAGAGAGAGAGAGCGAGAGAGCCACTTTGTGTGTGTGTGTGCATGCATGAGTGTGTGCATGCGTGTGCATGTCTATATAACTATGTAGGCAAGCTTGCCTGAATGCTCAAAGTATGGGGAGAGGGGAATCTAGAGGGAAGGCAGCATGTGGCGTGGTAGGGAGCATGGGGAGGAGTGAAGGTAGAGCAACATTTTCTGAGGTGCGCTTAGAACAACTTACATGTTAAAACACTTCTTTGATCTGTAGACCTATCACATCTATTATTTCCCCCTACTTTCAGCTACTCTATTCTCAGCTGCTATCCATTATAGCCAGAGCACGTGTGCACGCACACGCACACACATACCACCCACACCCCCATCCTCCAACCCCCCACCTCCACCCACACCCCGAACACCCCCACCTCCACCCACACCCCGAACACCCCCACCTACCCAACCCCCCCACACCTCCACCACCACCCACACCACCCCCACACCTCCCTCCACCCCAACCATCCCCACTACCCATCACACTCACACACACACTATATATATATATATATATATATATATATATATATATATAACACAAATTCCCCGTTTTCACTTCAGAAATAAAGCAAAACAAACAAACAAACAGGATATTGACAGTCTCTTCCAGGTCCTCCAGGTCCCAGTCACACACACACACACCCCAACACCCCCCTCCCCAACCCTTAACACACCCCCTCCCCAACCCTTAACACACCCCCTCCCCACCTCCACCACCTACCACCACCTACCCCCCCTCCCTCCACCCACCACTACCACCCCCCCACCCCTCCCCCACAACAACCCACCTTCCCAACCCCCCCCCCCCCCCCCCCCCCACCTTCCCCCAACCATCCCCACACACTTCTTCTTCTTTTTTTTTTCTGGTTTAATTTAATGGTAAATGATGCAATAATGTAGTGTCTTAGTATAATCATTACGAAATTTGTTCTTAGATAGATGGCTTGATGAAAAAAAGCAAATGCATTGCTTATTCAATGTACCATCTGGAAATAAAATTTTGACTTGACTTGACTTGACTTCTTCTTCTTCCTTTTTTGTCATGTTTCTCCCAGGGGAGGTTTGACATTGATAAGCCTTCTCCATCTCTCTCTGTTTTGAGCTTCCTCCTTATTTATGCCCCTTTCTCTAAGATCATCTGCAATACAGGCAGCCCAGGTCTTGCTAGGTCTTCTTCCCTTTGGTCAACACACACCACAATAAACTTTAAATATAACACAAATTCCCCCAGTTTTCACTTCAGAAACAAAACAAACCAAACAAGCAAGCAAGCACAGGATATTGACAGTCTCCTCCAGAACCTCCAAGTCCCAGTCACACACACCCCCACCCCCACCCCCCAACACACCCCCTCCCCAACCCCCACACTTCCCCCCACCTCCACCACCTACCCCCACCTCCCTCCACCCCCCTCCACCTACCACTACCACACACCCACCCCCATAACCCCACCTTCCCCCCCCCCTCCCCAACCCAACCCCACCTCCCCCCAACCTCCCCAACCATCCCCACACACCACAACAAACTTTGTATACATATAACACAAATTCCCCCTGTTTTCACTTCAGAAACAAAACAAGCCAACAAGCAAACACAGGATATTGACAGTCTCCTCCAGATCCCAGTCTCACACACACACAAAAACACACAACTCACCCCCCCCCCCCCACCCCAACACACACCCCACCTCCACCACCTACCCCACCTCCCTCCACCCACCACTACCAACCACCCATCCACCCCTCCACCCCACCCCAACCCCCTCCCCCAACCATCCCCACCCCCTATCCCCCCACAAACTTTATAAATAACACACAAATTCCCCCAGTTTTCACTTCAGAAACAAAACAAACAAACAAAACAAACAAGCAAACAAGCACAGGATATTGACAGTCTCCTCCAGGTCCTCCAGGTCCCAGTCTCACACACACACACACACACACACACACACACACACACACACACACACACACACACACACACAAACCACCTACCCCCAACACATCCCTCCCCAACAAAAGCAAGCACAGGATATTAGACAGTCTCCTCCAATTTCTTCAGTTCCAGTCTCACACACACACAAACACACACACACACACACAACAACTTCATAACAAAAATTCCCACTTTCCCTTTAGAAACAAACACAAACAAACAAGCAAACAAGCAAACAAAACAACAACAAACAACAAGCAAGCACACAACAAGCAACAAGCAAAGGACAGGATATTGACAGTCTCTTCCAGGTCCTCCAGGTCCTCTACACACACACACACACAACTACCCCAACACATCCCTCCCACAAACAAACAAGCAAGCAAGACAGGATATTGACAGTCTCTCCAGGTCCTCAGGTCCTCTACAACACACACACACACCTACCCCAACACATCCCTCCCAACAAACAAACAAGCAAGCAAGCACAGGATATTGACAGTCTCCTCCAGGTCCTCCAGGTCCTCTACACACACACACACACACCTACCCCCCAACACATCCCCTCCCCAACAAACAAACAAGCAAGCAAGGACAGGATATTGACAGTCTCTTCCAGGTCCTCCAGGTCCTCTCACACACACACACACACACACCTCCCAACTCTCCCTCCCAACAACACAACACAGCAAGCAAGGACAGGATATTGACAGCTCCCAGATCCTTCAGGTCCCAGTCTCACACACACACACACAATCACACACACACACACACCACAACAAACTTTATTATAACATTTAACACAAATTCCCCCAGTTTTCACTTCAGAAAAAAAGCAAAACAAGCAAAACACACAAACAAGCAAACAAAGCAAACAAGCAAACAAACACACACACAAGCAGGCAGGCACGGATATGACAGTCTCTTCCAGGTTCCTCCAGTCCCAGTCTCTCTCTCTCTCTCTCACACAACAACACACACACACACACACACACACACACACACACTACCCCAACACATCCCCTCCCAACAAAGCAAGCAAGGACAGGATATTGACAGTCTCCTCCAGATCCTCCAGGTCCTCTACACACACACACACACACACACACACACACACTACCCCCAACACATCCCCTCCCCAACAAACAAGCACACAAGCAAACAAAACAATCAAACAAGCAAGGACAGGATATTGACAGTCTCTCCAGATCTTCAGTCCCAGTCTCACTCTCATCTCTCTCTCACACACACACACCACACACACACAAACACCCCTACCCCCCAACACATCCCCTCCCCAACAAACAAACAAGCAAGCAAGGACAGGATATTGACAGTCTCCTCCAGATCCTTCAGGTCCCAGTCTCACACACACACACACAATCACACACACACACACACCACAACAAACTTTATTATATACATTTAACACAAATTCCCCCAGTTTTCACTTCAGAAACAAAAGCAAAACAAGCAAACAAACAAAACAAACAAGCAAACAAGCAAGCACAGGATATTGACGGTCTCCTCCAGGTCCTCCAGGTCCCAGTCGATGGAGCGCAGACTGTTGCGCAGCTCGTTGGTGGTGTACTCCTTCTCCTCGGGCGACACCAGCGACAGCTTGTCCTCGATGTCGCGCCACCGCGAGTACAGGCTGCGAGCCATCATCAGCGCCTGCTGCACCTCGCTGCAATCACCACCATGACAGAAAGAAGGAATGAAGGAATGAAAGAAAGAATGAATGAAAGAATGAAAGAATGAATGAATGAATGAATGATGATGATGATGATGATGATGATGATGATGACTGCGGGCCATCATCAGAGCCTGTTGCACCTCACTGTGATCACCACGACGATGACAAAAAGAAGGAAGGAAGGAAGGAAGGAAGAAATGAGGAGGAGGAGGAGGAGGAAGTGGAGGAGGAAGTTGAGGAGGAAGTGGAGGAGGAGGAGGAGGAGGACGATTGCGGGCCATCATCAGTGCCTGCTGCACCTCGCTGCAATCACCATGATGACGACGATGATGAGAAAAGAATGAAGGAAGGAAGGAAGGAAGGAGGAATGAGAGGAGGAGGAGGAAGTGGAGGAGGAAGTGGAGGAGGAGGAGCAGGAGGAGGAGGAGCAGGAGGAGGAGGAGGAGCAGGAGGAGGATGATGATGATAATGATGACTGCAGGCCATCATCAGAGCCTGCTGCACCTCGCTGCAATCACCACCACCACGACGATGACAAAAGAAGGATGGAAGGAAGGAAGGAAGGAGGGAAGGAGGGAAGGAAGGAAGGAAGGAAGGAATGAGGAGGAGGAGGAGGATGACTGCGGGCCATCATCAGAGCTTGCTGAACCTCGCTGCAATCACCACGACGATGACAAAAGAAAGAAAGAATGAATGAATGAATGAATGAATAATAATGATGATGATGATGATGACGATGATGATGATGATGATGATGACGACGACTGCGGGCCATCATCAGAGCCTGCTGCACCTCGCTGCAATCACCACAACGACAATGATGACAAAAGAAAGAAAGAATGAATGAATGAATGAATGAATGATGAGATGGTGATGATAATGATGATGATGATGATGATGACGACGACGACGACGATGACGATGATAATGATTGATGATGACGACGACGACAACGACGACGACGATAATGATGATGATGACGACGACGACGATGATGATGATGATGATGAGTGCAGGCCATCATCAGAGCCTGTTGCACCTCACTGTGATCACCACGACGATGACAAAAAGAAGGAAGGAAGGAAGGAAGGAAGGAAGGAATGAAAGAATGAATGACTGAATGAATGAATAAAAGAATGAATGAATGAATGAATGAATTATTGAAGGAATGAATGAAAGAATGAAAGAATGAATGAATGAATGAATGAATGAATGAATAAATGAAAGAAAGAAAGAAAGAATGAATGGATGAATGAATGAATGATGATGATGATTGATGATGATGATGATGATGATGATGATGATGATGATGATGATAACTGCAGGCCATCATCAGAGCCTGCTGCACCTCGCTGCAATCACCATGATGACGACAATGATGATGACAAAAGAAGGAAGGAAGGAATGATGATGTGACGATGATGACGATTGATGATGATGATGATAATGATGATGATGATGGCGATAATGATACTGATGACGGTGATGCTGATAATGCTGATGATGACAATGATGATGATGATCATGATTATTATTAGTTTGTTTAAATTAAATTAAATGGTTGGTGATACGTGTGTGTGTGTGTGTGTGTGTGTGTGTGTGGTTGTTTTGTGTTATTGTGTGTGTGGTGTGTTGGGCGAGGTGTGTGTGTGTTGATGGGGGTGGGAGGGCTTGTGTATGGGTGTTGGGTAAGTGTGTGTGTGTTGGGTGAGTGTGTGTATGTGATATAGGGGTATGTGTGCATGGTTGGTGTGTGTGTGTGTGTTTTACTGCAGAGTACACAGTTGATCTTTATCATGGATTTATTTTTCAGCAACTATAGTACATCAGCTTTTAGTTCCTTTCTAGAGGACAAATAAATCACACACACACACACATACACACATTATCGTCTAATATCATTTTGAGTGAACAGACATAAAATTGAAACAGCAGCAACAACAGCGGCAGCAGCAACAACAACAACAACAATAAGTGAATAACAACAGCAACACAGTCACACACACACCATTCTACCCCCCCTACCCCAACATACACACTACACACACCACACACACCACACACACACCACACACTACACTACACCACACACACACACACACACACACACACATTCACACATCCCCCTCCCCTCAACCACAAAAACAAAACCTCTATCACATAACATCTTAACTCAGAACTGAAACAACACGCTGCAAAAGGCCTATTTCCATAATGACCTACTTCTCTGTTCTATCTAACACCTAAAATAAAACAAGCTCAAATAAAAAAATAAATAAATAAATAAAAAAGAAGTCAAATTAGCCAGGAGTGGGACAGAAATGTCTCGCTGCGGATTCCATTGATTGCCTAGAAAGTCGTGAAGACTCACTCTGAAGCACTCTGTCTATGGCAGACGAACTGTCTGAGTGCCTGTCATGGTATTGATCTATTGTCACGAGCAGCGCAACACCAGCAGTGAAAACTCACTTGGCTTCCACAAACATTATCGGCATTTCGGTGGGTGGTAAAAAAACAAAACCAACCTTGTCATGAATGCATTGCATACAAGCATACAAGCACACAAGCGCAGTACTGCAGAATCACACATAATGCGCAAGATTAATTAACAATGTTCACTGTTCTTAGAAAGCTTTCTCTCAATGACTGACTGACTGATTCGCTCGCTTGCTCACACACACGCACACATGCATGCACATATGCACACACAGTGTCTCACACACACACACAAACACACACGCACATACACATGCATTAACACGTCCAGGCATGCACGTATATGCGTATTTTAATTTATAAGCACTCATAAAAGAACATGTCACCTTATACATGTGCGCATGTTATTTATTTATTTTTTATTTATTCTTTTATATCAAGGATAATGGAATAAGCACTCATGTACTTTTTTACATCCAGTCCCTGTGTGTATGCAGTTTTGTAAATTTTGTCATCTGTTTCCACCAGCACACAATGGCCTACTCTTCCGAAAAGCGGAACAGGATTTAACGTGTGTGCAAGATGTTCTGAATGCGTTCGAACACGGGGCCTCGGTTTATAGTCTTATCCGAAGGACTTGGACATTCAGTTCAAATTTTTTGCCAAACTGGGAAGAAAGGGCGAGGCATGTGATCTATGTAGTATGCTTATGAATTCACACACTGATCCACATGCATGCACAGGAACACACACACAAACATACACAGTGAAACCCTCTCCAGAAAACTTCATTTTCATACACAACATTATAAAATTTTAAGCAGAAAGGACAACAACAAACAAACAAGAAAAAGTAAGGAATTAAAAAAAAAGTAAAGAAGGGCAGGAGGATGGTGGCAATGGAATACTCATGATAAAGTTCTAGAATTTAGTATTTAAAAAACCATTATAATTATTGTTGTTGTTGTTGTTGTTGTTATTATTATTATTATTATTATTATTATTATTATTATTATTATTATTATTATTACACTAAGAGTATGTATATAAAAAGTCTTCCCAAGGAGAGAAGCTAGAACTTTGCAACATGTTTTCAATCCATGACTAGTAAGTTACAGTGCATACAGTGAATTTATATTTTAAAAAACTCAACTAAAAAAGATAACAACAACAAAAATATTCAAAATGAAATATTTATTGATTGATGTGGCCTGTCAACTGAGCCCCATGCTCTCCTGTCACAGTGAGTGACCTCTGTTTTAGTTTATCTTGTACTTTCAAGTCAGTATTGTATGATATACAATATCTGAGACAAAAATATTCAAAATCAATAGCTTATCATTTATGATTTATGTTCACCGTTTTCATTGTATATAGTAAAGGTGTCCCATAATAAGGTTGGGGGAACCTCACTTCTCTAGGGGCCAGCATATTGAGGGCGGTGCCCATCTCCTCTCCCTCGCTGCTTTACCTTCCCTGACCCTAAAGAGGGCAGGTAGCCATTTACAGCTGGGTGAATTGGGGGATTTGTACTGAAGCCAAGGTGTGCAAATGGTCACCTATCCAAGTGGTAACCATGCTTGACGCTGCTGAACTTGGCTGGAGGAAAATGAGTGCTCTGACCACTGAGCTGTCCCATCCCCATATTTTCACTGTACTTTGTCAATAAAAAAATTTTTTAAAAGCACATCAAACAATACTACTAACTAGTAAGAAACACACTACCATACCACTTCCTCTGCCCTACTGCCCACTGCCTCTGCCTTCCTCTGCCCTACTACTGCCCCTTTGCACTACTAAGGCCTTGTTTAGTTTTCCTGGGTTTTTTATGACAATGACCAAAGAATATATATATACATATATGCATACATGTACATACATACATGTACATGTATGTATTGTATGTATCTACTATCATTTTAATGTTATCTAAAGTCTAAACAGTCTGGCTGATGATCGCACATGCTATTCTGTCTGAGTCAGAGCCTACAAATACTGACATAGTAAAATACATTAATAAATTTCATTGCACATTCACGATGATTGGTTTTACTCTGAAACTGGTGAAAGGTTGAAAGAATCGGGCCAATATCTACAGATGGACTGATAAGTCATCAGGAAGAATCAAAGTGGAGCAACTGTCTTTGAAAGGATTATGTCTTACTTAGTCTATTCCAGCGTGGCAATCTGGTGCCATCCAGCATCAGCCTAAGAGTCAGTGACAGTAACTGTGTCAATTATCAAAACAGTTGCTTGTGGTTGTGTACATTATGTAAAAATTATAATATAAATTATAAAACTCATTTTATGATCTGTTCTGAAACTCTTCTCACCAGTTACTAAGTACTCCATTTCAGTCTTTTCAATAAGACAGAATCAATCAGGCAATTTTTATTTTATTTTTTTAGTTTATTCTTTTATATCGAGGATAATGGAATAAGCATTTATATATATATGTGATTTTTTACATCCAGTCCTCTGTGTATGCGTTTTTGTACATTCTGTCATCTGTTCCCACCGGCACACAATGGCCTACTCTTATGAAAAGCGGAATAGGATTTAACGTGTGCGCAAGAAGATGTTCTGTGTGCATTCGCACACGGGACTTCAGTTTATAGTCTCATCCAAAGGACTTTTGGGGAGAGTGGAGTCGGCACTGATATTAACTTCAGAGGAAAATATCCCCTTGAACGCCAACGGAAATCAAACCAAGGTCGTCAGATTGCGAGCGCAATGTTCTAACCACTAGGCTATCCCGTCCCGTAATACTTTTTTCATTCCTGAGCAAGAGCACTGTGATCTGAACACCCAATGGTGAGACTTTGCATACACTGATACAGGACTGTTTTTGCCCACCATGAAGCCATTGAAGGTAACCACATTCCGACTTTGGGGAAGAATCAGGGGATGAACAGGAAACCTCCAGTTAATTAGTTGATTGTAGGCAGTTTTAGTTTGCTTTGGGTTTTGTTTTGTTTTGTTTTAAAAATTATCATACCTACATGTACAGACTACAGTGCATACAACTTTGTGGAGTAAGAAAAGACTACTCATCCAGTCAAAAAAACAACAACAACCAACAACAACAAAACAAGTAGCAAATTTGGACTTACTTCAGTAGTAGAAGGAAAAAAAAGATTATTAAGTCCTTGCTCATTATTTACTTTGCAATTCATTCAAAATACAATGTATCATAGGACAAAGTGACAATTTCTCTCAGGATCATGGGAAAGAAAAGACAACTTGTATACTAATTACTATAGTCTCCCTTCGTGTTTCTTTCTCCCATGAGCCTAGTGGTTGAAACTGTAAAACTAAAAGCTAGTAAAAGGGTCCATATTATTTTAATTTATTAGCTGACTGAACATTCCCTTCCATGATAAAGGTGATATCTGGCTAAAATTACCAGTTAAATCAGGATTGGTGGCTAAAATTACTAAAAATATCTGATGCTTCTTTTTGTTGACCAGCTAAAAAAAAAATATATATTTTTTTACACATAACACTACAAGTACTACTGGTACTTGTCATTATATCAAGATTTATTACCTGAATAATTTCTAACAAGATAGCTGAAGACATTTAGTACCAGCCTTCATTTTTCCCCCCATGAAACAGAGTTAGACACAGAATAATTTTAAGCAAGTGAAGTGATAAAACTAACTGCATCAGTCACAGTAGAACAATGCAAAAGCCCTGAAGTCTGAACACTTAAAATTCAATTAGAAGTTTGCTCATCAGCTCTAGTCTAGAGACGAGATAGCCTCGTGGTTAGAACATTCGCTCACAATCTGACGACCCGGGTTCCATTCCCGTTCAAGGGGATATTTTCCCCTGGAGTTAACTTCAGTGCATTGAACTCCTCTCTCCCCAAAAGTCTTTCGGATGAGACTATAAACTGAGGCCCCGTGTGCGAGTGCACGCAGAACATCTTGCGCACACGTTAAATCCTGTTCCACTTTTCGTAAGAGTTGTGTGCTGGTGGGAACAGTTGACAATTTACAAAACTGAATACACACGGGGACTAGATGCAAAAAAGCACATAATGATATAAGTGCTTATTCCATTATCCTCGATATAAGAAGAAAAAAGTCTAAGCTTGTCTGCATTCACATTTTTTTGATCCAGCCCTACTACTGCTAATACTAGAGTAATACACAGTTCTATAACTTGAGAGAGAGAGAGAGAGAGAGAGAGAGAGAGAGAGAGAGAGAGAGAGAGAGAGAGAGAGAGAGAGGTAACAAGTAATGGCTAATGAGCATTTAACATCAGAGCCATTAAGCATCAAATTCAAAGCAAAGAAAAAGTGTTCATGGATTGGTTGAAACATTCAATAAACCATGAGGATTAGGCTTGAACCAGGTCCTACTCTACTGTTACTAGTACTACTTAACCAGTAGAGACTTTACTATGCCAAGTGCTATAAGAAAGAGAGACAGACTGACCAACTGATTAACTGACAGAAAATTTCAAATGGATTGGAGAGGATCTGAGAACGTGGTTGGGAAGGAGAGAGGTAGGCAGACAGACACAGATTATGAGAGAGAGAGAGAGAGAGAGAGAGAGAGAGAGAGAGAGAGAGAGAAGAGAGAGAGAGAGAGAGAGAGAGAGAGAGAGAGTCCCGAATCCTCAAAATCCAATCTTTGAAAAATCAAAACGATTTTTTTTTTTTTTTATAAATGCAAGATCTGATCATCACAAAACTTAAGTCATACACTCGAACCATTCATCAGTTTTCGATTCGCCTAGCTTGATAGAGTCTGTTGTTTACTGTGGAATTCTAATCTGATGTCTACAGGCCGATTCTAGACTTCGTCAGTTCTTCGAGTTCACATTCGGACAACCCACTGACAAGATAAACAAATAAAAAAAATCAAGATTTACTCACTCTCTAACGACGAAAAATGGATCTTGTATCGACATAGTGAAGACAATCCGTGAGTTTCAGAATGTGAAAAGAGTCAGAATCCTTCAATAATTAGAGCATGAGTTGGAAATCCGAAGACGCATTTGCTAAACAGACTTAGTCGCCCTCCATCTTGCAAGTGGTATGACGTCATTGGGATTTCTTCTACTTCCGGGGAATTCTCCGAGTTCGCGTCCGTGGTGACTGCTTGGGACATAACAAGTGCGATAACTTGTGACGTCCAAGGACATATTGAACAATTGACAGTAAACATTTGGCGCTGCAATAAGTGTGTATTAAGGCCTCGTCTAAGGCATATGCATAAACAAGCTAACAAACCCACCACTGTGACAAACAATTAGCCTAGCGTCTCTCTGGAATTGCCCCCTCCCTCTCCCTTCCATAAACACACACGCGCAAACGCACGCGCGCACGCAACGCAACATTTACAAACACTTAAAAACAAAATCAAGAACAGTTTTGAATTTTTACAAGTTAAACAAAAGCATTAAAGAAAAACCCAAAACAAAACAAAACAATAGGTCTTACTTAATGAAATATGTAAAGAAAATACATTCCTCTCAGAAAAAACCATACATTGCTGCTGTTGTAAACACCAAAAGGCATTTATTTATCTTCATAAGATTAAGTGTTCTAAGCATTCTTTATCAGTGTTATTACTAATTTTCTATTCATTTATTTTCTGTGGTAAGTTTTCAAGGACACACACACACACGCGCACGCACGCACGCACATGTATATATACAAGATTACTTGTCAACCCTGGGTGTTACTATTTTTTGGTTCATTTACACAGTCAGTGTGGATATAGATATGGGGGTAGAGGGAGAAGATTTTATGTTTGTGAGATTTGAATTGTTAAAAAAAAGTAAATAGACAAACATTTTAACAAACGTAGATTTTGAACCAGTGCGTAAATAATCCGTAGATTTCTTTTAGTGGTGTGCATTATTTCACCATGCAAAATTACTAGAGAGTTTTCTGTGGAGGTGGAGAGAAAGAACATTAGGAAGAAAAAATCCAACCAGCTGTTACTTTCTTCTATTATTTTTACTTTCTTCTTTTATTTCGAGAATAATGGAATAAGCATTCATGTGCTGTTTTACATCCAATACCCGTGTGTATGCGGTTTTGTAAATTTTGTCATCCGTTCCCACCGGCACACTATGGCCTGCTCTTACAAAAGGCAGAACGGGTTTTAACGTGTGCGCAAGAATTTGTTCTGCATGCGTTTGCACACGGGACCTCGGTTTCTAGTCTCACCTAAGGACTTGGGGGGGGGGGGGGGGGGAGAGAAGTCTGCACTGATGTTAACTCCAGAGGAAAAATCCTCTTGAACGAGATTCGAACCTGCATCAGCAGATCACGAGTGCATCAGTCTAACAGCAGTTGTGACGGCAACATCGAGTGCATCAGTCTAACAGCAGTTGTGACGGCAACATAATTATAAATTATGTTCATTCTTGTCTTTTACTGGGTTTGTTTGGGTTTTTTCCTTCAAACTTTGGTGCATTTTCAGATATGTGTTTGTATTGTCTATATATATATTTATGTTGGGGTTTTTTTGGTTTGGTTGTGGGGTTTTTTTCTTGTTTCTTTCCTTCAAATGTTTGTGTTTTTTAAACTGCATTCATTGGTTGCATGCACATTATATCAGTGCAGACTCCACTCTCCCCAAAAGTCTTTCGGATGAGACTATAAACCGAGGCCCCATGTGCAAACACACGCAGAACATCTTGCGCACACGTTAAAATCCTGTTCCACATTTCATAAGAGTAGGCCATTGTGTGCCGGTGGGAACAGATGACAATTTACAAAACCGCATACACACGGGGACTGGATGTAAAAAAGCACATAAGTGCTTATTCCATTATCATCGATATAAAAGAAATATTCTCTCTCAGATATTTGGGGTTTGATTGGGGTTTTTTTTTTGCCTTAGTGGTAAATTCCTTTTAAATGGATGTGCCAGGTGAAATCATTCCTGTTGATCAAAGACACCAGTGAGCGCTGACCAGTTTCCAGTTTGAAAGTTTGTGAGAAAACAACTAGGTACCACTGTTGCCAGTTTGTGCAAGCTGGTCAGAATTTGTATTTTTGATCATAATTATTGCATAGGATTTTATTGTCCCTGTTTTGCCATGGTACCAGTTTATAGTCATAACATGTGATTCTGTGTTTTGGTTGTTGTTGTTTTATTTTTGTTCCTCAGCTAGAGCTCTGAGGTTCACCAATAGCGCGAGATTTTTGCGTATGCGACCATTTTTTGCCCACCATTAAGGTAGCCATAGTTCCACTTTGGGGATAGTGTCATAATATACCAGTGTGCATGCACTCTAAACCAACCACCCCCTACCCCCCAAAAAAAAATATTTTTTTTTTTATAAAATCCAACAATCAAAAACACCCCCCCCCCCCCCCACACAAAAATTTGTCATCCTTCTTAAAAGCATAACTGGCTTACTCTGTACTTGAATTCATTTACTTACTTTTACATAACTTTATTTATTTATTATTTTATATCCAGGATAATGGAATAAGCACTCATGTGCTTTTTTTTACATCCAGTCCCCGTGTATATGCGGTTTTGTAAATTCTCTTATCTGTTCCCACCGGCACACAATGGCCTACTCTTACGAAAAGCGGAACAGGATTTAACATATGCACAAGATGTTCTGCATGCGTTCGCACACGGGGCCTCGGTTTATAGTCTCATCCGAAAGACTTCTGAAAAGTAGAACAGGTTTTAACATGGGCATAAAAATGTTCTGCTTGTGTTCGCTCGCACACCACAAGACCACAGTTGATAGTCTCATCTTTAGGACTTTAGAGGGAGTGGAGTCAGTCAGCACTGATGTTAGTTAACTCCAAGGGAAAAATCGGGTATATCAGTAGTAATTGGAACCTAGTGTTGATCCTGGGTTGCCAAATTGTGAGTGGAACACTCTAACCACTTGGCTATTCTGCCCATTCCCCTCAGCATTTATAAAAGAAAATGAAGGGCAGCAGATGAAGCTTTTAATTATGTTTTTTGGGGGAGAGAATTCTGACCAGCCAGTTAAATAGTCTTGCATTGATATTAATGATATTGGCGTTAGCAGATTATACAACAGAACTGTGTGAGCTGGTTTCAATTGTTTACTTTATTTCCACCGGTTTCTTCTTCTTTAAACGCTCAGACAGCACCTATTGTTGTCTGTTATATGAGCGAAAATGCGTCACATTGCCATTAAGCAACTGACAAGTCAGGCCCAGCACATCTGACTTCTGCATAAGAGAGAATTGTTATTTTTCTAAAAAGTCTTTTCTGGAAAAAAAAAAGACAAGAGAATGGACCAAGAAGGCAGAAAATAGACAAGAAAGAGGTGACAGGAAGAAAAGGAACAAGGCAGAAACAAAGAGAGTGATAGAAAAGAGGAAATTTGTAGCACAGAATTTCCAGAATGTGGGGATCTTTCCAGGGGTTTGAAAGCTTGTAATGGGTGCTTAGGTACTGTACTAAAATGCATTGTACTGTAGTGTAATGTATTGCCTTGTTTTGTATTGTATTGTATTATATTGTATACTCCTATCAATCACCGAAGATTTCTTTACATGAAATTTGGGCTGCTCTCTCTGGAGGGAGCACATTGCCACATGAGCAGCACCACCCATTTATTTATCAAAATTAATATATTTTTTAATGTTCTGCTTGGATACATGTGTATTTTGTTTCCCTGTAAGAGATTTTTGTTGTTTTTGGAACATAATTTTGCCAGGTAAAATCCTTGTCTTGTTGTGGTGTTTCTTTTACATGTGCTAAATTTGTAAGGCTTGGTTTATTGTCTGTGTCCTTATCTGAAAAGACTAGAACCCAGACCACCACCTTACAGTGGTATGGATAGGAAAACAGTTTGGGTTCATGCAAGGAATTGAATTCCAATTACTTGATTTCTAGATGTATCTCTTATTTGAGCATGGATCCACATTGTACAGTATTCCCTTATGCATTTTTCATAAATTATTTCACTCTTATGCATTTATTTATTTTATTCTTTTATTAAAACCAGCATCATCATTGACTCTCTTATCTTAACTCCCTCCCCACCCCCCCCCCCCCCCCCCCAAATAAGTTCTAGGTAATGTGTGTCTTGTTTTATTTATTATTATTATTTGTTTTAAGTCCTTCGGATGAGACTATAAACCGAGGCCCCGTGTGCGAACACACGCAGAACATCTTGCGCACATGTTCAATCCTGTTCCGCTTTTCGAAAGAGTAGGCCATTGTGTGCCGGTGGAAACAGATGACAAAATTAACAAAACCGCATACACACTGGGACTGGATGTAAAAAAGCACATGAGTGCTTATTCCATTATCCTCGATATAAAAGAATAAATAAATAAATCAACAAAAATATTTACTTCATTTTATTTATTCTTTAATTTTGAGGATAATGGAATAAGTACTCATGTGCTCGGTTACATCCAGTCCCCGTGTGTATGCAGTTCTGTCAATTTTGTCATCCGTTCCCACCGACACACAATGTCCTACTCTTATGGAACGGGCTTTTAATGTGTGCGCAAGATGTTCTGCGTGCGTTTGTACATGGTACCTCTGTTTATAGTCTCATCCGAAAGACTTTTGGGGGGTAGTGGAGTCGGCACTGATGTTAACTCCAGAGGAAAACTACTTTTGAACAAGATTCGAACCCAAGTCAGCAGATCACAGGCACAATGCGCATCACTCTAACCACCAGGCTGTTCTGCACCCCTGCTCTCTTGTGAGAATATGTGCATGAAATTGTCTACATATCTGCATGGTTCCGTGAAGTTGCGGATTTGAATCTCGGCTTGTGTCTGATGAATTAGGGATGGCCGCAATGAATGCCTAGCGTTTTGTTCCTGTGCCTTTTCATTAACTTAAGTATGAACGTGAAAGAATGGATGATTATAGTAGGTGAAGTAATTTGTTTGTCTTGATGTTTTATGATTTTATTTTTTAATTCTTAAAACATTCTTTATCTAAGTGTGTGTGTGTGTGTACGCGTGCACGCACGCGCGCAGGTATGTACGAGTATGTGTGTGCGTGTGAATGTATATGTGTGTAATCTGTATTTTCCAATGTATTATTTTATTGATTTTTTTTCTGTTTACTGGTTTAATTTATTGGTAAAGGTTGTAATAATGTAGTATTTCAGTAATAATCATTACAAAATTTGTTTTTTGATAGATGGCTTGATGAAAAAAAGCAAATGCATTGCTTATTCAATGTACCATCTGGAAATAAACATTTGACTTGACTTGATAGAGTTTTATGATCTCCCAAGTCAACTGTTAAGTGCAGACCTGCCAGAGCCTTCAATCCCTTCAGGTATGTACACATGCAGAAAATCAAATATGCACGTGAAAGATCCCATAAATCATCGCAGCGATCGGTGGGTTACAGAAACACGAACATAATAATAATAATAATAATGTATGGAATTTATATAGCGCTGAATCTTGTAAAGCAACAAATCAAAGCGCTCAGATTTTATTTCATACCACTTTAAGTCACGGCAGATTTCTCTCCGTGAAATTCGGGCTGCTCTCCCCGGGGAGAGCGGGAGAACGCGTCGCCACTTAGCGCTGCGCCACCCTTTCACCCTTTTTTTTTTTTTCTTTTTTTTCTGCAGCTGTATTTGTTTCCCATACCCAGCATGCAACCTGTATAATGAAATGAGCTGCTCTGAAGTTGGTATGTGTCGGCTGAGGCCAGCAGGCAGACCTCCTGCAAAATGACCAGCGCAGGAGAAGAGACCAGGCACTACACACTCTTCCCAGTGAGGGAGCGCAGAAGGAAAGAGAGGAGGACTGCATTATCTGCGAGGGAAGTGTGGACGAGACACTTTGCTAAAGCCACCTACCGAGTGAAGTTCTTTTTACGCAGCAACAGATGGCATATTCATATACTATAGTTTAAAAAAAAGTATTTAGGATTAAAACACACACATACATACACGCACACAGACAAACACACCTTGGAAAAATCTACACACACACATGCCCACACACACAGACACACACCCACACTGTCTCTTTCATTCTTTTTCTCGTCATGTGGACGTGTGTGCGTGCATGCATGCGCACGCGTAAACACACAAACACCAAAAACTTGCAGAAATCCGATGTTTTTCATCATTTAATACATAACTTAAAAGTAAACGCAACAAAGAGATGCCAATCCTTTCCAGGGTTCAAATCCTTTTCACATGTACGCAGCACTCTACATAAAAGGTACAGTACAATGCATTCCAGTCAGTCAAAAACCGAATGGGCGGACTACCCAAGCCTACATGCTCCAACCCCCCCCCCCCCCCATGCCTCTGTGGACCTTTTTCTTCATTTTTCCAACTAAAATTTTGCTTCCTTGCTTTCCATGTACTGTAACATCATTTACATCAAGAGCAGCATTCACAGCCTTATGATTCGCTTATTATGATGGTGGAAAGCCATGAGTAAGTGTAAGCCTAAGTACAGACGTAATGATGATATCGGAATAAGCGCTGTGGGAATAGTGGTTCTGGCATATCGTTAGCGCACAGCCCTCTACCTCCCTCCCACACCCCCCCAAAAAACAAGAAAACCCCAGAAAAGAGGAAAATGGACATATATGATCAAGTAGATGCACACACGCACAGATACACAAACACGCAAACACACACACACAAACTTGTTTCCACACACACATGCACAACTAAACAAAACATTACCAAAGAGAACAATTGAAGAAAGAGAAGTGAATAAACTGAGTAAATAGACTTGTTTTTTATTCCTTTTTTTAAATCATACATCCCATGTACCTGACCTATAGAGTATTGAAAGTTTCAAATGAGGCTTTGCGTGTGTGTGTGTGTGTGTGTGTGCACACGCGCGTGCATGCATGCGCGTGTATGTATGTGTGCATGCCTATGCCTGTGCATGCCAATCCCAAGAATCAACCTGAACAACATCTCCATAAACAAAACACATGAAATATTGCATCAAAAAGTAAAACAGAGATCCATTTTAAAGTTTAAAAGCTACAAGCAAACTACACAGTCCGTTCTCTGTTCTCATTTCCACACAATATCCCTATAGAGCCTTACAGAGTGGCAAAGAAAACTTGAAAGAAAACTAGCAAATATGGCAGATTCCACCCTCTAAAAATATTTCCAGCAAAACTTTTTCGGCTTTGATTAAAACCAGCTGGAAAAATTGTCCAAGACGTCAACAGCATGGTTGAAGTTCCTTGAAAAGAACGCGATGAACCATAATATAATGTACAAGTTTTGAATTCTAAATTTTTGAAGAACACTATACTGAACCCCCCCCCCTAAAATCTGTTGGTTTTTTTCCGCCCTGAAACCTAACAAAACAATACCGTTTTGTTGTTGTTGTTTTTTCAACATGAGTTAAGAAAATAAGGCCAAAAAAAAAAAAAAAATTCCAAGGTAGAAGGAAGCTCAGAAGTCAACAGCAGTCACAATCACAGATGTCACTCACACATGTACATACACACACACATTCCAACTCCGGACCAGGTCATCATCGTTTGACCTGTGACCTTGACCTAGGCTTTGGCGGCGGCCTTGACCTGTGCCTGCTGGAACTGATGCTGAAGCTTAGCCAGCACCTCTTTGTGAGACTCCTGCTTCTTCTCCAGGTCCTTGATGCTGCCGTCATACCGTTTCCTGGCAACAACAAAAATGTTACCAATGACTTCTGACCTGTCTAAATGAATTCCTTTGCCGTCATGAAAAAGTTATGAAATTCAGGGCTGTTAATTCCAAACCCTAGAAAAACTGTTAAATATCAGTCTAGGTGCAGTAAAAAAAAAATTAAAAAAAGGGGGGGGGGGGGGGGGGTAAAGGTGTTCTATAACCTATAAATTTGTATGGGAGCCAGGCGTCAGAGACCTCAACTTCTCTAGGGCCAGCATATTGAGGGCGGCGCCCATCTCCTCTTCCTCGCTGCTTTACCTTCCCTGACCCCTAAAGAGGCAGGTACCCATTTACAGCTGGGTGAGCTGGGGGACTGTAGTACTGAAGCCAAGGCGCGCCAACGGTCACCCATCCAGCTGGTAACCACGCTTGATGCTGCATAACCTTGGCTGGGGGAAAGCAAGTGCTCTGACCACTGAGCAGCAGTATCAACAAACAATTCAAAAGTCATAAAAGTAAGAGGGATTTTTGTTCAGGCTTTGGTCGGCTCCTACCCAGAGTGAGTTTGCTGTGGGGCTCATTGGGAAGACTGGGACCACACTGTTGAGCATCATCCACTTTATGGATTAAACAAATATTTTTATATTCTTTTATATCGAGGATAATGGAATAAGCACTCATGTGCTTTTTTACATCCAGTCCCTGTGTGTATGTGATGCGAGTTTGAGAGTGTTGCTCAAATTACCTGACCACCACTGCAGGTGTCTGTAGTATCTCTAGGGCCTGGTTGACATTGGGACGTATTATGGTAGGAGGCAAAGAGTACAGCCCTGACACTTAGTCTCAAAGCGCACAAAGCACATGCACTTCCATAGCTGCATTGTTACAATAATAAATACATAAATAAATAAATCCTCATCATCACTGATCATCATGCAACGAAAATTGTTTCTGATTCAGTAGTTTACAGAAGATAAGGCAGCCAAAACACCCCAAACAAAAAACAGACAAACACACACAAAAACAACCCAAATAATAATAATGTATGGAATTTATATAGTGCTGAATCTTGTAAAGCAACAAATCAAAGCGCTCAGATGACTTTTTTTTTATATCGAGGATAGTGGAATAAGCACTCATGTGCTTTTTTTACATCCAGTCCCCGTGTGTATGCGGTTTTGTAAATTTTGTCATCTGTTCCCACCGGCACACAATGGCCTACTCTTTCGAAAAGCAGAACAGGATTTAACGTGTGCGCAAGATGTTCTGCATGTGTACACATGGGGCCTCGGTTTATAGTCATTCTTAAAAGCTAAACATGAAATTGGGAGAACTTTTCATTTCATTTCATGCTGTTTATAGCCCAACCAACCATAAAAGCCACATCAGGGCTGTCACCTCATTTAGTTTCATGAACTAACATCACTATTCACTTCAAGTTCAAAATCAATGCCTCCTAATCCCTTTAACTGCAACACTTAAGGTGAATATTTAATCCTTTCTGCCTTTGTAACTGCCTGTTTGTCTTGTTTCTCTTCCTTGAAAAAAAATAAGCAGAAACTAAGAGTACTGAGGGTATTGTAAGCAAATATTGCTTGTCCCCTTTTTTATGAGGGGGGTGGGGTGGGGAGCAATGCCCCCTATTTTTCATTTTGGGGGGGCCCTTGGGCCCCATTTTCTGAAATCCTAGAATCAACACTGTTAGCCTATGCCGCTAAAGGAAGATTATCACTTAAGTTTCCAACATTGCTGACCTGAGAAAAGAAAATCACGTTTAGTGACATAATACATACTAAGAGACAACACACCCTGACACCAAACAGCTCTGTGTTATTAAACCTGTTTTTAAATCAACTTTTTTATCTTGATTTTTTGTTTAGAAGTTCTATCCCTTACAAATGGGCATGATGCGGCAAAAAAAAAATCTAGGAGGAAAAAAAACACCCACCACCACCTAGCATGGCAAAGCGAGGGGGTTTTGTTTTGGTTTTTTTGTTTGTCTGGGTTTTTTTCCCCTCGGCTAGAGCTGCGAGGTTCACCGGTGGTGAGTTTTTGGCGTATGTGACCATCCCCCTCCCCCATATAGCCCAATTCAGGTAGCCACATTCTGACTTCAGGGATGATGTCTAAACACAACACCTGTGTACATGCATATAAAAAAATAAAAGTCATCCGTTCCTTTTGGCATGAAATGGCCTACTATTATGAAAAGTGGAATGGGTTTTTAACGTGCGTACAAGATGTTCTGCGCGCATTCGCAACCTAGAGCCTCTCGGTTTACAGTCTCATCCGAAAGACTTCGACATTCAGTTTTGATTTTTTTCATCAAACCGGGGAAGAAAGAGCAAAGCTGGAATCGAACCCAGAACCTCACGGTTTACGTGTTTGGCAGACGAACGTCTAAACCATCCTGCCATCTTCTTTCTTAAAAGAGAGTTTAAAATTTAAAAAAAAGACAGAAGCAGAAACGACGCAAAAGAAAAAGAAAGAAACAGAAACAAAAGCAGCAACAGGCAATCTCACAGCTCTCCGGTGATGTACTCGATGCGTTTCTGCACGTTGCTGCGTGCTTCAGTCAGGTCCTGTTTGACCAGCACTGGCCCCACCAGCTTGTACACCCCCGTCTCCTCGCTCGCCCTCCCCAACTCCTGCAACCACAACACACAGGGGAGGGGGGGGGGGGGGACTGTAGTAGATATCACAGTGTGCAAGCACCTCCAGCATCACTTAAGTGTCTTGAAAGGGTCTAGAACCAGTTACTGAAATCAGAGCACCCCCTTTTTTCAGGTGTGGCCAGTTTCTGCTATAATCAGCACCAGCTGGGCTGGGATGGGATAATAATAATAAAAAAAAAAAATTAAAAAAAATGTATGGAATTTATATAGCGCTGAATCTTGTAAAGCAACAAATCAAAGTGTTCAGATGACATTTTAAAAATTTATTTATAATATCGAGGATAATGGAATAAGCACCCAGGTGCTTTTTTACATCAAGTGCCCGTGTGTATGCGGTTTTGTCAATTTTGTCATCTGTTCCCACCGGCATACAATGGCCTACTCTTTCGAAAAGCGGAACAGGATTTAACATGTGCGCAAGATGTTCTGCATGCGTTCACACACGGGGCCTCGGTTTATAGTCTCATCCGAAGGACTTTTGGGGACAGTGGAGTCTGCACTGATGTTAACCCCAGGGGAAAATATCCCCTTGAGAGAGATAGCGGCTGAGAGTAGCTGAAAGTGGGGGAAACTGGCAGCTGTGATATATATCTACTTTATTGATGGTGTGGTATGAAGTAAAACATTTCTGTAGTGTACCAGCCACCGTGGCGCAGTGGTTAGCGCCTTGGGGTCAGAACATTGCGCTTGCAATCCGACGACCCAGGTTCGATTCCTGTTCAAGGGGATATTTTCCCCTGGGGTTAACATCAGTGCAGACTCCACTCTCCCCAAAAGTCCTTCGGATGAGACTATAAACCGAGGCCCCGTGTGCCAACGCACGCAGAACATCTTGCGCACACGTTAAATCCTGTTCTGCTTTTCGTAAGAGTAGGCCATTGTGTGCCGGTGGGAACAGATGACAGAATTGACGAAACCGCATACACACAGGGACTGGATGTAGAAAAGCACATGGGTGCTTATTCCATTATCCTCGATATAAAAAAAAAATTCATTTGAGCGCTTTGATTTGTTGCTTTACAAGATTCAGCACTATATAAATTCCATACATTATTATTATTAAAAGGTACAGGTAAAGGTGTCCCATAACCTATGTGGTCACAGGGGAGCCAGGCATCAGAGACCTCACTTCTCAAGGGGCCAACATATTGAGGGTGGTGGCAATCTCGTCTCTCTGGCTGCTTTACCTTCCCTGATCCTAAAGAGGGCAGGTATCCATTTACAGCTGGGTGAACTGGGGGACTGTACTGAAGCCAAGGCACGCATACAGTCACCCATCCAAGTGGTAACCACACTTGATGCTGCTTAACCTTATCTGGGGGAAACGGAAAGCGAGTGCTTCTGACCACTGAGCTATCCTGTCCCCATAAAGATGAAGAAGTATACAAAATTTTTTTTTTTAAAAGTGGGACTATCCAACATGAATGTTGTTGTTGTTGTTGCATATCTCCCAGCTTAACAACTGGGGGCGGGGGTGTCACCTAGAATCAGAATGTGCATACATGTATCCTGACTCACTTATCACACCTGGGAATCACTGTGACAGTGTGAGACTGAAATTGCACACTGGATGCGAAGTTTGCACTGTAAATGGCATAAAAAAGCTCAGGATCTGACATCAGACCTGGACAATAATATTTTTAAAAACCCAAAACTGACAGAGCTGTCCATTGGCATTATATCTTTTCAGCCTGAGGATGTTTTCAGTATTTACTGAAAATTTCTGTCTTGAAAACACTTGGGTGTTGTGTTCTTACTTTTTTTGCTCAATGATTGGTGAAACTGACTGCGAATAGTCAAACGAGCAGAAACACACATACAAGCAGCTGTGCCACAGAGAATAAACTATAGTATAAGATCAGTACCCTCTGTTATAAATGCCTCCACAATACACCACCCTCCTACCTCTGTGAGTGTGTTCACCTGTACACTCCTTCACATTCACTCCGCTCTGCTGCTGATACCCTGTGCCTACGAATACCTAGATTCAACCAGTCCACCGTTGACCGTCGCTCTTTCTCTGTTTCTGGTCCATCAATCTGGAATGACCTCCCTCTCTCCCTTTGTGAAAAGCCTACTTACGACACTTTTAAATCCAGCCTCAAGACATACCTATTTCAAACCTAAGACTTTCCCCTATTGTTTCATCTCATAATTACCCCTGCCTTCAATGACTAAAATTCCCATCATCCTGCCGAAGTGTATAACCTGTGTGTGTGTGTGTGTGTGTGTGTGTGTGTGTGTGTGTGTGTGTGTAAAAACTGTTAGTTATTGTTGGTTGCATGTGTGGGAGTGGATCGAATGCAAGCGCTTTGATTTGTTTTTGCAAGATATAGCGCTATATAAATTCCATTTATTACTATTTTATTATTATTTCTGAACAAGTTAAAATTCACAATCTCACTATTCTTAGTGTTAGGAAAATAAAACAAGACAATGATTGAAGGTAAAATGCTTTAATAGTAAAACAAACCCAAACCTCTTTCACAAGTGTGTTTTCATTCAGTTGAGCATCCAGCTTCTGTCTCAATAACACGGTCTTTTCTATATCTGCAAAAGATGGAACATTATGATTATTAATAAATTACAAAGTGTACACAATTCCACACGATAGGTATTTTCAATAATGTGTACATGTAAGTACTACTCAGCCTCTCTCTCTACTCCCTGGTCTTCTATAGATCTCTCTGCGTTATATTTATACAAATCGGCATGCACATGATGCAGACAATACATTTATTTATGTATGTATGTAATTATTGTTTTTCACTATGGTTCCCTGTACATGGCTGTAGTGTAAATTATACATGTATGTAAAATCCCATACATTCTTTGCTCAGTAAGAACTTCAGGTTCTCAGGACACCACCCTTCCCTATCAGCACCAGATGAGAGTGAGAGAGAGACAGTGAGAGAGTGAGAGAGAGAGAGAGAGAGGAGAGAGAGAGAGAGAGAGAGAGAGAGAGAGAGAGAGAGAGAGAGAGAGGGAGAGAGAGGGAGAGAGAGAGTGAGAGAGAGAGAGTATAAAGTGTGTGTGTGTGTGTGGTGTGTGTGTGTGTGTGTTGACTGTAAGTCAAGAGCATGTGTGCACATGCAGCATAGTACTATTAACCACTAGACTGCCCCACCCCGGAAATTTTCCGGGGCTAAATCAGTAAAGGTGCACTCTATACGCCTACAACCTGGAAAATTTCCAGGGTTTCGAATCGAGGTAAACAGGCCAGCTTCCTTGACTACAGTTAAAGGGAAAGAACTCCTAAACTAGCGGAGATCACTCTCCTGTTGCTTGGCAACATCCAGCTGCAAAATTTGTGGCAAGAACGATCGTTTTTTAGCTCGTATTTTGTATTATTATGCATGACTGCTTAGGCAGTTCTTGTTCAAAATGGTTGAAACTTCTTGTTGAAGGTATCAATAACTTTACACAGCTGAGAGTGGCAAATAAAACTTTAGATATACCTGACTGTGATGAAAATGATCTTGTATGATTCAGGAGATAGTGCATTTCTTTAAAAAATGAATGAGATTTTGCCTTGACTTATGTTTGACGTTAATGAGATGGGGGTGGGGGGTACTCAGAATGACAGTGGTTTGTCGATATTTTACAGTTTAACCCATACAGCGCGATGGGCCACAATCGTGGCTTCCTGGTAGACTTGATGGGCCACAATCGTGGCCTTGCATAAGTCAGGTTCAACATCAGGTTCATATTATTGTAACTTTAGGGAAAAGTGCCTCCTTTTCACTTGGTAGGGTCCCTCAAGTGTCTAACTTCCAGTCCTTTGTGTGGTTAGGGTTACTAGGAGTGATGATGATCTGGAAAGGAATGTTGTTGACACCACCCTAAAGGAGTCAGTTGTGGAAGTGATAGGCTAGTGACCAACCTAAGATGCTGAATGAAGTGGAGTCTTATCTCACACTTCTAATGCCTTTAACACATGTTGCTTTGCCTTGTTGTTCATTCTGTTCTGTGTCTCTGCCATGAAAGGGGTGTAGTTGATGAAAAGTAGAGGGTGAGGTGGCTTACTGGTCAGGGAGTTTTTTCAATACAATTTGTGGGATATCTCCTGCTACATACTAGGTAATGTCTTTTTTGTTTTTTGTATCACATTCTACATTGTCTCTACTTTCCAAAAATGTATAGGTTTACCTATCTAGTGTTAATCATAAGCGTGTAAAAACCCTAAAACAGAACAAGGTAGCCACTGCTAAAAATTCTTGGTTTTAAGTGCAATTCCTGTGAGCGCCAATAATTATATCCAGCAGTGGAAGGGTTAAATATATTAATGAAGTGAAATATCATGCTAACTAATTTGAGCTTACCTCAAAGTAATCTACGATATATATACTGTCAATGGCCAAACTATCGGGATTATTCATATAGTAATTTCTGAGTAAGAGGGACATGAACGTAACAAGTGGTACATAGGATTTTATTCCCCGGCATATAGGGTGCACCTGCACTCGGCAGTTAAGAGGTTAATGTATTACTATAGTATTACAGTATTAGTATTGTTTTCATGTGTGCATGCCTTCATGAACATGTCAAATCTCTGTGTCAGTGTGTGTGTGTGTGTGTGTGTGTGTGTGTGTGCGCGCGCGCGCGCGTGCATGGGGTGAGCACTCAAGTGTATTGTGTGTGGGGGGTGGGGGGCATACTGCACGTGTGCTTGTGACAATAGACTGGTCAGTATTACTAGTTTTAATTAGTGCATGAACAAAAGGAATACAGACAGAAGAAGACTCTGTCCAGAATATAACCTCGCTTTAATAAAGGATTTCCCTGTGACTGTTACTACAACACAAACAAGAAAACCAAGGCACTCTATAGATCTTGACATTCCTACACTTTCGGTCAGTCCGACACCTCGTGAAAATCGTGTCATGCCATGGCCAACTCCACTTTCTCCGTCACCGATTTTTCATATCTTCATCAGACCGTGGCCTTTACAAGAAATCATCGTAATCGAACATAGTTCTCTATGACAACAACAAATCCATTAAAAGTACCATACCTTTCTGGACAGCTTGGAATTTCTCCAGCTCACCCTGCAATCTTTTCTGTAGACCTTCGGCCATTTTGACGCTATGGAATATTCTTGGCACTGAACAAGCCTCTAATTGGACGAGAAATATTCAAGGGGAATCACGCAGTTTGTCTACTCTGCAAAATTACAATATTTACCTCCCCTCAACAATAAACATTTTAGAAGATGTACCGTGTGTCGATGTGTGCAGATTATTATGAATGTAACTCTTTTCGACTGTGCCACATCGTCAGAAGAGATATGACACGATACAAAACGAAATTAAACTATACAAAGCAGCACCACTTGTTTTTTTGTAGGATAGCAGGTACACGAGCAATGCATGTTTGAAGGATCTTTTTTTATTATCAAATTTTTTTTTTTTTTTTAGAAGTTACAACGCTACCAACCCACTACCCACCCCAAAATACCGACCGGCCAACAATTAACCAGCCATTAAACCAGACAGCCAAACAGCTTACCATCAATCGGACTACCCCCCCCCCCCCCCCCCCCATCTCCCCCCCCCCATAATTAAATAAACGATTTCAAGACTCGCATACAAACTATTCAAAGATTTAGGATTCAATCCTTTTCACCCCTTTGGGGTATAGAGGACAATAACAAATTCAGTACAATTTAACAGCAAATTAACAACAAAAACCCCCCCCCAAAAAAACCCCCCCAACCCACCAAACTAACAACAACAAACAACAACACAAAAAACACCCCCAAACAAAAAACAAACGCAAAAACAAAAACAAAACAAAGCAACAAAAAGAAAACAAAAAAAAACCAAGTAAGTAAGTAAGTCTTAAATTTTAACGTCTTTCCACTTAAGTGATACCAGAGGCCCTAAAATAGGAGACTGAATGAAAGAGAAGGATGGATGGATAGATAGATAGATAGATAGATAGATAGATAGATCTATTTAAACTGTGTGGTGCGTGCGAGTGTGTGTGGGTGTGGTGTGTGTGTGTGTGTGTGTGTGTGTGTGTGTGTGTGTGTGTGTGATAAAGAGTAATAACAAGGGAAAATACACAAATAGTATTCTTTACATAAACAGATCAAGAACAACATTTTTTTAAAAAGAAGAAAAAAAAGAAGAAAAAAAGAAAGAAAAGAAATTCAAACAGAACTACAACTACAATAAATGCCTTATAGGACTTAACAATAAACCTTTAGCAATGTCAAACGTTAGCTTTTCATTGTTCAAAACTTCGTCAATAATATTCTCAGAAAAGGCAGGGAGATAAGTTTTTAAATTCTCACAAAAAAAACCCACCCCTGACAACATGATGATAACGACGACGACGATGAAGATGGCGGTGATGATAACGATGATGATGATGATGATGATGAGATACTACTACTACTAACAACAACTAGAACCCAAAAATATGAGAGGGTAAAGATGAGATGAGATGATGATGATGATGGTAATAATAAAAAATAATAAAAATAAATAATAAATGCTGCCCGCTGTTGCTGCCCGCTGCTGCTACTACTACTTTCCCAAAAAAAAACGACAAATGATTACAATCTTTTATCTTGTATAACATTATTCATTTACACCAAAGTCTTAATAATCCACCACCACACATCACCACCACAACCACCACCACCCAAAAACCCAACACACACACACACACAACCCCAAAACACACACACACACCACACACACACACACCACACAACACACACACACACACCACACACACACACAAGCACACATCATATTTATGGTTCAGTGAAATGTTTGCTGACGATACATCAATTCAATGTAGCAACAGTGATCCTAACCAGCTTGTGAATGATATGCAGGCAGATATCGATAAACTTATTGAATGGACAGAACTCAATCATATGTCTCTTAATTCAAACAAAACAAAATGTATGTTTATAACGGCAAAAAAGACAGAAATTGCGTTTTCCATTTGCCTCAATAATTATTTATCCAAGGACGAAACATTGAAGAAGTTGTGTCACACAAAGTACTAGGTGCAATAATTGACAATGATTTATCTTGGTCAGAACACATAGCCACTTTAGAAAACGAATAATAATAATAATAATAATAATAATAATAATAATAATGTATGAAATTTATATAGCGCTGAATCTTGTAAAGCAACAAATCAAAGCGCTCGGTTTTTTTTTATATCGAGGATAATGGAAAAAGCACTCATGTGCTTTTAAAAAAAATTTTTTTTACATCCAGTCCCCAATCTCTATAAATCAAGCCTTGCTTATTCAGGAAGAACAGTGTGGAATAATCTGTTGTATAAACTTAATCTTTTATCCTCAATAAAGATCATCATTTTGATTCGACTTGACTTGACTGACACACACACACACACACACGCACACGCGCGCGCGCGCGCGCGCACACACACACACACACACACACCTTACACAAAGCACCCAATCTTTCTCAAGTGGATCGATTTTTTCGATTAAATTTTTTTTTTCTTCTAAAAAGCAAAGTCAAGATCGTCAATTGCCGATGATTATTATTGAAAACAATAGCACTCCTACCAAAAAGAACTGATAAACCATTATCATTCTAACAATTGAACTGTGATAAAAGAACATAACAAACACCATGTTATCAATAGGTCTACTCACTCATCCTAGCTTCCACTGGTGTTATCTTCTCGGCGATAATAAATATCAGACTGACCCGGATTCAGAGCGCAAAGGAATCTGACGTCTGCATCGTCGGGACAAGGAAGATCCATCGCCATTGGGTACTGGAGTGATAATGCATGCAACACAATTTGACTAATTAGGTGCTTGATCTTTCGTCCATTTTTTAAACTTTTATTTTTTTAATTTTTGGAAGATAATGGAATTTATTTAGTTAGTTATTTCAAGGATACTGGAAAAAAGCATTATTATTATTATTATTATTATTATTATTATTATTATTATTATTATTATTATTATTATTATTATTATTATTATTATTATTATTATTATTATTATTATTATTATTATTATTATCATTATCATCATTATTATTATTATTATTAAAAAATATTTCGAGGATAGTGGAATGAGCATTCACGTGCTTATTTTACATTCAATCCCCCGTGTGTATGCGGTTTTTGTCCATTTTGTCATCTGTTCCCACCGCGCGGCACACAATGGCCTACTCTTCCGAAAAGCAGAGCATGTTTTAACGTGTGCACAAGATGTTCTGCGTGCGTTTGCACACGGGACCTCGGTTTATAGTCTCATCCGAAGGACTTTTTGGAGAAAGTGGAGTCGGCACTGATGTTGACTCCAGAGGAAAAATCCTCTTGATCGAGATTCGAACCTTGGTCAGTAAATCACGAGAGCAATGCACAATGCTCTGACCACCAGGCTATCTCGTCTTGAAAGCAGCAGTTTACTCCTCCTCCTCCTCCTCCTTCTTCTTCTTCTTCTTCTTCCTCCTCCTCCTCCTTCTCCCCCTCCTCCTCCTCCTCCTTCTTCTTCTTCTTCTTCTTCTTGTCTTCTTCTTCTTCTTCTCTTCTTCTTCTTCTTCTTCTTCCTCCTCCTCCTCCTCCTCCTCCTCCTCCCCTCTTCTTCTCTTCTTCCTCCTCCTCCTCCTCCTCTTTCTTCTTCTTCTTCTTCTTCTTCTTCTTCTTTCTTCTTCTTCTTTCTTCTTCTTCTTCTTTTCTCTCTTCTTCTTCTCCTCCTCCTCCTCCTCCTCCTCCTCCTCGTCTTCTTCTTCTTCTTCTTCTTCTTCTTCTTCTTCATTCTTCTTCTTCTTCTCCACTACCTCCTCCTCCTCCGTTTTCTTCTTCTTCTTCTTCATTCTTCTTCTCTTCTTCTTCTTCTTCTTCTTCTTCTTCTTCTCTTCTTCTTTGTCGAACGCTCAGACAGCAAGTATGAGAGCGAAAAGCGTTGCGCTGCCGTTAAGCCGCCTGACAAGTCAGGTCCAGCACATCCGACTTCGGCGTGGGAGAGAATTGTTATCTTTTAAGTCTTTCTGGTAAAAAATCAGGCAGGAGAATGGACCAAGAAGGCAGAAAATAGACAAGAAACAAGAAGGCGGGGGAGGGGCGGGGGGGGGGGGGGGGGGGGGGGGGGGGGGGGGGGGGGGCAGGGAAACAGGAACAAAGCAGAAGCAAAGAGAGATAGAAAAGAGGGAATGTCTAGCTCAGAATTTATTTCCCGAAGGTGGGGAAGCTTACTTCAGAGATTGGAATAAACTTTGGATATTTTTTAAATGGATGAGAGTTTCAGCGAATGACAACCTGGTCTTGAAAAGCTTTTTCACATGAAAACAATTCCGATCTAACTCCGAGAATCTTCACGCTTTTTTTTTTTTTTTCTAAAACAAAAAAAAAAGCGTAAATGCTCTTGATGATAATTAGCCTATAATTAAAAAAAAAGGTAAAGGAGTCCCATAACCTATAAGGTCGTAGGGGAGCGAGGCGTCAGAGACCTCACTTCTCTAGGGCCAGCATATTGAGGGCGGCGCCCATCTCCTCTCCCTATAATTATAATTCTTCAGAAAATAGGGTAATTAACATGAGGCAAA
>CM054161.1:12129366-12134366 GCA_028751875.1 Rapana venosa | reverse complement strand
TTGGGGAGGGAGAGAGAGAGAGAGAGCGAGAGAGGGAGAGAGAGAGAGAGAGAGAGAGAGAGAGAGAGAGAGAGAGAGAGAGAGAGGGAGAGAGAGAGAGGGAGAGAGAGAGAGAGAGAGAGAGAGAGAGTGGTGTGGCGTGTGTGTGTGTGTGTGTGTGTGTGTGTGTGTGTGTGTCTGTGTAGTGTAGAGTGAGTGAGTGTGTGTGTGTGGTGTGTGTGTGTGTGTTTGTGTGTGTGTGTGTGTGTTTGTGTGTGTGTTTGTGTGTTTGTGTGTGTGTTTGTGTGTGTGTGTGTGTGTGTGTGTGTGGCGGCGCGTGCATAAAATTGAAATATGTATTCATTATATTGGGAGAGTTGGCATGCGCGGGATAAATGATTTGAGTGCAAGCGCTTCGATTTGTTGTTTTACAGATTCAGCGCTAAAATTCATATAATTATTTTTTTTATTATAATATTAGCTAATAATTCCATATCATCTTCATCATCATTCATCATCATCATCATCATTGTATCTATTATTATTATATTATTTTATATTATTATTATTATTATTATTATTACTTATTATTATTATATTATTATTTTATTATTATTATTATTATTATTATTATTATTATTATTATAAACAGACTGCCGCATACGTGTCCTCGCCAGTTTCGTTTTCTTCACGTGCTTGGTGTAACAAACTAGCAGGAGCCAGTGGCCCTGCCTGACTGAACACTTTGCTGCAATGCTGTGTCTGATTCTGGATCTGTATCTCTGTACCATGACGTGGAATCCATGCCATGAAGCTCATTTGGGCCACAGCCATATTTTGTTGCTGCTGTTGTTGTTATTGTTGTTTAATATATGTGTTGTGCCCAGTCTATCTATATGTCTGTCTGTCTGTCTGTCTGCCTGCCTGTCTGTCTGTCTGTCTGTCTGTCTGTCTCTCTCTCTCTCTCTCTCTCTCTCTCTCTCTCTCTCTCTCTCTCTCTCTCTTGTGCATCTGTTGATATCCATGTGTGTGTATTTTCATATGTATCATGCTTTTGTTTTTCTTGCAGCTTTTTCTTTTCTTTTCTTTTCATTATGAGGGCTGGATGAAAAAAAGTCTTGTTACTTAATCTATTACCCTCGTGAAATAAAATTGCGTTTGCGTTTGCGTTTGCGTCCCTTTCCCACTGTCCCCTTGTGAATGGGCTTCGCAGCTGAAATCACAATAAACTATTGTCATTGTCATTGTCATAACCTTTGCTCTCATCATCATCTTTCTTGTTGTTGTTGCAGTTTCAGCGCAAAATGAAGGAGATCTGCGTTTGGTAGGAGGGGACAGAAGAAGCAATGGACGGGTAGAGATCTACCACAACGGTACCTGGGGTATGTACCCGTGTATCTTCTTGTTCTTCTTGTTGTTTTTGTTGTTGTTCTTGTTGTTCTTGTTGTTCTTCTTCTTCTTGTTCTTGTTCTTTCTTCTTCTTCTTTTCTTCTCTTCTTCTTCTTCTTCTTCTTCTTCTTCTTCTTCTTCTTCGAACGCTCATACACCAACAATTCTTGTCTGTCCTATGAGCGAAAATGCGTTGCGCTGCCGTTCAGCACCTGACAAGTCAGGCCCAGCACATCCGACCTCGGTCTTGGGAGAGAATCGTTCTCTTTTAACAAGTCTTTCGAGGGTAGATAAGAAGGAGATAGATGACAGGGAGACAAAACAGAAAGAAACGAATCGAAGGATAGAGAAAAGAGGAGAATTCCTAGCACAGAATTTTCAGGAATGTGGGGGATGTTGTTTATACTGACAGCATTGTGAAAGGAAACAAATGAAAAAAACACACACGCACGCACGCACGCACAGAGGACATCTTGCGCACACCTTAAAACCTGTTATACTTTTTGGAAGAGTAGGCCATTGTGTACTGGACGGAACAGACGACAAAATTGACAAAACTGCATACACACGGGGACCAGATGTAAAAAAAACCCCCATGAATGCTTATTCCATTATCCTCGAAATAAAAGAACGAATAAATAAAAAAAAAAAAATAAAAAAGAACACACACACACACACAAACCCAACACACACACACACACACACACACACACACACACACACACAAACATCACACACACACACACACACACACACACACGCACGTACGCACACACACACATACGCACATACATTTACATACATCAATGTGAGTACTACTTATCGCTGAACTTTCACCTTCTTACCGTTTGTTTAGGACCCAAAAGTTAGATATATATTTTGTCATTTCTGCTCAAAGTACAGACGGGCGCGATAGCCTAATGGATAAGGCGATTGTCTTCTGATCCCTACAGTCTTGAAGACGTGGGTTCGAATTTGGAATGCGCCCGTCAAATTGCAAAAAATAATGGTTGTTTGTGAAAATTTACGATCTGGCTTGGCCAGTTTGTATAATTATAGACATGTCTGTTGAGTACTACTATCTTTCCCGAAGACTGAAAATCATGCACTTTCTAAAGACACTACCCACCCCCCACCCCCAAAAAAAAAAAAAAAAAAAAGAAAGAAGAAAAAAAAAGAAGTAAAGTGGGAGAGTGAGCCAGGGAGAGAGGGAAGGAGAGAGAGATATTAAGTAGAGGGAGACTAGAGAAGGAGGAGAGTAAAGGGACATAATGGGAAGGGTAGAGGGAGACTATGGGTAGAGGAGAACTATGGAAGTAGTGGAGAGAAAGGGACAACTATGGGAAAGTAGTGAGAGAAGGGAAGCTAGGATAGTGGGAGAGAAGAGGGAGAGCTATGGGAAGTAGTGGGAGAGAAGAGGAGAACTATGAGAAGTAGTGGGAGAGAAGAGGGAGAACTATGAGAAGAGGGAGAACTATGGGAAATAGTGGGAAGAAGAGGGAGAACTATGGGAATAGTGGAGAGAAGAGGGAGAACTATGGGAATAGTGGAGAGAAGAGGGAGAACTTTATTGGGAGAAGAGGGAGAACTATGGGAAATATGGGAGAGAAGAGGGAGAACTTAATAGTGGGGAAAAAGGAGAACTAGGGAATAGTGGGAGAGAAGAGGGAAGAACTATGAGAAGTAGTGGGAAGAAGAGGGAGAACTATGAGAAGAGGGAGAACTATGAATAGTGGGAGAGAAGAGGGAAAACTATGGGAATATGGGAGAGAAGAGGGAGAACTATGGAATATGGGAGAGAGAGGGAGAACTATGGAAGTAGTGGGAGAGAAGAGGGAGAACTATGAATAGAGGGAGGGAAAATATGGGAATAGTGGGGGAGAAGGGAGAACTATGGAAGAGGGAAACTATGGAAATGGGAGAGAAGAGGGAAAACTATGGGAAATAGTGGAGAGAAGAGGGAAGAACTATGGAATAGGAAACTTTGGATATGGGAGAGAAGAGGAGAACTATGGGAAGAGGGAAAAGATGGAATAGGGAGAAACTAGGGAAAAAGGGAAATATGGGAGAGTAGAGGGAGAACTATGAAAGGGAAAACTTTGGGAAAGTAGAGTGGAGAAATTGGATGGGAGAGTAGAGGAGAACTATGGAGGGAAACTATGGAAATGGGAGTAGAGGGAACTATGAAAGAGGAAAAGGGAATATGAGAGTAGAGGAGAACTATGAAAGGGAAAAGGGAATAGGAAGAGTAAAGGGAGAACTATGGAGAGAGGGAAAACTATGGGAATAAGGGAGAAGTAGAGGGAAACTTTGGGAATATAGGAAATAGGGGAGAGTAGAGAAGAGAGAACTATGACAGGAGTGTAAGGGAAACTATGAAGTAGAGGGAGAATATGGGAGGGAGATTTAGAGGGAAAACTATGGAAGTAGAGGGAGAAGTATGGGGAATAGAGGGAGAACTATGTACAGTAGAGGGAAACTATGGAAATAGTAGGGAGAACTATAGAAAAAGTAGAGGGAGAACTATGGAGTAGAGGGAGAACTATGGGAAGAGTAGAGGGAACTATGAGAAAGAGTAAGGAGAACTTATGAGGGAGTAGAGGGAGAACTATGGGAGTAGAGGGAGAACTATGAAGTAGAGGAGAACTAAGAGAGTAGAGGGAGAACTATGTGAAGAGGGAGAACTATGAGGAGGAGAGGGAGAACTATGAGAGTAGAGGGAGAACTATGGGGAGTAGAGGGAGAACTATGGGAGAGTAGAGGGAGAACTATGGGGAAAGAGGGAGAACTATGAGAGAGTAGAGGGAGAACTATGGGAATAGAGGGAGAACTATAGGAGTAGAGGGAGAACTATGGAGGAGAGGGAGAACTATGGGGAGAGAGGGAGAACTATAGGAGTAGAGGGAGAACTATGGGAGTAGAGGGAGAACTATGGGAGTAGAGGGAGAACTATGGACAGGAGAGGGAGAACTATAGAGAGTAGAGGGAGAACTATGGGAAGGAGAGGGAGAACTAAGGGGAACAGGAGTAGGGGAGAACTATAAGAGACTAGGGAGTAGAGGGAGAACTATGGGGGAGTATGAGAGGGAGAACTATGGGAGTAGAGGGAGAACTATGGGGAGTAGAGGAGAACTATGAGGAGAGGGAGAACTATGGGAGTAGAGGGAGAACTATGGAGTAGAGGGAGAACTATGGGAGTAGAGGGAGAACTATGGGAGTAGAGGGAGAACTATGGGAGTAGAGGGAGAACTATGGGGAGTAGAGGGAGAACTATGAGAGAGCTATAGAGAGGAGAGAACTATGGGGAGTAGAGGGAGAACTATGGGGAGTAGAGGGAGAACTTATAGAGGACTAGGAGAGAGGAGAACTATGGGAGTAGAGGGAGAACTATGGACAGGAGAGGGAGAACTATGGGAGTAGAGGGAGAACTAGGGGAGTAGAGGGAGAACTATAGGAGTAGAGGGAGAACTATGGGGAGTAGAGGGAGAACTATGGGCAGTAGAGGGAGAACTATGTAGTAGAGGGAAACTATGGGAGTAGAGGGAGAACTATAGAGAGTAGAGGGAGAACTATAGAGAGTAGAGGGAGAACTATGGGGAGTAGAGGGAGAACTATGGGGAGTAGAGGGAGAA
>CM054161.1:12106623-12119123 GCA_028751875.1 Rapana venosa | reverse complement strand
GATTTTTTTTTAAAGGGAAAAAGTTTTCAGCGAATGACAACCGGGTCTTGAAAAGCTTTTCACATAAAAACCCAATTCCGCTAACTCCGGAATCTTCCGCTTTTTTTTTTTTTTTCAAAAAAAACAAAAAAAAAGCGTAAAGCTTTTTGATAAAATTTAAAGCCTAAAATTTAAAAAAAAAAAAAAGGGGAAAAGGACCCCCCATAACCTAAAAAAAGGGTCGTAGGGGGCGAGGCGTCAGAGACCTCATTTCCCTCTGGGGCCAAAATATTGGGGGCGGCGCCCATCCCCTCCCCCATAATTAAAACCCTTAAAAAAATGGGGAAATTTAAAACATGGGGAAAAAAAATCTTATAAAAATCGGCGGAAAAAATTACAAATTTTTTGTACTAATTTTTTTAAAACTGGATAGGTAACCTTGAAGCTGATGTAAAAAAGACATGACATACCCTTTTGGGGGGGGTTTTCTTTGTTTTGCTTTTAAACTGCCCTAGAAATTTGATCTTTTAAAACCGAAAAATTCATTCTGTAAATTCACAGTTTACTAATTTTTTTTCCCTTTTAACCCCTTTGGGGGGGGGGGGGGGGGGGGGGGGGGGGGATATTTAATCCTTTGCTCGAAAACCTTCGGGAATTTCTCTTTTTTTAAATTTAAAAAAAATGTATTTAAATTTTTGAATGAAAAATTTTACATGCTTTTTTAAAAAAAAGGGTCAGCCCCTTTCTGTACATTTTTATTATACGACTGTAAGCTAACAGAAAAATTACTGGATAAAACCTACCAAGGGTTAAAATCAAGCAAAAAAAAGGTCCGTGTTTTATCTTGGGAAACACACACCCCCCCACCCCCCCTCGTAGTAAAAACGTCAAGGGCGTGGATGTTCGAACTTTTTATCATCTCTTGCTTAAGCCTTTTTCCGATCTCGCTTTTGGATCTACATCGAATCTTTTTTAAATTTTCCAGAGTTTGGGATGGGACACAGGGGCAATTCCCAACGGGTTTTTTGTTTAAAAATCATAAATGTAACATCTCCCTTTTTTTTTTTTTTAATCAAGGGTTAAACCCTTTCATTGAAACTGTAGTTGCTGGGTTTCTAAGATTTTCTAAAAAAAAAAATTCTAATTTTTTTAAAATTCTTTTTAGGAGGGGGTAAATTTTTTAGGAGAGAAAAGAACGAGTTTGGTTTTGGAAAAAAAAGCAGAATCGTTAGGATTTTTGGGGATTTTTGGTTTTTTGGTGGTGGGGGAAAGTAGTTTTTTTTGAGAAAAATTTTTGGGGGGGAGGAAGAATAGATGGTGTGGGGTTAAAGGTTAGGAAAGTGGAACAATAAAGATTTGGAGAGAGAGACAGAGAGACAGAAACAAGACAGAGGGAGACAGAGAAGAAAGAGCAGAGAGGGGAAAACTGGGGCCCGTTAATGTAGAGCAGCGAGTCCCGGGTTTGGAACTGGTTGAAGAATCAGGGGGAGATGTGGAGGGGGATTGCGTTCGTTTTCTCCCTGCCATTTTTCCACCACGGGTTAGTTATTCTGTGTTCCTGTTTTTTTTGTCTGTGTGTGGGGTGAAAGTGTGTGTGTGTGTGTGGTGTTTTTTTTTTTTGAAAATTTAAATTTTCATATTTTATTCTTTTAAAACGAGGATAATGGAATAAGCCCCTTTTTTGTTTTTTCTTTTTACTTCCAGTCTCCTTGTGAAAGCTTTTTTTGAAAAATTCTTCATCTGTTCCCCCCGGGCACACAGGGGCCTATTTTTAAACGAAAAGGGGAAAAATTTTTTTAACGTGTGCGCAAGATGTTCTGCGTGCGTTCGCCCCCAGGGGAAAAAAAAAAAAAACCCCCCCTTTTGGTTTTTATAGTCTCATCCAAAGGACTTTTGGGAAGTGGAGCCCTGCACTGACTTAAACCCCCAGGAGAAGATACCCCCTTAAAACGGGAACCAAAACCCGGGTCGAACCCGGGTCGTCAGATTGCGAGCCAATGTTCTAAACCACGGGCTACCCCCCCCCCTCCCCCCCCCCCCCCCCCCACCCCCTGTGTGTGTTGGGGTTTTGGTGGGGTGGTGGTGTGTGTGTGAATGTGTGTTTTTGGGGTGTTTGTGTGTGTGTGTGTTTTGTTCTCTCTCTCTCTCTCTCTCTCCCCCTCTCTCTCTCCCCCCCTCCCCTTCTCTCTCTCTCTCCTCTCTCCTCCCCCCTTTTCTCTCTCTCCCCTCTCTGCCCCTTTCTGTGTTTTGTGTGTTTTGGTTGTGGGGTTTGGTGTGGTGGGGTTTGTGTGGGGTGTTTTGTGTGGGGTTGTGTGTGTGTGCCCTGCCTGTCTCTGTTTTTCTGTTTTTGTCTCTAGCTCTCCATCTGTGTGTGGGGTGTGTGTGGTGTGTGTGTGTGGGTTTTGTGGGTTTTGTGTCTTTTCATAAGAGAGGCCATTGTTCCCGGTGGGTACAAAATTGAAAAAAAATTGAAAAAACCCATACAAACGGGGACTGGTTTAAAAAAAAACAACACAAGCGCTCTTTTCATTATCCTCGATAAAAAAGAAAAAAAATGCAAAAAAAAATAAATAAAAATCTCCCCTGTTTCTCCCTGTCCCTGTCTTTTATGTTTTCTCCTCTTCGGTCTGTCAATCTCCTGTCCCCTCTCTGGGGCGGGATGAAAAAAGAGTAGGGTTTTAATACGTCCTTGTCTAAAAACCCTTTAGGAAAAAAAGATTATAAATCAACCCAATAAATCATAAATTAAAACAACAATCAATCAATCAATAAACCCAAATCAATCAATAAAACAATCAATCAATCAATCTTTAAATCAATGTAAACCTCTTTCTCTCTTTTATAAAATGTACGGGTGGACAAAAAAAAAAACCCAAAAAAACCACCCTTTAATTTTAAATTCCACCCCAACAAAAACCCACCCCACCACACACACACACACACACACACCACACACACACACACACACACACACACACACACCCACACACACACACACACACACACACAAACACCCACACACTCTCTGTCTCTCTGTCTCTCTCTTATATATCTCTAAGGGCGGGGAAATTTAAATTGAAAAAAAAGCCCTTTTTGTTGTTGTTTTTGTTTTTTTTGTTCTTCTTCTTTCTTCTTCTTCTTCTTTTTCCTCTTCTTCTTAAAAAAGTAAGCTCTGTCCAAAGCCCTGAAAAACTTGACCTAGACAAAACCCCCCCCCCCCCAAAAAAAAAAAAACAACAAAAAAAAAAACCCCCAAAAAAAAACCCCAACCCCCAAAAAACCCAAAAAAAACCCCAACCCCCAAAACCCCCCCCCCCCCCCCCCCCCCCCCAATAAACCCAAACCAAACCAAAACCAAAAAAACCCAAAAAACAAAAACGCACCCCCACACACACACACAAAACACACACACCACAGATGGAGAGGAGAGAAGGAGAGAGAGGGGAAAAAAGAGAGAGAGAGAGAGAGAGAGAAAAAGAAGAGAGAGAGAGAGAGAGAAGAGAGGAGAGAGAGAAAAGGAAAAAATGAACCAAAAAAATTAAATAAACAAAAAAAGGCTCGCTTTTTCCCTGTTTGTCTTCCGTCTGCCCTGTCTTTTTTTTTCTTTTTTTTTCTTTTTTCTTTTTTCTTTCTTTCTTTTTTTTTTTTCTTTTTTTTCTTTCTTTTTTTCTTTCTTTTTCCTTTCCCTTTCCTTTTCCCTTTCCCTTTCCCTTTCCTTTCCCCTTTTTTTCCTTTTGTTTTTTCTTTCTTCCTTCCATCCTTCCTTCCTTCCTCCCTTTCCCCTTCTTTCCTCCCCCCTTTTCCTTCCTCTCTTTCTCCCTTCCTTCTTTCCTCCCTTTCTCTCTTTTTCCTTCCCTTTCCTTCCTTCCTCCCCTTTTCCCCCCTTACCCCTTCCCTTTCCTTCCTTCCTCCCTTTCCCTCTTCCTTCCTTCCTTTCCCCCTTCCCCCTTTCTCTTTTCCCTTTCCCTTTCCCTTTTTCTTTTTTTCCTTTCCCCATCCTTTTTCCTTTTTCTCCCCCCCTTTCCCTTTCCCCCTTTTTTCCCTTCCTCCCTTTTTTTTCTTTCTTCCAACCTTCCCCCCCTTTTTCCCCTTTCTTTTTTACCTTCCTTCCTTTTTTCCTTCCTCCCTTTCCTCTTCCCTTTTCCCTTTTCCTTTCCTTCCCCCCCTTTCTTTCCCTTCCTTCCACCCCCCCTCCCTTTCTCCCTTTCTTTTTTCCCCTTCCTTTCTCCCTTTCTTCCTTCCCCCTTTTTCTGTTTTTCCTTCCATCCTCCCCCCCTTTCTCCCTTCCTTTTCTTTTTTCCTTCCTTCCTTTTTTTCTTTCTTTCCTTTTTTTTTTTTTTTTCTTTTTTTTCTTTTTCTTTTTTTTTCTTTCTTTCTTTTCAATAACCGCTTCCAAAAAACACAAAAAGTTTTTAAATTAATCATACAGCCGCCCCTTTTTAATTTAAAAGGGGGGGAAAAAATTGGGTTTCCCTATTTTCGTGCCCAACTATGATAAAAAATTTAAAGGATTCGATTTTTTTCAACGGGTTTTACTATTTCTGCATACTACTGCACTGCAAACTACTACTGGGTAGTTAGGTAGTTGGGGAGAAAACTCTGCGTGCCTTTTAGAGAATATTTGGTTATCTTGCCATTATTTTTTTTGGGCCCCAAAAAGCTCGCTTCGCTTCTGGATGTTTTTTGCTGATGGACTTTTTTGTCCTTAAATGCCCTTTTCTGTGTGTGTTTGTGTGGGGTGTTGTGTGTTGTGTGTGGGGTTTTTTGGTTTGTGTGTTTGTGTGTGTTGGTGGTGTGTGCTTGTGGGTGTGTTGAGTTTTAAAGTTGTTTGTGTTTTGGTGTGTGTGTGTCAATGACAATGAAAAATTCTTTTTTTTTCGAAGATAATAAAATAAGCACTCATGTGTTTTTTTAAACACCCAGTCCCCGCCCTTGGGGGTATATAAAGAAGAGAACAGGGGCAGAGAGGAGGGAGGAGAGAGAGAGAGAGAGAAGGAGAAGAGAGAGAGAGAGAGAGAGAGAGAGAGAGAGAGAGAGAGAAAAGAGAGAGAGAGAGAAAGAGAGAGAGAGAGAAGAGAGAGAAGTGAGTGTTGGGGGGGAAATTTTAACCAAAGACTTTTCGTTTTTTTTGTCCACCTGCTGTGGGTTTGTGGTATGTGTGTGTGTGTGGGGTGTTTTGTGGGGTGTGTGTGGGGTTTTGTGTGTTTGTTGTGGGGGGTTTGTGTGGGGTGGTTGTATTGAATGTAAATTATAATGTGTGTATTGTGTGTGAGGGGGGGGGTAGTGTATTTGTGTGGGGGGTTTTATTTCATCTTTTTCTTTTATTTTATTTTTTTTAATATCGGGGAATAAGGGAAAAACCATTTAATGTGCTTTTTTAAAAATCCAGCCCCCCCGTGTGTATCCCGGTTTGTAAATTCTGCCCACTTTTTCCCACCCACACAATGGCCAAATTTAAACGAAAAGCGGAAAAAGGATTTAACGGGTGCGCAAGATGTTCACCCCAGGGGGCCCCCGGTTTATAGCCCCTCTTTCCGAAGGATTTTTTGGGGAGGAGAGGAGAGAGAAAAGGGGAGAGAGGGAGAGAGAGAAGAAAGGGGAGAGGGGGAGAGAGAGAGAGGGAGAGAAGAGAAGGGAGAGAGAGAGAAGAGAGAGTGGAGTGGCGTGGTGGTGTGGTTTTGTGTGTTTTTGTGTTTTCTGTGTATGTAGATGATTGAGTGTGTTGTGTGGGTGTTTGTGTGTTTGTGTGTTTGTGTTTTGTGTGTTTTGGGGTGTGTTTGTGTTTTTGGGTGTGTGGGGTTTGGTGTGTGTGTGGTGGTGTGGTGTGTGTTGGTGTGTGGGTGCGCGCGCGGGGTGCAAAAAATTTGGAAATATGTTATTCTTATATTTGGGGAATTTGCAGCGCTTAAATGTTTTTGAGGAAAGGGCGCTTCGATTTGTTTGTTTTACAAAAATTCAGCGCTATTAAATTCCATATATTTTTTTTTTATTTTATTACATCATCATCATCATCATCCTCATCATCATCATCATCATCATCATCATCAAAATCAAAAACAAAAAATTATTATTATTTTTTATTATTATTATTATTAGTATTATTTTATTTTTATATAAACAGACGCCGCATAGGGCCCCCCTCGCCTTTTTCTTTTTCTTCACGTGTTGGTTTGAAAAAAACAGCAGGAGCCAGGGGGCCCTGCCTGACTAAAACACTTTGCTGGCAATCTGTGTCTGATTCGGATCTGTATCCCCGACCATGACGTGGAAATCCATGCCATGAAGCCTTTTGGCCACACCCAAATTTTTGTTTTCTGCTGTTGTTGTTATTGTTTTTTAATATATGTGTTTTTGGGCCCCGTCTTCTATATGTCCCGTCTGTCTGCTGTCTGCCTGCCTGTCTTCTGTTGCTTCTGTCTGTTCCCCCTCTCTTCTCTCTCTCTCTCTCTCTCTCTCTCTCCCTCTCCCCTCTCTTGTGCAACTGTTTTAAAATCCATTTTGTGTATTTTCATATGTTTCAAAGCTTTTGTTTTTTTGCAGCTTTTTCTTTTTTTTTCTTTTTATTTGAGGGGTGGATGAAAAAAAGTCTTGTTACTTAATCTATTTCCCTCGTGAAATAAAATTTCGTTTGCGTTTTCGTTTGCGTCCCCCTTTCCCCCTGTCCCCTTTTGAATGGGCTTCCCCCAGCTGAAAAACAAAAATAAACTATTGGGCATTTTTCATTGTCCCTAACCTTTGCCCCCCCCATCCATCTTCTTTTTGTTTTTGCGTTTCACGCAAAAAGAAGGGGATCCCGCGTTTGGGAGGAAAGGGGGGGAGAAGAAGCCCAAAGGAAAGGGGAGAAAAATCAAACCCCAAAAAGGGACCTGGGGATGTACCCGTGTTTCTTTTTTGGTTTTTTTGTTTTTTGTTGTTGTTCTTTTTGTTCCCTTTTTGTTCTTCTTCTTTGTTCTTGTTCTTCTTTTTCTTCTTTTTCTTCTTCTTCTTCTTCTTTTTCCCCTTTTTCTTCTTCTTCTTTTTTCCTTTTTCTTTGAAAAGCTCATACACCCCAAAAATTCTTTTCTGTCCCAAAAGGCGAAAATGCGTTCGCTGGGCCCTTCAGCACCCCCGACAAGTCAGGCCCAGCACATCCGAACCTTCCCGGGCCCCTTGGGGGGAAAAAACCCTTTTCTTTTAACAAGTCTTTCGAGGGTAGATAAGAAGGGGATAGGTACAGGGAGACAAAAAGAAAGAAAACGAATCGAAGGATAGAAAAAAAGAGGAAATTCCAGCAAAAGAATTTTCAGGGAATTGGGGGTGTTGGGTTTTTATTTACAGCATTGTTGGGAAAAGGGAAAAAAAAAGAAAAAAAAAACACTCCACGCAAGCCAAAGCACAAGGACAAACCCGCGCACAAACCTTTAAAAACCCGTTAAACTTTTTTGGGAAAAGTAGGCCATTGTGTACGGGGCGAACAGACACCCAAAAATTGGAAAAAAACGCATACACACGGGGGCCAATGTAAAAAAAAACCCCCGGGAAAGCTTATTCCATTATCCTCGAAATAAAAGAAAAGAATAAATAAAAAAAAAAAAAAAAAAGAACACACACACACCCACACAAACCCCCACACACACACACACACACACCACACACACACACACACAAAACACACCACACACACACCCACACACACAACACCACACACCACCCACACACACACACACACCAACACACAAAACTTTCAACACACACAACACACCACACACTTACCACCCACACATACACGTACCCACACACACCACATTCGCACATACATTTTTCTTTCATCAATTTAGTAAATACTTATCCCCTAAATTTCAAACCCCCCTTTTTGGGTTTTTTTAGGACCCAAAAGTCAATATATTTTTTTCTAATTTCCTCAAAAATAAAGAACGGGCGGGGGATAGCCTAATGATAAGGCGATTGGGGTTCTGATCCCTACAGTCTTGAAAACTTGGGGTTCCAATCTGGAATGCGCCCGTCCCAAATTTCAAAAAATAAGGTTGTTGTGAAAATTTTTCGATCTGGGTTTGGGCCCGTTTGTAAATTATAAAGACAAGTCTGTTGAGTACTAAATAACTTTTCCCAAAACTGAAAAACATGCCCTTTTTTAAAGAAAACAAAAAACCCCCCCCCCCCAAAAAAAAAAAAAAAAAAAAAAAAAGAAAAAAAAGAAGTAAAGGGAGACGAAACCAAGGGAAGGGAAAAAAAAGGGGAAAAAGATATTTAAATAGAGGGGGGACTAGAGAAGGAGGGGGAGAAAAGGGGCATGAGGAGAAATGAGGGGGAACCTGGGAAATAGTGGAGAGAAGAGGGGGAACTAGGGGAAAAAATGGGAGAGAAGGGAGAACATGGAAATAGTTGGGGGGGAGAAAGGGGGAACTATGGGAAATAGTGGGAGAGAAGAGGAGAACTAAGGAAGTTGTGGGGGGGAAAAGGGGGGAACATGAGCGAGGGAAAATATTGGGGAAAAAGGGGGAAAAGAGGGAAAAAATGGGGAAAAAGTGGGGGAGAAAAAGGGAAACCATGGGAAATAGTGGGGAGAAGAGGGAGAACTATGAGAAGAGGGAAAAATTTGGGAATAGGGGGAGAAGAGGGAGAACTATGGGGAAAAGGGAAAACCCAAGGGGAAAATGGGAGATTTGAGGGAAAAAATTTGGGGAAAAAAAAAAAATGGGGGAGTAGAGGGAGAACTATGGAAGAGGGAAAAAATTTGGGGAAAAAGGGAGGGGTAGGGAAAACTTTTGGGGAAAATGGGAGAGGGAAGGGGGGAAAATATGGGGAAAAGGGAAAAAAAATTGGGAATATGGGAGAGTAAGTGGGAAAAATATGACAAGGGGGGGAAAACTATGGGAAAAAATGGGGGGAAATAGAGGGGGAACTATGGGAAGAGGGGAAAAATAGGGGGAAAATGGGAGAGTAAGGGAAAAATGGAAGAGGGGAAACTTTGGGAAAATGGGAGAAAGGGAAAACTTTTGGGGAAAATAGGAGGGGGGGGGGAAAAGTAGAAGGGAAAATAGGGGAAAACAGAGGGAGATCCCGTGATAAAAGGAAAACTATGGAAAGTAAAGGGGGAATATGGGGGGGAGTAGAGGGAGATCTGTGAGAAGAAGGAAAACTATGGAAAGTAGAGGGGGGGAAATATGGGGGAGAGCAAAGGAAACTATGTACAGTAAAGGGGAAAACTAGAGAAAGGGGTAAGGGGGAAAATATGAAAGAGTAGAGGGGGAAATATGTAGAGTAGAGGGGGAATTGAAAAGATAAGGGAACTAGAGAAAGATAAAGGGAAACTATGGGAGTAGAGGGAAACTAAAGGAGAATAGAGGAGAACTATGAGGGGGGAAGGGAGAACTAAAGAAGTAGAGGAAAACATGTAAAATAAGGGGGGAACTATGTAGGAAGAGGGAACTATGAGGAGTAGAGGGGGAACCCAAGTAGATAGAGGGGGAAAATATGGGGAGTGGAGGAGAAAAATTAGGAGAGTAAGGGAGAACTATGGGGGAAAAGAGGGAGAACTATAGGGAGTAAGGGAAACATGGAGAATAGAGGGGGAAAAAATAGAGGGGTAGAGGGGGAACATGGGGAAGGAAAGGGGGAAAATATGGGGAGGAGAGGGGGAACTTAAAAGAGTAGAAGGGGGAAAATATGGGGGGAGAGGAAACTATGGGGGGTAGAGGGGGAAAAATGGACGGAGAGGGAGAACTAAGAAGTAAGGGGGAACTATGGACAGGAAAAGGGGAAAATATGGACAGGAAGGGAGGGAAATATAGAGAGTAGAGGGAGAACTATGGGGATAGAGGAGAAAATTTTGGGGGGTAAGGGAGAACTTTTGGCCCCGGAGAAAGGGGGAACTAAAAGAGAGTAGAGGGGAACTAGGGGGGTAGAGGAAACTTGGGGGGTAAGGGAGAACAAAGGACAAAGGGGAAGGGGAAAAAAATGGGGGGTAGAGGGAGAACATGGGGGGTAAAAGGGGGAACTATGGGGTAGAGGGGGAACTATGGGGAGTAAAGGGAGAACTATGGAAGTAGAGGGGGAACTTTTGGGGATTTAAGGGGGAACTAAAGGGGAAATAGAGGGAGAAATGGACGGAGAAGGGGGAACTATGAGGAGTAAGGGAGAACTTTTTGGACAGGAGAGGGGAAACCCATGGGGGTAGAGGGGAACATGGGGGGTAGAGGGAAAAAATTTAAAAAGAGAGAGGGAAACTATGGGGGGGTAAGGAAACAAAGGACAGGGAGAGGGGGAACTATAGAGAGTAAAGGGAGAACTAGGGGGGTAGAGGGGGAACTATGGGTTAAATAAGGGGGGAACTTGAGGAGAGTAGAGGGAGAAATCTATGGGGAGTAGAGGGGGAACTATGGATAGTAGGGGAAAAATGGGGGGTAGAGGGAGAACAAAAGAGAGTAAGGGGGAACTATAGAGAGTAAAAGGGGGAACAGGGGTAGAGGGAGAACAAAAAAGGGGAGAAGAACTATGAGAAGAGGAGAACCAGGGGGGTAAGGAGAAATATAGAGAGTAAGGGGGAACTTAGAGAAGAGGGAGAACAAAGGGGAATAGAGGGGGAACTATTAGAGGAGAGGGAGAAAATATAAGGGGTAAGGGAGAACCCATGGGGGTAAAAGGGGAACTATGGACAGAGAGGGAGAACTATGGGGCAGGGAAAGGGGGAATAACGGAGAACTTGAGGAATTTAAAGGGGGGATATGAGAAGAGGGGGGGTTTCCGGGGAATGGGGGAGAGTAGGGGGGAGAAGGGATGGGGGGAGAAGAGGAGAAGTATGGGGGGAGTAGAGGGGGAAGTATGGGGGAGAGTTTGAGGAAAGAAATGGGGGAGAGTAGAGGAGAAGTATGGGGGAAGTAGAGGGAAGTATGGGAGAGTAGAGGAGAAGTTATGGGGAGAGAGAGGGAGAAGTATGGGGAGAGAAGAGGGAGAAGTATGGGGGAGAGTAGAGGGAGAACTATAGTATGAAATAGAGGGAAAGCTAAGTAGAGGGAGGTTATGGGGAGAGGAGAGGGAGACGGAAGTAGAGGGACTAGGGAAGAGTTGGAAGAGAGGGGAGACTATGAGGACTATGAGGACTATGGGAAGAAAGGGAGACTATTAAAGAGGAAAGGAGAGGGAGACTGGGGAGAGTAGAGTAGATGGAGAACTGTGGGGAGAGTAGAGTAGAGGGAGAACTATGGGGAGAGTAGAGTAGAGAGAGAACTATGGGAGAGGAGATAGAGGGTGTCTGTATGGGAGAGTAGAGTAGAGGGAAAGTAGAATAGAGACGGAATATGGAAAGAGGAGGAGAAAGAGACTATGGAAGATAGATAGAGGAGAGACTATGGGGGAGAGGAGAGAAGAGGAAAACTATGGGGAGAGTCGAAGGAGACTATCATTATCATATTATTTTTATTTTTCAGGAACGGTCTGTGACGACAACTGGACCGGAAATGACGCACTTGTCGCCTGTCGACAGCTGGGCTTTACATCCGGGTTAGTGCCTTTGTTTGGGGCTGGGTTTATATTTTGTTGTTGGTCTGCCCGGGACGGCATAGCTCAGTGGTCAGAGCACTCGCTTTCCCCCAAACTAAGGTTAAGCAGCACTGAGCGTGGTTACCAAGTGGATGGTGACCGTTTGCGGCGTCCTTGGCTTCAGTACAGTTCCCCCAGTTCACCCAGCTGTAAATAGGTACCTGCCCTCTTTAGGTCAGGGAAGGTAAAGCAGCGAGGAGAGGCGATGGGCGCCGCCCTCAATATACTGGCCCCTGGAGAAACTGAGGTCTCTGATGCCTCGCTTTCCAAGGACTGTCTAGGTTATGGGAACACCTTTACCGTTTTAACATCTCTCTCTCTAATTATACTCATGGTGTCTGTTTTGACATTAATGTTCGGGTCATTTGAAAGTTATGTGTTTCTTGAATACATAATTATTTTGTTTAAACAATCATAATCATGTATCGTTTCGACATTAATGTTCGGGTCATTGAAAGTTAACAATCATAATCAGTGTATCTGTTTCGATGTCATGTTCGGGGAGTTGGGGATTATGTGTTTGTTGAATACAATATTTGTCTCTATCCTTTAAACCCTAAGTTGAACTTTTCTTGTTGTTGTTGGTGGTTGTCTTATGGCCTTTTATGTTATTGGGTTTTTTGGGGAGGTATTGTTTTGGTTTGGATTTTTTGTTTTTGTTTTGTCTTTATAGTCCCAAATCAGGGCAAGGGCTGGATGGGGAAAAAAGTATGAAATGCTTACCTGTAACCCTTGAAAAAGAAATATTAATTAATTAATTCGTTCGTTCGTTCATCATTCATTCATTCATTCCATCCATCCATCCATCCATCCATCCATCTATCCATCCATACATCCATCCATCCATTCATCCATCCATCCATCCATCATCCATCCATCCATCCATTCGTTCATGCAGTGATGAATTCATGAATGAATGAACTCATGATGAATTCTGCCATCCTTCATTCGTTCATGCTTCATTCATCTCTGCTCCATCCATC
>CM054161.1:12096623-12101623 GCA_028751875.1 Rapana venosa | reverse complement strand
CGTGCGTGAGTGTGTGTGTACGTGCGCGTGCGCGTACGTGCATGCGCGTGCATGTGCTTGTGCGTGTGTGCGTGTGTGTGTGTGCACAGGTGCAGCTCTGGCAGACACTGTACGTCTTGTGCAAGGGGCCAACAACAGAGAGGGTCGGGTGGAAATTCTTCACAACGGGGCATGGGGCACAGTCTGCGATGATCAATGGGACAACAATGCCGCCAAGGTTGTGTGTCGACAACTGAACTTCACTGGGTATGTAGCGTAGTGGGTTGTGGTTGGGTTTGGGTTGGTGGGTTGGTGGTGGTTGGGTTGGTGGTTGGGTTGTGGTTGTGGTTGTGGTTGGAGATGGGGTTGTGGTTGTGGTTTGTGGTTGTGGTTGGGGTTGGGGTTGTGGTTGTGGTTGTGGTTGTGGTTGTGGTTTGGGGTTGTGGTTGGGTTTGGGGTTGTGTTTAGGGTTTGTGATTGGGTTTGGGGTTGGTTGTGGTTTGTTTTGGGTTGGGATGGGTTGTGGTTGTGGTTAAGGTTGGGGTGAGTTATGGTTGGGTTGTGGTTTGTGGTTTGTGGTTGTGGTTGTGGTTAGTTTTGGGTTGGGTTGGGTTTAGGATTGGGTTTGGGTTGTGGTTGTGGTTTTGTGGTTGAGTTGAGGTTCGGGTTGTGGTTTTTTTTTGGATTTTTTTTGGGTTTTGGGATTTGGGTTGGGGTTGGGGTTGGGGTTTGGGTTTGTGGTTGGAGTTGGGGTTGTGGTTGGTGGTTGTGGTTGGATTTGGGGGTTGTGGTTGTGGTTGGGTTTGGGTTTGAGATTGTGGTTGGGTTTGGGTTTTGGGGTTTTGGGGGTTTGGTGGTTGTGTTGGGTTGGGTTTGGGTTGTGGTTTGTTGTGTGTTGTGGTTGGGTTTGGGGATGGGTTGTGGGTTGTTTTGGGGTTGGGTTGGGTTGGGTTGTGGTTGGGTTTTGGGTTGGGTTGTGGTTTGTTTTGGGTTGTGGTTGGGTTGGGATGGTGGTTGTGGTTGGGTTATGGTTGTGGTTGTGGTTGGGTTTTATTTGGGGTTGTGGTTGTGGTTGGGTTTGGGGTTGGGTTGGGGTTTGTTGTGGGTTGTGGTTGGGTTTGGGGTTGGGTTTGTCGGTAGTTTTGGGTTGGGTTGGGTTGGGTTGGGGTTTGGGTTTGGGGTTGGGTTGTGTTGTCTGTGTGTTTTTCTTGTATTGTGTTGTGTTGTGTTGTACTGTGTTGAATTGTTTTATTTTGTATTGTATGTATTGTATTGGTTGTTTTGTGTTGTGTTATATTGTGTTGTATTGTATTGTTTTGCATTGTATTGTATTGTATTCCACTTTAAGTCACAGAAGATTTCTCTCTGCATGAAATTCGGGCTTCTCTTCCCGGGGAGAGCGCGTCGCCACAAGAGCAGCGCCACCCATCATTTGTTTGTCTTTTGCTGTCTGCAACTGTATTTGTTTCCCTATCAGAGCTTTTTTCCCTACTGGATGCTGCCAGAGACAGAAAAACTGAAAAGAGACATAAACGGACGGATACCAACGGAAAACGACCTCGTAATGGAAACGGACATCGAGATAGGAACAGTGACTACATTGGAACATGGAACATCTGCGGCCTAACAAACAAGGAACCAGAAATTGTGGAATTCATGACCAAAAGAAAGATCTCCATCATGGACATTTCAGACACTAGGAAGAAAGGAGAAGGAACGAAAGAAATCCATTCAAACTTTGTTTCTCATCTGGAGTGGAGTCAGGAAAGACAGAGAGCAATGCAGGTGTGGGGATTACCCTACCCCCAAAGACATAGCAAAGAATCTCATGAGTATAGAACATATATCAGAAAGACTGATTAAAATCGGTGTAAGAAAGTCCAAAAAATTGTCTACTATACCCAAGTATATGCACCGTGTAACGATTCGTACTCAGAAGAGGAAAAAAGACTCATTCTATCAAGAGCTCTCCGACCTCATAAACAGCACCCCTGACAAAGAGGACCTGTATGTCAGGGGTGATTTAAAACGGCAGAGTTGATGAGAGAAGAAACCCGTGGAAAAAAACATCTTGGACCCCACAGTGACCACAGAAACCTTGCAATTACAAGGGGAACCCACGTGCTGGAACTATGTGCAGAGCATGATTGATCATCCCCAACACCTTTTTCCAACATCGGGGCCCTCTCAAATTTACCCCTGGAAAAAAATGGAACGATTCAACATCTGTCTCAAATCGACTTTATACTTGCAAGATTGAACACGTTACGCCATCAAAGACTCACAAGCCATCCCCAATCCCAACCTTGACAATGACCACGGGCCCTGTCATTCTAGCCTCCAGTACTCAGAAGAAAAAAATAACAACTTCTAGGAAGAACAGCCTGAAAGATCAACCCCCTCAAATGGAAGAGAAAAGAAGTGCAAAGAAAAAGATCCAGTGCTTTCAAAGGTGAAACTTTGACCCCATTTGATACAAACACTCTCAACATGGAGCAAGTCTGGGGACACCTTCAAGCCCAGCTCTCTTGAACACCTTAAGGGAAAGTTTGCGGGACAAAGAATGGGAGGTAAAAACAGGAAAGCTACAGTTTGGTGGAACCAAGAGGTGAAGGAAAGCCATCAAGAAAAAAAAAAGCAGCTATATAAAGCTTGGGTCAAGACAAGAAGAAAGGGTACGTCAAGTACAGAATCGAAAGAAGACATAGAATTCGTTTTGGGAAAGCCTCAAAGAACAAATCTTGGGCGACTTATGAGAGAAGTTAAGCGAAATTTGCAGAACTCCCAAGGGGAATTTTTAAAAAAGTTGAAGACGATGAGAGTAAAGAGATGAGCCATTCAAACAAAAAACAGTAGTGAATGATGAAAAGAAAAAGCATGCACAAAGAAGAGGAAATTCTTAACGAGGGAAGACTATTTAAAGATCTTTTAAACCCATCTGGGTACAAGCTTCAGCTCGCAGTTCTCACACGTACAAAGACCAGTAGAGCCCAAAATCTTGAAGCTGAAACAAAAAAGCAATTAAAACAGCCAAAGGAAAAGCGGAAGGGATGACGGCAAAAACAACTAAAAAACATCCTTGCATGGGGGAGAAACGGGATTTTAAGTGGCTCACCATCATCTTCCAGAAGAGGGGAAAAAGAGGGAAAAGTACCAATGGATGGCAAAATGCAATAGTGGTGCCAATTTGGAAAAAGAAGGGCAGCAAGAGAGACTGCAGCCCCTACAGAGGCATTTCACTTCTGAGCCATGTAGGGAAAATGTATGCAAAGATTCTGGAACAGCGCACAAGAGCCAAAGCAGAACACCTACTGAGCAATGCCCAGTTTGGCTTTGGGAAAAGGAAGAGGGTGTACAGATGCCATTTTCGCACTCGACAGCTGTGTGAAAGAGCCATCGAATACAACCAAGACCTGATACAGCATTCGTTGATCAAGAAAAAGCTTTCGACCGAGTCAACGAGACAAGCTTGGAAAATCCTGGAGCAGTTTCGACGTGAAGGGGCAGTTGCTTGATAACATCAGAGCAATCTATGCCAACAGTATGAGTGCAGTCCGAACAGCCAGTGGAACATCCGACTGGTTCCCGGTTTTCATCAGGGGTCAGGCAAGGCTGCGTACTCTCCCCCTTCTCTTCGTGATCTACATGGACCAGATTACAAAGGAAGCCCAACCAGATCCTGAGGCCCTGAACGAACTATTATTTGCTGACGACCAGTCCCTGATGAAAACAGAAAAAAAGAGCTCTTCAAGAACACACAGACCAACTCAACACAAGCTGCGGAGGTATGACATGAAGATTTAGTATCACCAAAACAGAAGTTATGTCTGTCAGCAGAAATCCAGGAAAGCTGGACATCAACTTTAACGGCACCAGCTGAAACAGACCAAAGAATTTAAATACCTTGGCAGCCTCTTCCTGAGATGGAAAATTGGACAGAGAGATAAAAAAACAAGATGCAGAAGCGAATGCAGTCAGTTACCAACTCGCCCCCTTCTAAAACATCCAGCATCCCCAAAGGCACCAAGGCAAATCATCAACGCCATCTTCGTTCCAACACTCACATACCAGTGTCAGATATGGGCCTAACAAAAGCCTTAGAGAGAAAACTGGTCACATGTGAAATGCGCTGCCTGAGAAAGCTGTCAACAAGACCAGACGCGACAAGATCAAAAATGAGGTGTTTAGAGACATGGTTGGACTAACACCAATTCTCCACCTATCGAACAAAACGATCAGGTGGTTTGGTCACCTCACTAGAATGCCGCCCAACCCAAACCAGCCCTACGGGCATACACCATCAAATACAATGGCTGGAAAGCCAGAGGTAGACCAAGGAGACGATGGAGCGACTCCGTGGCTGACACCCTGCGAGCCCATGACCTGTCACTACATCAAGCCTCCCGCCTAGCTGCAGACAGACGTCTGTGTCTCCCCGCGACGCCGAAGGGCACCAGCGGCAGATGAAAGAAGAAAGAAGAAAGAAGAAGGATGCTGCCAGCGACATCATGCCATCTTCTAGGAACAATAATTACTTAATAAAAAAAATGATGATGATGATGGATAATAATAATAATAATATAATGGTGATTTTGGGAAAATGTTTATAAAAATAATAATGATGATGATGGGTGTGATGATGATGATGATGATGATGCAACAACAACAAAAAAGGATGACGGGCGAAATGTGATGATATACTACTACTACTACTACTACTAATACTACATACTACTACTATACTACTATACTAACTACTACGACTATACGACTACTACGATACTATACTACTGATAACAACAACAACAATGTGTGCGCGTGTATGCGTGTGCGTGCCCGTATGTGTACGTACGTGCTTGCGTGCATGCGTGCATGCGTACATGTATATATGTGTGTGTCTGTACGTACGCACGCGCACGCGTGTGCATGGATGCGCGCGCACGCGTGTGTGTATGTTTTTATTTATTTATTTATTTATTCTTTCATATCGAGGATAATGGAATAAGTACTCATGTGCTTTT
>CM054161.1:12081623-12089123 GCA_028751875.1 Rapana venosa | reverse complement strand
ATGAGACTAGAAACCGAGGCCCCGTGTGCCAACGCACGCAGAACATCTTGTGCGCCCACTTTAAATCCTGTTCCACTTTTCGTAAGAGTAGGCCATCATTGTGTGTCGGTGGGAACAGATGACAGAGATTGACAAAACCGCATACATACACACGGGGGGGGGGGGGGGGGGGGGTTTGGGGGGGGGGGGCTGGATGTAAACCAACAAAAAAAAAGCACCACCTGAGTGCTTATTCCATTATCCTCGATCTTACTTTACTTTACTTTTTCCTTCCGCTTGTACTCTGTGGCGTCGCGGGGAGATATAACTGTCTGTCTGCTGCAAGGCGTGTAGCTTGGTATCATCATCATCATCATCATCATCATTATCATCAGCAGCAGCAGCAGCAGCAGCAGCAGCAGCAGCAGCAGCAGCATCATCATCATCATCATCATCATCATCATCATCATCATCATCATCATCATCAGTCCCCGTGACCTTGGCGGTCGTGGAGGAGACACGAAAAGACGATGCCGTGGTAAGCCTCCTCATCCATCCATCTCGGTCCTCGGCTCTGCGCATGTAGTGCCGAGTCATTCATCCTTGGTCCATTCTCTGATGTTGTCCCCCATCCATGACTTGTTCTGTTCTGACTTCCCCTCTTTCTGCCACCTTCGAGTGTTCCCTGCAGTCCCGTTTTTTTTGGCAGAGTGTTGTGGCTTGGTATCCTCGATATTTCAAAAAAAAAATTGATAGATTGATGGATGGATGGATTGATAGATTGATGGATGGATGGATTGATATATTGATGGATTGATGGATGGATGGATTGATATATTGATGGATTGATGGATGGATGGATTGATATATTGATGGATTGATGGATTGATAGATTGATGGATTGATGGATGGATGGATTGATGGATTGATGGATGGATGGATGATGGATTGATAGATTGATGGATTGATGGATGAATGGATTGATCGACGGACAGGGGGACGGTGTCAAGCTATCGCTATGCTGGAGGTCGCGGTCCTATCTGGCTGGAAGATGTCCGATGCAGAGGCAACGAAATCAACATCACGGACTGCACCCACAAAGCCTGGGGCATCCATGACTGTGGTCACTTAAACGACGTCTCTGTGACCTGCCAGCGTATGTATGATGTTGATGTTGTTGATGTTGGTGGTGGTGGTGGTGGTGGTGGTGGATGGTTACTGTTGTAAATCTATTTGTTCTTGTTTCTTGTTCTTTCTTCTTGTTTCTTGTTCTTGTTGTTGTTGTTGTTGTTGTTTTCTTCTGCTCCTCCTCCTCCTTCTTCTTCTCCTCCTCCTGGAGGAGGAGGAGGAGGGGGAGGAGAAGGAAGAGGAGGAGAAGAAGAAGAAGTAGATTAATTCTCTTCCTCCTCCTTGTTCTTGTTGTTGTACTTCTTCTTGTTCTTCTTCTTGTTCTTGTTCTTCTTCTTTTCCTCCTCCTCCTTCTCCTCCTAGAAGAAGAAGAAGAAGAAGAAAGAGAATAAGGAGGAGGAGGAGGAGGAGGGGGGCGGGGTAGAGAAGGAAAAGGAGAAGAAGAAGAAGTAGATTTCTTCTTCTCCTCCTCCTTCTTGTTCTTCTTATTCTTGTTCTTCTTATTCTTGTTCTTCTTGTTCTTGTTCTTCTTGTTTTTTTCTTCTTCTTCTTCTTCTTCTTTCTTCTTCTCTCTCTCTCTCCTTCTCTCCTCCTCTCTCCTCCTCCTCCTTCTCCTCCTCCTTCTTCTTCTTCTCTCCAAACAAACAAACAAAAACAAACAACGATGATGACATGACTGGAATTGTGTGTGTGTGTGTGTGTCTTTTTTCAGCTGCACCTAACCAGGTCAGCATAGTGCCCACAATCGAAGGGGGATCAAGCAAAGGGCGACTACTGGTGTCAGTCAACGGGCACCAGGGTACAGTGTGTGACGATTACGCCACCAACGCTATCGCTATGATCGTCTGCCGCCAGCTGGGTTTCAACACGTGAGTTGTCTGCCTTTGTTTCGCTATAGCTCCGTGGTCAGAGCACTCGCTTCTTCTTTATAGACAGGACACAGAGACAGAGAGACAAAGACAGAGAAGAGAGGAGTCTCATCCCCATTTTCCACACAAGAATCACACGATCATTTTTCCTTCTTCTCTTTCCTTCTTCTGTTTTTCCCCCCCATTCTTCCGTACTAAGCTCATCATCATCATCATCATCATCATCATCATCATCATCATCATCATCATCATCATCATCATCAGACCCGTGACCTTGGCGGTCGTGGGGGAGACACGAAAGACGATGCCGTGGTAAGCCTCCTCCATCCATCTCGGTCCTCGGCTCTGCGCAGTAGTGTCGAGTCATTCAAGCTCACAAAATGATAAAAATTTTGCATAATTATATACAATCCTACATTTCTATTAAAAACACCTACCATGAACATAGCCCCACAACTTGACTTCACAATTGTAATAATAATAATAACAATAATAATAATAATAATAATAATAATAATAAAACTAATAAAACTAATAATAATAATAATAATATAGTTAAATATTCTTGATCAAGTTGGGTTTTTTGTTTCCTAGATAGATGGCTTGATGACGAAATTCGAAAAACAACCCTAAAAACCCCACACACCCCAAAGCAAATGCATTGCTTATTCAATGCACCATCTAGAAGAAAGCCCCACCAATTTGACTTGACTTGACGAAGAGGTTAGACACAATCTTAACCTAATATTATTGTAATTGCCCTTCATGGGATGATGAAAGTGTTTTTGACTTTGACTTGACTTTGACTTGGACAGTCTTAACCTAAGACTGACTTTCTTTCCTCTCCTCCTTCCTCTCTCCCCCCTCCCACCCCCCACAACCCTTACCCACACCCTCTCCTCCCCCCAACACCTTCTCGGGGCGGGATAGCCTAGTGGTTAGAATATTGCGCTAGCAATCTGACGACCCGGGTTCGAATCCCGTCCAAGGGGATATTTTCCCCTGGAGTTAACATCAGTGCAGACTCCACTCTCCCCCAGAAGTCCTTCGGATGAGACTATAAACCGAGGCCCCGTGTTGCGAACGCACGCAGAACATCTTGCGCACACGTTTAAATCCTGTTCCGCTTTTCGTAAGAGTAGACCATTGTGTGCCTGTGGGAACAGATGACAAAATTGACAAAACCGCATACACACGGGGACTCGATGTAAACCCCCCCACCCACCCACATAAGTGCTTCTTCCATTATCCTCGATATAAATTAAAAAATAAATAAAATAATAAAGAATTCAATGCACCATCTAGAAGAAAACTTCCACACAAATTTGACTTGACTTGACGAAGAGGTATATATATACACATAATCTTAACTGACTTTCCTTCCTCCTCTCCCCCTCCCTCCCTCCACCCCACCTCCACATCCCCTACCCCCCACACCCTCCCCTCTGCCCCTTCCTCCACCCCCTTCCCCGACCCCCCCCCCCCCTCCCCCCCTTCCCCTCGACCAACAACACTAACTGGCTGCATGTGAAAGAATAGGATGAATGAGAGCGCTTTGATTTGTTTTTTTGCAAGATAATAATAATTATAATAATAATAATAATAATGTATGGAATTTATATAGCGCTGAATCTTGTAAAGTAAACAAATCAAAAGTAAAGTAAGTATGTTCTTTCGAGCCAGAAGGCCCATAGAGCCGGAGCTTATCCCGGTTTCTGTAGCGTTAAGCGAACTGATGGTTTTTCACCACCCCTGTGACAGGACGCTAGTCTGTCGCCAGATACTTCCCCAGCAGAGCTGGTACCCACTTGTACACCTGGGTGGAGTGAGGAAAATAGGAGTAAAGTGTCTTTCCCAAGGACACAACACCGAGCCGAGCGGGGATCGAACCCGCGACCTCTGGATCACGAGTTGATCGCCTAAACCACTCGACCACGGTGCCCCCTACAAACAAATCAAAGCGCTGTATAAATTCCATGTATTATTATTATTATTATTATTATTATTACTTTCTCGATCGCTCGCACCATTTCAGAACGAACCCTATAGTGACCGCAGTGGCCAACCCGGCGACCTCTCTGCCCATCCTACTAGACGATGTGCGTTGTGTGGGCACAGAAGACTCCTTGGCCGGCTGCCGCTATACGCTCACCCCGAACTGCAACCACAGAGAGGACTTGGGTGTGGACTGCCAGATCGGTAACACTTATTTTTGTTTTGTTTTTGTGTGTGGATAAAATGAAAAATCAAAATAAAAATCGCAGACGAGACAGGCTTCTTAGGAAGTGGAGTGGGTGGGAGTGGGTGGGGTGGGGTGGGTGGGGTGAGTGGGTGGGGTGGGGAGAAGGTGGGGGTGGATGGGTAGGTGGGGGTGGGGTAGGGTGGAGTTGGGGTGTGTGGGGTGGTGGGGTAGGGATGGGGTTGGGGTGTGTGTGGTGTGGTGGGTGAGTGGGGTTGGAGAGGAGGGGTGAGGGGTGGGGTGGGTGTGGTGGGTGGGTGGGGTGGGGGTGGTTGGGGTGGTGGGGGTGGAGGAGGGAGGGGTGGGTGGGTGGGGTGGTGGTGGTGGGATGGGGGGTGGGTGGAGGGAGGGGTGAGGGGTGGGGTGTGGTTGGTGGGTGGGTGGGTGGAGGTGGGGTAGGGTGGGGTGTGGGTGGGTGGGTGTTGGTGGGGTAGGGATGGGTGGGTGGGGGTGGGTGGGTGGGGTGGCGGGGTAGGGATGGGTGGGTGGGTGGTTGGGTGGGTTGGGGGGAGGGTGGGATGGGGGTGGGTGTGAGTGGTAGGGTGGAGTGGGTTGGGATTGGGGGGTAGGGGTTGGGTGGGGTGGGGTGGGGGTTGGGTGGGGTGGGGTGGTTGGAGTGGAGGGTTGGGTTGGTGGGTTGAGGGTTGGTGGGGATTTGGGTGAGTGGGTAGTGGGGTTGGGGTTGGGTGAGTGGGGTAGGGGAGGGTTGGGATGGGTGTGGGGTGGGATTGGATAGGGAAGGGTTGGGGTTGGGTGGGTTGATGGGGTGGAGGTGGGGTGGGATGGGTGGGTGGGGTTGGGTGGGGTTGGGGTTGGTGGGATTGAGGGAGTGGGGTGGAGTGGGTTGGTGTTGGATGGGGTTGGGTGGGGTTGGGTGGGAATGGTGGGGGTGGGTTGGAGTGGGTTGAATGGGTGGGGTTGGGGTAGGATGGCTTGGGTGGGGTGAGGGGGTGGGGTTGGGGTTGGGGTGGGTGAGGAGGGTGGGGTTGGGTGGAGTGGGTTTGGGTTGGGTAGGGTGTGGTTGGTTGGGGTGGGGATGGGGTGGGTTGGAGATGGGAGGAGTGGGTTGGGGTTGGATGGGTTGGGGTTAGGATAGAGGTGGGGTGAGGAGGGATGGGGTAGGGTGGGATGGGGTGGGACGGGTTGGGGTTGGGTGGGGTGGTTTGGGGTTGGGTGGATTGGGGCTGGGGTAGGGGTGGGGTGGTGTTGGGGTTGGGTAGGGTGGGTTGGGGTAGGGGTGGGGTTGGGGTAGAGGTGGGGTTGGGGTAGAGGTGGGGTTGGAGTAAGGTGGGGGTGAGGTTGGGATAGGTTAGGTTGGGGTAGGGGTGAGGGTTGGGGTTGAGTGGAGTGGGGTAGGGTGGGATTGGGATGCGGTGGGAAGGGGTGGGTGGGGGAAGGAGAGGGGACGGGAAGGGAGTGGGGTGGGGTAGGGGTAGAGTAAGGTCGGAAAGATCAGGATAGGGTAGGGTATGGTAGGTAAGGGTCGAGTTTCTTTCTTTTGTTTGATTGATTCTTTCTGTCAGTCTCTGTGAATTTTGTTGTTTCGTGTTGTGTTGAGTTGTTCTGTTCTATTGAATGCTATTTCGTCCCAGTTTAGTCTTATATCTTAAAACCATACATTTCCTATTTGTTTGTTTTTTCTACGACTTTTTTGTCTGTGTCTCTGAATGTCTGTCTGTCTGTACGTCTGTCTCTCTGTATCTGTATCTGTCTCTATCTCTGTCTGTCTGTCTCTCTCTTTCTGACTGCAAGCAGCTCTTTTTGTTTCATTCTTTCTTTCTTTCTTTCTTTCTTGGTCTGTATCTGTCTATCTGTCTGCCTCTCTGTATGTCTATTTATCTGTATGTTTATCTATCTGTCTGTCTTTCTGTCAGTCTGTCCCTCTGCTGTCTGTCTGCCGGTCTGTCTCTGTCTGTCTCTCTCATAGATATATGTTTCTTCAGCTTTCTTTATTTCTTCCTATTTCTTTTATCTATCTATCTTTCTTTCCTTCTTTCTCTCTTTCTTTGTTTTGTTTTCAGTAGGCATCTCTAACTTTCATCTGACTTTCATTGTGTTATTTTTTTTCTTGCAAGTTAACTCATTCGTTACTGCTAAACTCGTCTCTTTTCAGGCTACACAAGCTTAAACGTGCGACTGGTCGGCCGTCAGGGAAACACAGCAAGTAGTCTGAACACAGGCCGCGTGGAGGTGTTTTACAACAACACCTGGGGCACAGTGTGTGATGATCACTTCAGTCCCAGTGACGCCAGCGTCATCTGCAGACAACTGGGCTTGAATGGGTTAATATGAGTTTTGTTTTGGACAATTTTTTTCATGTTGGTTGTTTGTTTGTTTGTTGTGGTTTTTGCTGGTAGTGGTGATGGTGGTGGTGATGGTGGTGGTGGTGGGGGGAGGGGTGGGGGTGGGTGGGTAACAGTGTGTGGTGACTGGTTTGGTCCTAGTAATACTAGCGTCATCTTCATACAAGTGGGCTTTAATGGGTTAATAATTACAATTTTTTATTTGGGAAGATTCGTTTTTGTTATTGTTTGTTTGTTTGTGCATAATATACCATGTTGACATCCTTCTTTAAACCAAAATTAAACCCAACATTTGTCAAACTTTATTTTGATGTGTATATGTGTGTGTGTGTTTGTGTTAAAATCCCATGCCATTAAACAAAAAAAACCCCACAACTTTAAATTCACTCCCCCTACCACCCATCCTCCCCCCCCCCTCCCCGCCCCACAGACACACCCCACACCACCCCACAACCCCAACCATACCCTCACACCCTCATAAATTTTTTTTTTTAAATCTGAAAATGCCGCTAATCGTGAAAGTGTGATGTTGCAGAACAAACGCAGTTGCCTTCTCCAATTTCGGTGGAGGGCAAGGACCCATCTGGATCGATGAATTGTCTTGCACGGGCTCTGAATCCAACATCGCCTCTTGCAGGCATTCTGGCTACGGCATTCACAACTGCGACCATACGGAAGACGCCGGCGTCTTTTGCTTTCGTTCGTTATTATCATCATTATTTGTGCTTGTTTGTTTTGAAAGTGTTAAGTCGTATTAACCCCCCCCCCCCCACCTCCCTCCTTCCCTCCCTCCCTCCCTCCCTCCCCCCACCACCACCACCACCTCCCAGCTGTGGGGATGCTGGGGGAGGGGGGGTTGTCATGTATAAATAGCATTCCCGCATTCTGGATATTCTGTGAAATTTCCTCTTTTCTATCCCTCTCTTTGTTTCTGTCTGGTTCCTTTTTCTTTCCTGTCAATCCCCTCTTTGTTTGTTTTTCG
>CM054161.1:12069123-12076623 GCA_028751875.1 Rapana venosa | reverse complement strand
TTAAAAAAAAAACGGGAAAAAAAAAGGGAAAAAAGGGGGGGAAAAAAGGGGGGGAAAAAAAAAAAAAAAAGGGGGGGGAAAAAAAAAAAAGGGGGGGGGGGGGGAAAGGGAAAAAAAAAAAAAAGGGGGGGGGGGGAAGGGGGGGGGGAAAATTTTTTAAAAATTTTTTTTGGGGTTTTTTTAAAAAAAAAAAAAAAAAAGGGGGGGGTTTTTAAAAGGGGTGGATGGGGGTTTAAAAAAATTTGGGGGGTTTTTAAAAAAAAAAAAAGGGGGAAAGGAAATTTTAAGGGGGGTTGGGGGAAAAAAAAAAAAAGGGGTTTTTTTTGGGGGGGGGAAAAAAAATTTTTTGGGAAAAATTTTAAGGGGGGGGAAAAAAAAAAAAAGGGGGTTTTAAAGGGGGGGGAAATTTTGGGAAAAAGGGGGGGGGGGGGAAAAAAAAAGGGGGGGGGGGTTTTTTTTTTTTTTGGGGGGGGGGAAAATTTTGGGAAAAAAAAGGGGTTTTGGGGGGGGGGGGGGGTTTTAAAAAATTTTTGGGAAAAGGGGAAAAAAAATTTTTTTGGGGGGGGGGGGGTTTTTTTTTAAAATTTTTGGGGGGGGGAAAAAAAAGGGGGGGGGGGGGGAAAAAGGGGGGAAAAAAAAGGAAAAAAAAAAAAAAGGGGGGGGGGGGGTTGGGAAAAAAAAATTTTTTTTTTTAAAAAAATTTTTGGGGGTTTTTTAAAAAAAAAGGGGAAAAAAATTTAAAGGGGGAATTTTCCCCAAATTAAAAAAAAGGGGGGCCCCTGGGGAAAAAAAAAAAGGGGGGGGGGGGGGAAAAAAAAAAAAAGGGGGGGGGGGGCCCCTGGGGGGGAAAAAGGGGGGAAAAAAAAAGGGGAAAAAAAAAAAGGGGGGGGAAAAAAAAAAAAAAAAAAAAAAAGGGGGGGGGGGGGAAAGGGGGGGGAAAAAAAAAAAAATTTAAGGGGGTAAAAAAAAAAGGGGAAAAAAGGGGGGGGGAAAAAAAGGGGGGGGGGGTTTTGGGAAGGGGGGGAAAAAGGGGGGGGAGGGAAAAAAAAAAAAGGGGGGGGGAAAAAAAAGGGGGGGGGGGGGGGGAAAAAACCCGGGGGGAAAAAAGGGGGGGGGGGAAAAAAAAAAAAGGGGGGGGTTTTGAAATAAAAGGGGTTTTTAAAAAAAAAAAGGGGGGGAAAAAAAAGGGGGGGGGGGGGGGGGGAAAAAAAAGGGGGAAAAAAAAAAAGGGGGGGGGGAAAAAAAAGGGGGGGGGGGGGAAAAAAAAAAAAAGGGGGAAAAAAGGGAAAAGGGGGGGGGGGGGGGGGAAAAAGGGGGGGGGGGGAAAAGGGGGGAAACCGGGGGGGAAAAAAAAGGGGGGGGGGGCCAAAAAAGGGGGGGGGGGGGGGGGGGAAAAAAAAAAGGGGGGGGGGGAAAAAAAGGGGGGTTGGGGGGGGGGGTGGTAAGGGGAAAAAAAAAGGGGGGGAAAAAAAAAGGGAAAAAAAAAGAAAGGGGGGGGGGGAAAAAAAGGGGGGGGGGGAGGGGTTTGGGGGAAAAAAAGGGGAAAAAAAAGGGGAAAAAAAGGGGGGGGAGGGGGGAAAAAGGGGGGGGAAAAAAAAAAAGGGGGGGGGGGGGGGGGGGAAAGGGGGGGGGGAAAAAATTTTTTAAAAAAAAGGGGGGAAAAAATTAAAAAAAGGAAAAGGGGAAAAAAAAAGGGGGGGGAAAATTAAAAGGGGGGGGGGGGGGGTTGGGGAAAAAAAAAAAAAAAAAAAAAAAAAAAAAAAAAAAAGGGGGAAAAAAAAAAAAAAAAAAAGGGGGGGAAAGGGGGGGAAAAAAAAGGGGAAAAAAAAAAAAGGGAAAAAAAAGGGGGGGGGGAAAAAAAAAAATTTTTTAAGGGGGGAGACGGGAAAAAAAAAAATTTAAAAAAAAGGGGAAAAAAAAAAAAGGGGAAAAACCAAAAAAAGGGGGAAAATGGGCCGGAAAAAGGGGGGGGGGGGGGGGGGGGGGAAAAATTGGGGGGGGGGGGGGGGGGGGGTTTTTTAAATTAAAAAAATTTTTGGGGGGAAAAAAAGGGGGAAAAAAAAACGAAAGAAGGGGGGAAAAAAAGGGGGGAAAAAGGGGGGGGGGGGGAAAAAAGGGGGGAATTTTTAAAAAAGGGGGGAAAAAAAATTTTAAAAAGGGGGAAAAAAAATTTTGACCAAGGGGGGTTTTAAAAATTTGGGGGGGGGGGGGGGAAAAGGGGGGGGGGGGAAAAAAAAATTTTTTTTTAAAAAGGGGGGGGGGGAAAAAAAAATTGGAAAGGGGGGGGGGGGGGAAAATTTTTTTTTGGGGTTTTTTTAAAAAGGGGGGGGGGGTTTTTTTTTAAGGGGGGGGGGAAAAAATTTTTTTTCCCGGGGGGGGGGGCGGAAAAAAAGGGGGGGGGGGGAAAGGGGGAAAAAAAAAAGGGGGGTTTGGGGGGGGGGGGGGGGGGAAAAAAAATTTGGGGGGGGGTTTTGGGGGGGGGTTTTAAAAAAAAGGGGGAGGGGGGGGGGGGGGGGGAAAAAAAAAGGGGGGGAAAAAAAAAAAGGGGGAAAAAAAAAATTTTTTAAAAAAAAATTTGGGGGAAAAAAAAATTTTTAAAAAAAAAAAAAGGAAAATTTTGGGGGGGGGGGGAAAAAAAAAAAGGGGGGGGGAAAAGGAAAAAAAGGGAAAAAAAAAACCCCCCCCCCCCCAAAAAAAAAGGTTTTTTTGGGGGGAAAAAAAGGGGTTTTTCCCCCCCCCCAGGGAAAAGAAAAAAAAAGGGGGCCCCCCCCCCCTTAAAAAAAAATTAAAAAAATAAAAGGGGGGAAAAGGGGGGAAGGGAAAATAAAGGGGGGAAAAAAAAAATTTTTGGGGAAAAATTGGTTTTCTTTCCCCAAAAAAAAGGGGGTTTAGGGTTTTAAAAGGTTTTTTTTTTTTTTTTAAAAAAAAAAAAAAAAAACCCAAAAAAAAAAAAAAAAGAAATTTTTTAAAAAAAAAAAAGGAAAAAATTTAAAAAAAATTTTAAAATTGGAAAAGGGGAAAAAATTTAAAGGGGTTTTTTTTAAATTTAAACCCTTAAATTTAAAAAAAAAATTTTTTAAAAAAATTTTTTAAAAATTTTTTTTTTTAAAAAAATTTAAAGGGGGGGGGAAAAAAAAAAAAAAAAATTTAATTTTAAAAATTTTAAAATTTTGAAAATTTTTTTTGGGGGGTTTTTAAAAAAAAAAAAAAGGGAAAAAAAAATTTTTTTTTTTTTTTAAAAATTTTTTTATTTTTTTTTGTTTTGGGAAAAAAAATTTTTTTTTTTTTTTTAATTTTTTTAAAATTTTTTTTTTTTTTCCCCCCCCCTTTTTTTTTTAAAAAAACCCCCCCCCTTTTTTTTTAACCCCCCCCCCCCCTTTTTTTTTTTAACCCCCAAAAAAAATTTTTTTTTAATTTAATTTAAATTTTTTTTTTAATTTTTTTGGGGGGGGGGGCCCCCCCCCCTTTTTTTGGAAACCAAAAGGGAATTTTTGGGGGGGGGGGGTTGGGTTTGGTTTGGGGGGGGGGGGGGGAAAAAAAGGGGGAAAAAAAGGGGGGGGTTAAAAAAGGGGGGGGGGGGGGGGGGGGGGTTTTGGGGGGGGGGGGGGGGGGGGGGGGGGGGGGGGGGGGGGGGGGGAAAAGGGGGGGGGGGGGGGGGGAAAAGGAGGAGGAGGAGGGGGGGGGGGAGGGAAAAAAAAGGGGGAAAGGGGGGGGAAGGGAAAAAGGGAAGGGGGGGAGGGAAAAAAGGGGGGGGTGGAGGAGGGGAGGGGGGGGAAAAAGGGGGGAAGGGGGAAAAAAGGGAAAAAAGGAAGGGGAGGGGAGGGGAAAGGGGGGGGAAAGGGGGGGGGGGGGGGGGGGGGGGGGGGAAAGGGGGGGGAGGAAGGGGAAAGGGGGAGGTTTAGGGGGAGGGGGGGGGGGGGGGGTGGGGGGGGAAAAGGGGGGGGGAAGGAAAAAGGGGGGAAAAAAAAAGGGGAAAAAAAGGAAAGGGGAAAGGGGGGGGGGGGGGGGGGGGGGAGGGGGGGAAGGGAAAAAGGGGGGGGAAGGGGGGAAAAAAAAAGGGGGGGGAGGGGGGGGGGGGAAGGGGGGGGGGGAAAAAAAGGGGGGGAGGGGGAGGGGGGGGGGAAATGGGGGAAAAAGGGAGAAGGAAAAAGGGGGGGAAGGGGGGGGAGAAAAGGGGGGGGGGGAGGGGAGGAAGGAGGAAGGGGAGGGGGGGGGGGGGGGGGGGGGGGAGGGGGGGAAAAAAAAAAGGGGGGGAAAAAAAAAACGGGGGGAAAAAGGGGGGGGGGGGGGAAAAAGGGGGGGGGGGGGGGGGGAAGGAAAAAGGGGGGGGGGGAAAAAAGGAAAAAGGGGGGGGGGGGGGGGGGGGGGGAGGAGGGGGGGGGGGGGAAGGGGGGAGGAGGGGGGGGAAAAGGGGAAAAAGGGGAAGGGGGGAAGGAAGAAAAGGGGGGGAAAAGGGGGGGGGGGGGAGGGGGGAAAAGAAGGAGAAGGGGAGGGGGGAAAAAAAGGAAAAGGGGAAAAAAGGGGGGGGGGGGCCCCGGGGGGGCCCCGGGGGAAAAAAGGGGGGCCGGGGGGGGGAAAGGGGGGAAAAAAGGGGGGGGGGCGGGGGGGGGGGAAAAAAATGGGGGGGAAAAAAAAAAAAAAAAAAAAAAAAAATTTTTTTTTTTCCCCCCCCCCCCCCCCCCCCTTTTTTTTTTTTTAAATTTTTTCCCCATTCCCCCTTTTTTTTCCCCCTTTTTTTTTTTTTTTTTTTTTTTTTAAACCCCCCCCAAAAAAAAAAAAAAACCCCCCCCCCTTTTTTTTTTTCCCCCCCCCTCCCCCTTTTCCCCCCTTTTTTTTTTTTTTTTTATTTTTCCCTTTTTTTTTTCCGGGGGGGGGTTTTTTTAAAAAAAAAACCCCCCAAAAAAAAGGGGTTTTTTTTTTTTGGGGGGATTTAATTTTTAAAAAGGGGGCCCCCCCCCTTTTTTTTTTGGGGGAAAAAAAAAGGGGGGGGGGGGGGGGGGGGGGTTTTTTTTGTTTTTTGGTTTTTTTTGGGTTTTTTGGGGGGGGGGGGGGTTTTTTTTTGGGGGGGGTTTTTTTTGGGGGGGGGTTGGGTGGGGGTTTTTTTGGGGGAAATTTTTTTTTTTTTTTGGGGGTTTTTGGGTTTTTTTGGGTTTTTGGGGGGGGGGGGGGGGGTTGGGTTTTTTTGGGGGGAAAAAAGGGGGGGGGGGGGGGAGGGGGGGTTTTTTTGGGGGGGGGGTTTAATTTTTTTTTTAAAAAAATTTTTTGGGGGGGGGGAAAATTTTGGGGGGGTTTTTTTGGGGGGGGGGGGGGGGGGAAAAAAGGGGGGGGAATTTTTTTTGGGGGGGGGGGGTTTTTTAAATTTAAGGGAAAGGGGGGGGGGGGGGGTTTTTTTGGGGGGGGGGGGGGGGGGGGGGGGGTTGGGGGGGGGGGGGGGGGGGGAAAAAGGGGGGGGGGGGGGGAATTTTTTTGGGGGGGGGGGTTGGGGGGGGGGGGGGAAAATTTTTTTTTTTTAAAACTTTTTTTTTTTTTCCCCTTCGGGTTTTTTTTTTGGGGAGGGGGTGGGGGGGTGGGGGGGGGGGGGGGGGGGGGGGGGGGGGGGGGGGGGGGGGGGGAAAGGGGGGGGGGGAAGGTGGAGGGTGGTGTGAGGTAGGGGGTAGGGGAGGGGTAGGGGGAGGTAGAGGGGGTGGGGGAAGGTGGAGGGTGGTGTGAGGTAGGGGGTAGGGGAGGGGTAGGGGGAGGTAGAGGGGGTGGGGGAAGGTGGAGGGTGGTGTGAGGTAGGGGGTAGGGGAGGGGTAGGGGGAGGTGAGGGGGTGGGGAGGTGAGGGTGGGTGAGGTGGGGGGGGGAGGGGGGGGTGGAGGGGAGGGGAGGGTGAGAGTGGGTGGGGGGGTGGGTGGTGGGGTGGGGTAGGGGGATAGGGGGTGGTGGAGGGGGTAGGGGAGGGGGAAGACGGGGTAGGGAGGAGGGAGGGGGAAGGGGGTGTTTGTGCTGGTGGTGGTGGGGTGTGTGTGTTGGGGGGTGGGGGTGAGGGGAGGGGGTGTGTGTTTGAGGGGGATGGGTGTGGGAAGGCGTGTAAGGGGAATGTGTGTGTGTGGGGTGGTGGTGGTGGTGGGATGGTGGTGGTGGGGGGGGGTTGGAAGGGAGAGTGTGTGTGTGTGTATGTGTGTGTGTTTGTGTGTGTGTGTGTGAGGGGGAGGGAGTGTGGATGTGTGTAGGGTGTGTATGGGTGGTGGTGGTACTCGTGTGTGTGTGTGTGTATGTGTGCGTTTTATGCGTGCATGCGTGTATCTATGTACGTATATGCGTGCTTGCACACGCGCGCGCGTGCGCATGCTTCCAGTCTTCACATCTACCTATCCAAAAAAAGACAACAACCAAACAAGCGATATTAACCAGTCAAGTCAAACAAAACCCCCAAACTTTTCAACTCAATTTTTCACTTTCTCTCCCCTCCCCTCACCCACCCCCACCCCACACCCCACCCTACACCCCACCCTACACCCCACCCCACACCCTACACCCCACACCCCTACTCTACAGCCCCAAGGCTCTGGCAGTGAGTTCGGCAGTGTACGGGGCTGGCACAGGCCGCATTATTCTGGACGACCTCCAGTGCTCGGGTTCGGAAAGCAGTCTGGCCCAGTGCGGGAACAAAGGCTACTACAACCATAACTGCAACCACGGGGAAGATGTGGGAGTGCAGTGCAACCCCCGTGAGTTGTTTTGTTTGTTTGTTTGTTTGTTTGTTTGTTTTAAAAAAGTTTTTTTTTGAGGGTGTGGGGTGTGGAGGTGTGTGTGTGGGTGGTGGGGTGGGGTGGGTGTGTGTGTGTGTGTGTGTGGGTGGTGTGAGGTGGGGGGTGTGTGTGTGTGTGGGGAGTATGGGTAGGGGTGGGGGTGAGTTGGTAAGGGGGTGGGGGTGGGTAGGGGGGTGTGGGTGGGTTTGGGGGTTGGGGTTTTTGTTTTGGGGGTTTGGGGGTTTGGGTTGAGTTGGGATTTTGGGTTTTGGTTTTGGTTTGGGGTTTTGGGTTTTGGGTTTTTTGGGGGTTTTGGGTTTGGGGTTTGGGGTTTGAGTTGGGTTGAGTTGAGTTGGGTGTGGTTTGGTTTGGATTTTAGGTGGTTTTAGGGTTGGTTTGGTTTGGTTTTGGGTTTCGGTTTTAGGTGGTTTTGGATTGGGTTGGGTTTAGTTTGGTTTTGAGGTTTGGGGGTTTAGGGTTTGGGTTTTGGTTCGGGGTTTTTGGTTTTGGGTTGGGTTGTGGGTTTGGGTTTGGGGTTTGGGTTTTTGGGTTTGGTTGGTTTGGTTTGGGTTGGGTTGGGTTAGGTTTTGGGTTGGGTTAGGTTTTGGGTTAGGTGGGATTTTGGTTTGGTTTGGTTTGGGTTGGGTTGAGTTGAGTTGAGTTGAGTTGGGTTGTGTTGGTTTGGTTTGGTTTGGTTGGCTGGTTAGTTGGTTAGTTGGTTAGTTTGGTGGGTTTATTTTTCTCCATTGGGATGCTAGGGTCCTGTCA
>CM054161.1:12054123-12066623 GCA_028751875.1 Rapana venosa | reverse complement strand
ACCCTTCCATCCACCCACCCTTCCATCCATCCATCCATCCATCCATCCATCCATCCATCCATCCATCCATCCATCCATCCATCCTTCCTTCCTTCCATCCTTCCTTCCATCCTCCCTTCCTTCCTGCCTTCCTTCCTCCCATCCTTCCCTCCTTCCTTCCTGCCTTCCTTCCTTCCTTCCTTCCTTCCTCCCTTCCGTCCATCCATCCATCCATCCATCCATCCATCCATCCATCCATCCATCCTTCCTTCCTTCTTTCCTTCCTTCCTTCCTTCCTTCCTTCTTCCTTCCTTCCTTCCTTTCTTCCTTTCTTCCATCCTTCCTCCCTCCCTCCCTCCCTTCCTTCCTTCCTCCCTCCCTCCCTCCCTTCCTTCCTTCCTTCTTTCATTCCTTCCTTCCTCCCTTCCTTCCTTTCTAATTCATCCATTCATTCCATTTACCCTTTTTTCCTTCTGTTTTGGCTTTCAGAGGCTGTACAGATACGTCTCGCAGGCACCAACAGGACTCGCTACGACATGGGGCGAGTGGAAATCCGAATCGGACGCGACTGGGGCACTGTGTGTGATGACTACTTCGACAATCATGCGGCGCAGGTCGCCTGTCGTCAGCTTCACTACCCTTCGTGAGTCTTGGCTTTTTGCTCTGTGTGATGATCTTCGATTTTTTTTAGTGTGTCTTTTTCTGTCTCTTCCTGAAGATGGAGTATGGATGTGTGTGGGTTTTTCCAGTTCTTTTAATGATTTTTCGATTTTTAGTGTCTTTCCCAGAAGATGGAGTATGGAAAATTTTTTTTGGAGCAGGTTTAAAAAAAAAGATTTTCGATTGTCAGTGTCAGTGTCTGAAGATGGAGTATGGATTTTGTTTTTTAGCAGTTTTTTTTTCTTTTCTATGTTCTTCGATTTTTAGTGTCTTTCTCCATGAAGACGAAGTATGGATTTTTTTTAGAGCAGGTTTTTTTCCTTCTCTGTGATCTTCGATTTTTTAGTGTCTTTCTCCACGAAGATAAATATGGATTTTTATTTGCAGGGTTTTTTTCTTCTTCTCTATGATTTTCGATTTTTAGTGTATATTTCTCCCCTGAAGATGGAGTATGGATGGAGGTTTTTAGCAGGTTTTTGGAAGTTTTTTTTTTTGCTTAAGGTAAAAACAAAGTTTCGTTAGTTATTAATGAATGTAAGTTTGGGTGGACGGAATAGCTCCGTGGTTGGTTAGATCACTGGCTTTAATTTCCTCCTAGTTGAGCTTATTCTTGTTCAATACTGTGAAGTCGTTTCGTCAAATTTGCCCCGTCGGGATGCCTGGAGCCTGTCAGTATAAATAGCACATTACCAGCTTCTGAAAATTCTGTGCCAGGAATTCCCTCTTTTCTATCCCTCTCTTTCTTTATGCTTTCTTCCTTTTCTTCCTGTCACCGCCTTCTTGCATGTTTTTCTGCCTTCTTGGTCCATTTTCCTGCTCTTTTTGCCTGGGTGACTTAAAGATAACAGTTCTCTCACACGTCCGAGTCGGATTTGCTGGGCCTGACTTGTCAGGCGCTTAACGGCAGCGCAAGGCATTTTTCTTCATATGGCAGATAACAATAGTTGCTGTCAGAGCGTTCGATGACGACGACGACGACGAAGGAGTAGATTCAATTATGCAAGGAACATCTTATATTAAAAAAAAACATTATTGGACTTGGGTTCAATGTAGATTCATATTCAGATTTAGAATATTTTATTGCCGTGAAAAGTCTTGTAGACTTACTTGACACAACAAATCAAAGTACTCAGTTATAATGATCTATTGAGTGAAAATGATGTACACGAGAAAAAAACGTTACATTGTACTACTGTTCTGTTCTTCTTTTCTCCAAACATGAATACACGTATTACTGATATCTACTCGGAAAATATCAATGTTGATTATGTGACTTAGTTTATCTATATAGTTTTTTCCGTTCTTTGTCTCAGGTTTTGAATTTTCAATAACACATTGTTTCTGAGTTCGTCGCATAAGACACATTCATCTAGTAAACGAAACTCACCTTCTAATTTTCTTACAGTGTTAACATTTTCTGTCCTTTCTGGATACATTTTGATATCTGCCTTTCTCTATCATTAAATCGTGACAGCTTATGCAAAATTTACTCCCAAAAGTCTTCTTACAATGTTGGTCTTCATAATTTATTAGATTTATTTACGGGGACGGAATAGCTCAATGGTCGGAGCACTCGCTTTCCCCCAGTTAAGGTTAAGCAGTATCGAGCATGGTTACCACTTGGATGGGAGACCGTTTGTGCGCCTTGGTTTCAGTACAGTTCCCCCTAGTTCACCCAGCTGTAAATGAGTACCTTGCCCTCTTTAGGGTCAGGGAAGGTTAAAGCAGCGAGGGAGAGGAGATGGGCGCCACCGCCCTCAATATGCTGGCCCCTAGACAAGTTGAGGTCTCCGACGCCTTGCTCCCCTTCGACCACATAACTTAACCTTTACCTTTTTAATAATGCATTAGACATGACTCCAGTCTGTGCTATAATACCGTGCGTGGAAAATCTTACAGTTTTCGTTTTCATAGTTGATTAGACATTAGTTCCAATGTGGTAATGTGGAATGTGGTCAGGAGTGCGGCCGTAGCGGTCACAGGCGGTCGGTTCGGCCAAGGCAGTGGCCAAATCTTGCTGGACAATGTCCGGTGTAACGGGTCGGAGAGCAACCTTATGGACTGCTACCATGCCACACTGGGCATCAACAACTGTGCTCACAGCGAAGACGTGGGGGTCATCTGTACTGATGGTAAGTGTACTGGAGTGAGAGTGTGGTGGTGGTGGTGGGATGGGGGTGGTGGTGGTGGTGTGTGGTGGGGGTGGTGGTGGTGTGGGGTGGGGTGGGGTGGGGTGAGGTGTGGTGAGGTGTGGTGGGGTGAGGTGTGTGGTGGGTGAGGTGTGGTGAGGTGTGGGTGGGGTGAGGTGGGTGGTGTTGGTGGGGTGGGGTGGGGTGTGGTGGGGTGGGGTGAGGTGGGGTGGGGTGTGGGGGTGGGGGTGGGTGAGGTGGGAGGAGGTGAGGTGGGTTGGGTGGGGTGGGGTGAGGTGGGGTGGGGTGAGGTGGGTGTGGTGGGGTGTGGTGAGGTGGGGGTGATAGGTGGGGTGGTAGTGGGATGGGGTTGGTGGTGAGGTGTGGTGTGGTGTGGTGGGGTGGGGTGAGGTTGGGGTGAGGTGGGGGTGTGGTTTGGTGTGGTGGGGTGGGGTGAGGTTGGGTGAGGTGGGGTGTGTGGTGAGGTGAAGTGTGGTGGTGGGGTGGGAGTGGGATGGGGTGGTGGTGAGGTGGGGGTGGGGTGGGGTGAGGTGGGTGAGGTGGGGTAGGTGTGGTGTGGTGTGGTGTGGTATGGTGAGGTGGGATGGGTGGTGGGTAGGTGGGGTGAGGTGGGGTGGGATGTGGTGTGGTGTGGTGTGGTGTGGTGAGGTGGGGTAGGTGGGGTGTGGTGAGGTGGGGTAGGTGGGTGATGGTGGGGTGAGTGAGGTGAGGTGGGGTGGGATGGAGGTGTGGTGAGGTTAGGTGAGGTGAAGTTAGGTGAGGTGGGGTGGGATGAGGTGAGGTGAGGTGAGGTGTGGTGTAGTCAGATGGGGTGAGGTGAGGTGAGGTGGGGTGGGGTGAGGTGAGGTGAGGTGTGGTGTGTTGGTGGTGTGGTGAGGTGTGGTGAGTGGTGGTGAGGTGAGGTGGGTGTGGTGTGGTGGGTGTGGTGTGGTGAGTGTTATGGTATGGTGGGGTTGGAGAGGTGGAGTGTGGTGGGTTGAGATGGGTTGAGGTAGGGTGGTGTGAAGTGAAGTGGGGTGGGGTGAGGTAAGGTTAGGTGATGTGAGGTGGGGTGGGGTGGGGTGTTGTATAGTGTAGTCTGATGTGATGCAATGCGGTGTGCTAGGTAGGGTGTCCGCACTGATGCACCCAACGACAGTGCACACGCACCCCAATAAAACAGTACGCATGCACCCCAACAAGAGTACTCACGCACCTTTACAAAAAAAACCCAGTACATCCGCACTTAAACTTTTTTCCCTTCTTTTTTTTTTCCTCCTCATTTTTTTAAAAATCTCCTTTCTTTTTTTAATATTTTACTTCCAGTCACTCCGACCGGCAACAACCTGACAGCCCGTCTGGTAGGGAGAGGGTCTGGGACGTCTCGGGAAGGCCGTCTGGAGGTGTTCTACAACAACGCTTGGGGCACCGTGTGCGACGATGGCTTCAGTGTCCAGTCCGCTCGGGTGGCTTGTAACATGATGGGCTTCACCAAGTGAGAGACGTCTAGGGGTTGTTGTCGGGGTGGGGGTGGGTGGGTGGGGGTTGGAGTGGGGGTGGTGGAGGGGTGAGGGAGTGGTGGGGGAGGGGGAGGGGTGGGGGTGGAGGGGTGGTGAGGTGGGGTGAGAGGGGTGGGGAGGGTGGGGGGAAGGGGGGGGGGTGGGTGGAGGGGGGTGGGGTGAGAGGGTGGGGAGGGTGGTGGTGGTGAGGGGGTGGGGTGGTGGGGGTGGGGTGGAGGGGATGGGGGGTGGGTGAGGGTGGTGTGGGGGTGAGGTGGTGGTGTGGGTTGGGTGGTGGGGGGATGGGGTGAGAGGGTGGGTGGTGGGTGTGAGGGGGGTGGAGGGGTGAGGGGGTGGAGGAGGAGGTGGTGAGTGGGTGGTGAGGGTGTGGTGGAGGGGCTGGTGGAGGGAGGTTGGGTGGGGGGTGGTGGTGGTGAGGGGGTAGGGGGTGGTGGTGAGGGGGTGGGGGGTGGTGAGGTGGTGGTGTGTTGGTTGGTTAAACTGGTGTGTATGTTTGTGTGTCTTTTTGTGTGTGCGTGCGCGAGTGTCTATATGTCTGTCTGTCTGTCTATCTATCTATATATTATCTATCTTTCTGTCTGTCTATCTATCTATCTATCTATCTATCTATCTATCTATCTATCTATCTATCTATCTATCTATCTATCTATCTATCTATCTATCTATCTATCTATCTATCTATCTATCTATCTATCTATGTGTGTTACACACCACACCTACCACTTACTACTACTACTACTACTACTACTACTACTACTACTACTACTACTACTACTACTCTACTACTACTACTCTCCTCCACCTCCTCCTCCTCCTCCTACTCCTCCTACTACTACTACTACTCTTCCTCCTCCTCCTCCTCCTCCTCCTCTACTACTACTACTACTTCTACTACTACTACTACTACTACTACTACTACTACTACTACTACTACTACTACTACTACTACTACTACTACTACTACTACTGCTGCTGCTGCTGCTGCTGCTGCTGCTGCTGCTACTCCTCCTCCTCTCCTCTTCCTACTACAACAACAACAACTACTACTACTACTACTATCTACTACTACTACTACTACTACTACTACTACTACTACTACTACTACTACTACTACTACTACTACTACTACTACTACTACTACTACTACTACTACTACCACTACTACTACTACTACTACTACTACTACTACTACTACTACTACTACTAATACTACTACTACTACTACTACCACCACTACCACTACTACTACTATTACTAACTACTACTACTACTACTACTACTCCTACTCCTACTACTCCTCCTACTCCTCCTCCTACTACTACTTACTACTACTAAACAAAACCAAAGGAAAAAATCCAAACACAAACGAACATAACACAACAATTCTGCTTCTTCTTCTTCCCTCTCCCCCCCCCCACCCCCCTCCCCAACCCCATCCCACACCCACCCCAACCCACAACCGAAACAACAACCAAAAAAAAAAACCCACCCCAACAGCGCCATACCTCGGGTACTTCCCATGGGCACGTACCCGTCAGGAAGCGGGTACATCTGGATGGACGATGTCATCTGCTACGGCAACGAAACCAACCTGGACAACTGTCGCCACTCGAGCATGGGACACAGCAATTGTGGCCACAACGAGGATGTGGCCATCTCTTGTGGAACAAGTGAGTGGTTGTGTTTGGTTGGTGTTTTTTTATGGTGGTGGTGGGAGTGGGGTGAGGTGAGGTGGGTGGTGGAGGGGTGGGGGTGGGTGGGTGGGTGGGTGGGGTGGGGTGGGAGTGGGAGAGGAGGTGGGTGGGAGGGAGAGGAGGGTTGTAGGAGGGGGAGGGGGTGGGTGTAGGAGGGTGTGTGGGATTTCAGATTCAGATTCAGTGAGTGGCTGTGTTTGGGTTTTTTTTTATGGGTGGTAGGGGTGGGGTGAGGTGGGTGGGTGGAGGGGTGGGGGGGGAGAGGAGGTGGGTGGAGGAGGGAGAGGAGGGTTGTAGGAGGGGGGGGGGGAGGGTGTGTAGGATTTCAGATTCAGATTCAGTGAGTGGCTGTGTTTTCAGGGTGGCTGGGGTGTGGAGGGGTGGAGTGGGGTGGGGTAGGGGGGGGGGGAGGAGGTGGGTGGGGGTGGGGGTGGGGGGAGAGGTGGGGTGGGGGAGGAGGGTGTGTGGGATTCAGATTCAGATTCAGTGAGTGGCTGTGTTTTCGAGGGGAGGGGGGGGGTGTTGAGGGGGGGGGGGGGGGGGGAGGAGGAGGTGGGGATTTCATATTCAGATTGAGATTCAGAATTTTTTTTTTATTGCCATTTAAAGTCGTATAGGCTTATTTGACACAGCTTAACAAACAGCAATTATTTATCATTATTATTATTTATTTGGCTAAAAAATGTGTGTGTGTGTGTGTGTGAGGGGTTGGGGTGGGGTGTGGTGTGTTGGGGTAGGTGTGGGGTGTGGTGTGTGGGGTAGGTGTGGGGTGTGGATTTGTGGGTGTGGGGTGATGTGTGTGTGGGGGGGGGGGGTTGTTATGAATTTTGGCTGTTTGTTGTTTTTGTTGTTGTTGTTGTTACGATTGTTTTTATTACCTTGATTATCGTCATTTATTGTTTGATTGCTCAATCGTAACTGCCCTGTTTAAAAGGAGAGGAATAGATATTCATGAAAAATATGCCACTGTTCAAGAAGTTTTATATGACTCTCAGCAGTTCATAACATCAGTTGCTGAGATTATATATTCTTTCCCATTAAAACCTCTACTGTAGATAGTTGTGCGAATATATATATACATACATTAGAGATAAATGGATAAATAAATAGATAGATAGATAGATAGATAGCCCATCTCCTATCCCTCGCTGCTTTACCTTCCCTGACCCTAAAGAGGGCAGGTACCCATTTACAGCTGGGTGAACTGGGGGAACTGTACTGAAGCCAAGGCGCGCAAACGGTCACCCATCCAACTGGTAACCACGCTTGATGCTGCTTAGCCTTGGCCTTAGCTCTGACCACTGAGCTATCCCGTCCAGTCAAGTTACTATAGATAGTTTTTATTCCAACCCAGTACAAAAATAAAAATGGTTTGTAATTTTCCATACGCTGTGAGGGGTGAAGGTGGACGTGGTCTAGAGGTAACGCGCCTGCCTAGAAAGCGAAAAGTCCGGGTCGGAAGTGTGCGGTGGTTTGATCCCTGTTTGGACCCGAAACTTCCCCCACCCCCCCATCCGTTAGACCATGAGTGGTGGTCTGGGTGCTAGTCTTTCGGATGAGACGAGAAACCGAGGTCCCGTGTGTGACTCATAACTATTTAGTAAAAGTAAAAGAACCCACGGCAACAAGAGAGTTGGCAAAATTCTGTAGACAAAAAAGCCACTCTGATACTTAGGGAAAACAATTACATTTGCAAGTCATGACAAGAAAAAAAAGGGTGGCGCTGCTCTTGTGGCGACGAGACGCGCTCTACTCGGGGGTGGGGTGGGGGGGTGGGGGTGGGGGGAGGGGTGGAGAGCATGCAGCCCGAATTTCCTTTGCATGAGAAATCTGCCGTGACTTAAAGTGGTATGAATTGAAATTTGAATTAATGGTCATTTTATTTTCATGTACCTACCACGGGATAGCTCAGTGGTCACAGCACTCGTTTCCCCCAGCTAAGGTTAAGCAGCATCGAGTGTGGGTTACCACTTGGATGGGTGACCGTTTGCGCGCGCCTCTTGGCTTCAAGTACAGTTCCCCCAGTTCACCCAGCTGTAAATGGGTACCTGCCCTCTTTAGGGTCAGGGAAGGTAAAGCAGCGACGGAGAGGAGATGGGCTTCGCCGCCCTCAATATACTCGCCCCTAGAGAAGCTGAGGTCTCTGACGCCTCGCTCCCCTACGACCTTATAGGTTATGGGACTCCTTTACCTTTTTCCTTTAAAGACACACACCCCCCTCCAAAAAAAAAAAAAATCTTGTTCTGAAGGTGCCCACAACACGCCCATCAGGGTCCAGTTGGTCAACGGAACGGCCAGAAACCGAGGACGAGTGGAAGTCCAGCATAACGGGGCATGGGGCAGTGTCTGCGATGACCACTGGGGCATTGCCGAGGCCACGGTGGTGTGCCGTCAACTGGGCTACCTTAGCCCTAGGTCAGAGTTTGGGAGAAGATTGTGTGTGTGTGGGTGTGTGTGTGTGTGTGGGTGGGTGGGGGGGATGGTGGGGGTGGGTGTGGTGGTGGTGGGTGGGTGGGATGGTGAGGGTGTGGGGGTTGGGGTTGGATGGGTGTGGGGGGTGTTGGGTGGGGGTGGGTGGGTGATGGGGGTAAGGGTGTTGGGGTGTGTGTGTGTGTGTCTGTGTGTGTGTGTGTGTGTGGGGTGTGTGTTGGGGTGGTGGTGGGTGGTGGTGGTGGAGGGTGTGGGGTGTGTGTGTGTGTCTGTGTGTGTGTGTAGGGGTGTGTGTGTGTGTGTGTGGAGGGGGGGTGTTGGGTGGTGGAGGGTGTGTGTGTGTTTGTGTGTGTGTGTGTGTGTGTGTGTGTGTGGGTGGTGGGGGTGGTGGGGTGTGTGTTTGGGGTGTGTGTGTGTGTGTGTAGGGTGTGTGTGTGTGCGTGTGTCTGTGTGTGTCTGTGTGTGTGCGTGTGTGGGGTGTCTGTGTGTTTTGTGGGGTGGGTAGGTGGGTGGTGGTGGTGGTGGAGGGTGTGGTGTGTGGTGTGTGTTTGTGTGTGTGTGTGTGTGTGTCTGTGTGTGTGGGGGGGGGGTGGGGTGGGGGGGTGTTGGGGGTGGTTGGGTGGTGGGGGTGGTGGAGGGTGTGTGTGTGTGTGTGGTGTGTGTGTGTGTGTGAGATTCAGATTCAGATTCAGAATTTTTATTGCCATTTAAGTCATGTAGACTTATTTGACACAACAAAAACATCAATTATACTTATAATTATTATCTATTTTGGCTAAAGTGTCTGTGTGTGTGGGTGGGTGGTGGTGGTGGTGGGGGTGGGTGGGTGACGGTGGTGGAGGGTGTGGGCTGTGTGTGTGTGTGTGTGATGGGGGTAGGGGTAGGTGGGGGGTGGTGGGGATAGGTGGGGTAGGAGTTGGGCTGGTGTGTGTGTGTCGGTTAGGGGTGGTGGTGGTGGGGGTGGATGGGATTGTGTGTAGTGTAGCGTGTGTGTGTAGGGATGTGGGGTGGTGGGGGTGGTGGAGGGTGTGGGGTGTGGTGTGTGAGGTGGGTGGGGGTGTGGGGTGGTGTGGGGGGTGGGTGGTGGGTGGGTGGAGTGGGGGTGGTATGTGTGTAGTGGTGGGTGGTAGTGGTGGTGGAGGGTGTGGGTTGTGTGCGTGTGTGATGGGGATAGGGGTGGGTGGGGGTGAGGGTAGGTGGGGTGGGAGTCGGGGTGGTATGTGTGTGTGTTTGGGGGGTGGGGGTGGTGGTGGTGGTGGATGGGATTGTAGTGTGGTGTAGTGTAGTGTGTGTGTGTTTGGGGTGAGTGTGTGTGTGCGTTGTGTGTGTGTGTGTGTGGTTGAGTGGGGTGGGGTGAGGTGGGGGTAGTCTAGTGTGTGTGTGTGTGTGTTGTGGTGGGGGTGAGGGGTAGGGGTGGGACTGGGAGTAGGATGTAATGTGTGTGTGTGGGGTTGGTGGTTGGGTAGTGTGGTGTAGCGTAGTGTGTGTGTGTGTGTGTGTGTTTTGTGTGTGTTTACTACATGTTCATACCAATATGTGTATGTAAATGCGCCTGTACACCTGTGTGTATGTGTGTGTGTGCATGTGCGTGCGCGCGCTTGTGTATATCTCTGTGTGTGTGAATATATCTCTGTGTGTGCGCGCGTGTTTATAGCTGTGCGCGCGTGCGTGTGTGTATATCTGTGTGTGTGAATATATATCTGTGTGTGTGCGTATATATATATATATATATATATCTGTGTGTGCATGTATATATCTCTCTGTGTGCGTATGTATATATCTATGTGTGTCCGAGTTTCTGTATAAATTATCATCACTATGAGCTTTCCTGCCAGAATAATGACTTGACTTGTGACATACACATACCATTATCTTTATATTCTAAAAACTGTTTTTCCATTAATGTTGGATGACCAGGTACATCCCTATACCCCTGTCCAACGCTTACTTCGGGTCAAGCACGGGTAGCATCTTGTTGGACGATGTCACCTGCAACGGTACAGAGACTGGCCTGGCAGACTGCACGCTGAAACCTTGGGGCCAGAACAACTGCGACCACAGCGAGGATGCCGGAGTCTACTGCATGCCTGGTATAGGGGGATGGGGTGGTGGGGGGTGGGAGGGTGGTGGGTGGTGGGTGGGAGGGTGGTGGGTGGGTGTGGGTGGGTGGAGGTGGGTGGGTGGGGGGGGGGAGGCTGATCAAGCGTTTTTGTTGAAAGAGAGTGAAATTTTGGGCAGGGAGGGAGGGTGGGGGGAGGGGAGTTGGGGGGTGAGATGGGGTGGTGGGGGTTGGGGATGGGGTGGGGTTGGGGTGGTGGGGGTGGGTGGGGGTGGTGGGGTGTAGGGGTGGGGGGGTGGGGGCTGGGGTGTAGGGGTGGGGGTGGGGAGTGGGAGTGGGTTGGTGGTGTGGGTGGGGGGAGGGTAGGGGTTGTGTGGTGGTGGTAGTGGGGGGGGTAGGGAGAGTAGGGGGGTTTTGTGGGGGTGGTGGTGGTGTGGTGGTGGTGGGGTGGTGGTGTGGTAGTGGTGGGGGTTGTGGTGGTGTGGTGCATGGGTTGGGGTGGGGGTTGGAAAGTACTGAAACACAGTTGATAAAACATAGTCATTAAAACAATCGCATGTAAAAGGAAAAAAAACCTCAGAAAAAAACCCAAAAACCCCAGCCAACCAAACAAGCGAGACAAAATAATAAGATAATGACAGCAGCAACGTCATGATCGTCGTCATTGTCGTTATCATATTCATCATTATTATTCACAACAACCACGGTCACTACAAACAGCAGCAGCAGCAGCAGCAGCAGCAGCAACAGCAACACACATTAAGACATACACTGACTGACTGAGACACTGGGTTCGCTGACTGACTGAAAGACAGACAGACAGACAGATAGGCGGACTGACTGACAGACTAACTAACAGATAGACAAACTGGCTGAGAGACTGACAGACCAACTATCTGACAAACAAACATACAAACAAACTGACCGACCGACCCACCCACAATCAGACTGACAGGCAGACAGACACACACACACACACACAAACACACACACACACACACACAAAACACACACACACACACACACACACACACACCACACACAACCCCCAAAAACAACACACACACAACAACACACAAACACACACTCCCTAACTCCCCTTTCCCTTCCCCACACACAGCCACCCTCTCTCCCTCCCTCCCTTCACTCACTCACTCACTAACTCACCCACCCACTCTTATTTGAATAAGATAGAATGCAACATGATGTTTTCATGCACATCATTTCAGACACGCCGACCAATGAATAATACACGTGGTATTGAATTATGAAAAGTTGATTTCGTTGTGTCAAATAAGTCCATGTGACTTTTATGGCAATAACACATTTCTGATTCTGATTCTGATTCCCACTCACCCACTCACCCGTCTCCCTTTTCCTTTTCCCATCTTTCAGCCCCCTCCCACCCCCCTCCCGTGATGTACCGATTGGTGGGGGGTGCCTCCCAGTTCGAGGGGAGGGTGGAGGTTCGCTACAACAATTTCTGGGGCACCGTCTGCGATGACTCCTTCGATTCCAGGGATGCCCAGGTCGTCTGCAGAAGTCTGGGACTCAGGTGAATATTTTCCCTTTCGCTCTTGTAATGTTTTTTTTTTTGTGTGTGTGTTTTTGTTGTTGTTGGCATCCGTCTGTCTCGGGAGACAATGGAGAATGCGCCGTGGGTCAGTCAGTCAGTCAGTCAGTCAGTGGTGGAACTGCAGCGCCGACTGTGGCTGTAGAGCCCAATCCTGGAGCTGGCAGATCCTGTTGCAGGTGTTGCGTGTGAAGACGGAGTTGTCTGATGGTGCTGACTCCGCTCTCCGATGTCTGCGTGCTCGTCTGTCTCCCCACTGCTCCTCCCTCTTCTGCTCTGCTGTCTTGACGGCCGACCTGGTAGTGGCTCGCCAACTGCTGCGGTCTGCTGCCAGTGCTTCAAGGCCTGCTGGTGCAATGCCACCCGCCTTCTTGTAATGTAACCGCATCATAAAAAGAGCAAATGAACTTCGTAGTGGATGGAAAGAGATCAAAGGGAAGAAGACCTAGCAAAACC
>CM054161.1:12044123-12049123 GCA_028751875.1 Rapana venosa | reverse complement strand
AACTAATTAACTAACTAACTAGCTACCTAATTATCTATCTAACTAACTAACTAACTAGCTAACGAACTAACTAATTAACTAACTAACTAACTAACTAACTAACTAACTAACTAACTATCTAACTATCGAACTAACTCACTAACTAACTCAATCACTCACTCACCAACCAACCAACCAACCAACCAACCCAACCCAACCCAACCCAAACCACCCCAACCCAACCCAACCCAACCAAAACCAAACAATAACTACGTTTCACGCTACAATTTTTCAACAGAGGCACGGCACGAGCTTTTGCCAGCGCTCATTTCGGGGCAGGGCAGGGTCCAGTGTGGCTTCAGAACGTGCACTGTGTGGGAGCAGAGGCCAGCCTGAGCAGATGCAACATCACCTTCAGCACCAGCAGCAGCAGCAGCAGCAGCGGAAGATGCAGCCATTCCCATGACGTGGGCGTCGCTTGTCACGGAGGTCAGTATGACCCCGGCCATCTGTGTTTTCGTTGAATTTTTGGTCGATTGGGTTGGTTGGTGGGGGGGTGGGGGGATTTGGGTGTGTGGGGGGGGGTGTGGGTGGGGGTGGGGTGGTGAGGGGGTGGGGGGTGTGTGTTGGGGGGGTGGGGATGGGGGTGGTGGTGTGTGTGGGGGTGGTTGGGTGTGTGTGTGTGGGGGGTGTGTGTGGGGGTGGTTGGGTGTGTGTGTGTGTGTGTGGGGGTGTGTGTGGGGTGGTTGGGTGTGTGTGTGTGTGTGTGGGGGTGGTGTGGGGGTGGGTGGATGGTGGAGGTGTGTGTGTGTTTGTGCGTGTTTGTGTGAGAGATAGAAGAGTGTGTGTGTGCGTGATTGTATTTTTATATATTTTATGTATTCTTTTATATCGAGGATAATGGAATAAGCACTTATGTGCTTTGTGTGTGTGTTGTGTGTGTGTGTGTGTGTGTGTGTGTGTGTTGTGTGTGTGTGTGTGTGTGCATGTGTGTGTGGTGTGTGTGTGCAGTGTGTGTGTGTGTGTGTGTGTGTGTGTAGAGAGAGAGAGAGAGAGAGAGAGAGAGAGAGAGAGAGAGAGAGAGAGAGAGTGTGTGTGTGTGAGAGAGAGAGTGTATGTATTTTTTATATATTTCATGTATTATTTTATGTCGAGGATAATGGAATAAGCACTTATGTGCTGTGTGTGTGTGTGTGTGTGTGTGTGTGAAAGTGTGTGTATATGAGAGTGTGTGTGTGTGAGTGGTATATGAGAGTGTGTGAGTATGTGAGTGTGAATGTGTGAATGTTAGTGTGTGTGTGTATAATAAGAAAAAAAACAACTTGAATACCATTCCTGAAGCCGGAATGCAACTACCTTAATGGTGGGTTAAAAAACGGTCGAATTTGCAAGAATCTCACCATTGGTGTAAAAAGGAAAGGTAAAAGAGTCCCATAACCTATAAGGTCGTAGGGGAGCGAGGCGTCAGAGACCTCAACTTCTCTAGCTAGGGCCAGCATATTGAGGGCAGTGGCGCCCATCTCCTCTCCCTCGCTGCTTTAACTTCCCTGACCCTAAAAGAGGGCAGGTACCCATTTACAGAACTGGGGGGGAACTGTACTGAAGCCAAGGCAGCACTACAAACGGTCACCCATCCAAACTTGGTAACCACGCTCGACCGCTGCTTAACTTGGCTGGGGGAAGGGGGAAAGCGAGTGCTCCGACCACTGAGCTATCCCGTCCCCGTAATTATCTATTTTGGCTAAAAGTGATGTTTGTGTGTGTGTGTGTGTGTGTGTGGTGTGTGTGTGTGTGTGTGTGTGTTGTGTGTGTGTGTGTGTGTGTGTGTGTGTATGTGTGATTGTGTGGGTGTGTGGGTGTGTGTGGGTGTGTGTGTGTGTGCATGTGCGTGTGTTATTTCTTTATTTTATTCTTTCATATCGAGGGTAATGGAATAAGCACTTCTGTGCTATTTTTTACATCCAGTCCCTATGTGTATGCGGTTTTGTAAATGTTGTCATCTGTTCCCTTCGGCACACAATGCCTTACTCTTACGATAAGCGGAGCAGGATTTAACGTGTGGCACTAAAAAAACCATATGGGTGCTTATTCGATTATCCTTGACATAGAAATTCTTTTTTTCTTCTTCTCCATTTTCACCTCGGCTAGAGCTCCGATGTGTACCAATGATAAGAATTTGCGTATGCGAGCGTTTCTGCTCGCTAATGTCGACTCATTCCCACTTAGGAGATGCATGCTGGGCACATTCGTGTTTTGGCAACCGACCGAACGCTGATATGAATTACAAGATCTTTTACGTGCATATTTTATTGATCTTCTGTATGTGTATATTTAAAAAAATGGTAAAGGAGTCCCATAACCTATAAGGTCGTAGGGGAGCGAGGCGTCAGAGACCTCACTTCTCTAGGGGACAGCATATTGAGGGCAGGTGGCGCCCATCTCCTCTCCCTCGCATTTTGTTTACAAACCAACAAAAACACAAAAAAGATGCTACCGTGCCCCATGTGACAGGTACTCTGCCCACGCTGCACGTGCGCCTTGTGGGAGGGGGGAACCGCTTTGAGGGGAGGGTGGAGGTGCAAGTCAACGGGACGTGGGGCACTGTGTGTGATGACGACTTCGACAGCAACGATGCCAAAGTGATCTGCCGGATGCTGGCAATGCCCACGTAAGTTAAAGAGAAGATGGAGGAGGAAGAAGGAGGAAGAAGGGGGAGGAGGTAGAGGGAGGAGGGGTGGTGGGGGTAGGTGGGGGTGGAGGAGAGGGAGGAGGAGGGGGAGGAGGTGGAGGGGGGAGGGGGAGGTGGAGGAGGAGGTGGGGGAGGTGGGGGAGGTGGTAAGAGGTGGAGGAGAGGAGGTGGAGGAGGAGGGGGAGGTGGGGTGGTGGAGAGGGGGGAGGTGAGGAGGAGGTGGAGAAGGGAGGAGGAGGGTGATGAGGAGGAGAAGGAGGAGGTAGAGGAGGGGGGAGGGGAGAGGAGGAGGTGAAGAATAAGGAGAAGAGGACGAATATGGTGTTTGATGGTGACGATGATGACGATGGCGATGACGATGATAAAGTTGAAGATGAATGTAATAATAATAAGAAGAAGAAGAGAAGAAGAAGAAGAAGAAGAGAAGAAGAAGAAGAAGAAGAAGAAGAAGAAGAAGAAGAAGAAAAAGAAGAAGAAGAAGAAGAAGAAGGTGTGATGAATGATGATGATGTGGTGGTGGTGATGGAGATGATGAGATGATGATGATGACCGATATGGTGACGTTTGACGATGATGACGGTGATGGTGATGACATGATGATGATGGTGGTGATGGTGTTGGTGTTGTCAGTGACGGTGTTTGATGATGAAATGATGATGATGATGATGAAGATGATGATGATGATGCCAACGACGATATCATTGATGATGAATAATAGTGATAATGCATCATCATCATCATCATCATCATCATCATCATCATCATCATCATCATCATCATCATCATCATCATCATCATCATCATTATTATTATTATTATTATTATTATCATTATTATCATCATTATTATCATTGTCGTTGTTGTTGTTGACGTTGTTGCACGTTCTCCATCTTCACACAGTCATTGGAGAATAGAGAATCAGCCTGTAAACTGCGTGCACTCAGCCCACCTGGCAAACACTGCCAGATTTGCGTGCACACGCTGAGTCAGAAGCCTGCCTGGATCGAATTAAAAAACAACCCACCAGCATCGCCGCAATAAAAATAAGAAAAAAGGCTGCCATTTTCCGACTTCAGATTATTAATTTCTTTTACTTACTCTTGAAAGATGAGCGTGCATTCTTGTTAAACTAAGAGCATGTCTTGGTTGAAGACAATCTCAAGATAAAACTTTAAAGCATAACTTTTTTTTTCTACGGCTAGTTGAACACCGTGGTTTACCAAAAGAGAGATTTATAATTATTTGAGTTTGCAGCAGTTTTTACCTACTTATTTAATTTATTTATTCTTTTATATCGAGGATAGTGGAATAAGCACTCATGTGCTTTTTTACATCCAGTCCCCCTGTGTATGCGGTTTTGCAAATTTTGTCATCTGTTTCCACCGGCACACAATGGCCTACTCTTCCGAAAAGTGGAACAGGATTTAACTTGTGTGCAAGATGTTCTCCATGCGTTCGCACACGGGACCTCGGTTTATAGTCTCATCCGAAGGACTTTGACATTCAGTTCGATTCTTTTTTGTCAACTGGGAAGAAAGGGCGAGGCTGGGAATCGAACCCACAACCTCACGGTTTACTTGTAGGCAGGCGAACGTCTTAACCATCCTGCCACCTTCCTTCCTTCTCTTCTTTCTCTTCTTCTCTTCTCCTCATCCTCCTTCTTCTTCTTCTTCCTTCTTCTACCATGAAGGTAGCCGCATTCCGAATTCGTGGATGATGTTTAAACACTAATGTAGGCCTTGGTAGGTATCTTAGGTCGATGCCTCACAAAAGTTTCGGTTAGGACCAAAAAAAAACACGAAGATGAAATTTTCGCAGATGAAGAATTCCACCGATTGTGATTTCAACCAACAGAAGATACACACACACTCACACAAAAACACACACATACACACACCCTTCCCATCCCCCCTCACACACAATCACCCTCCCCCCGCCACAACACGCACACACACACACACACATACATACATACATACACACACACACACACACAAAACACATACATACATACACACCCACCCTTTACATCCCACTCACACACACAATCACCCCCCCCCCCCCGCCACACACACACACACACACACCACACCACACAACCACCCCAACCCTCCCACTCACCCACACCTAACCTCATCTGCTCCCTCCCTCCCCCCCCCCCCCACCCCCCCCCCCCCCCACCGCCACACTCCCAACCAACCTCTTCACACATACACACACACACACACCACACATACACCCTCCCCGACCCACACCCACCCTCACCCCTACACACCCTCACCCTCACCCCCCCCCCCCCCCAACAACAATAAACAATACTACACAAACAAAC
>CM054161.1:12036623-12039123 GCA_028751875.1 Rapana venosa | reverse complement strand
CTTTCTTCTTCTTCTTCTTCTTTCTTCTCTTCTTCTTCTTCTCTTCCTTCTTCTTCTTCTCCTCCTCCTCCTCCTCCTCCTCCTCCTCCTCCTCCTCCTCCTCCTCCTCCTCCCTCTTCTTCTTCTTCTTCTTCTTCTTCTTCTTCTTCTTCTTCTTCTTCTTCTTCTTTCTCTGTCTTCTGCTTCTCCTCATCCTTCTCTCCTCCTCCTCCTCCTCCTCCTCCTCCTACTTCCTCTCCTCCTCTCTCTTCCCTTCTCCTCCTCCTCCTTCTTCCTCCTCCTCCCTCCTCCTCCTCCACCTTCTCCACCTCCTCCTCCTCCTCCTCTCCTCCACCCCCACCACCTCCCCCTCCTCTTCCTCCTCCTCATACATCTCACAAAACATTTCCTTTGCGAAAAAAACCGATTTAGAATGTTGAGTATACTCACACCACCCCTCACTCCCTATTCACGAAAAGGGGGCTAAGGCTGACTAACACAGAATATTAAAAAAAAAACCCAACTTTTGGGCATGGGCATTCCCCAAACGGGACAGGATAGCTCAGTGGTCGGAGCACTCGCTTTCCCCCAGCCAACTTAAGCAGCGTCGAGCGTGGTTACCAATTGGATGGGTGACCGTTTGCGCGCCTTGGCTTCAGTACAGTTCCCTCCCAGTTCCCCCAGCTGTAAATGGGTACCTGCCCTCTTTAGGGTCAGGGAAGGTAAAGCAGCGAGGGAGAGGAGATGGGCGCCACCGCCCTCAATATGCTGGCCCTAGAGAAGTGAGGTCTCTGACGCCTCGCTCCCCTACGACCTTATAGGTTATGGGACTCCTTTACCTTTACCTTTTTTTTTTTATTCCCCAAACAGACAAGGAGCCATAGCCTATCCCCAGGCTCGCTTCGGGGCAGGCACTGGGCCCATCTGGCTGGACGACCTCAGCTGTGCTGGATCCGAGCGCTTCTTGGACATGTGTGCCTACAGACCCTGGGGAACCACCAACTGCCGCCACAACGAGGACCTCAGCGTCTCCTGTGGAAGTGAGTTCGAATCCTTTCTCTCCCCTCCCACCCACCCCAAACCCTATCCTAACCTCACCTCACCCCCACTCTTCTTGTTCCTGTTCTTGTTGTTGTTGTTGTTGTTGTTGTTCTTGTTGTTGTTGTTGTTGTTCTTCTTCTTCTTCTTCTTCTTCTCTCTTCTTCTCCTCCTCCTCCTCCTCCTTCTTCTTGTTCTTGTTGTTGTTTTGTTGTTGTTGTTCTTCATCCTTCTTCTTCTTCTTCTTCTTCTTCTTCTTTCTTCTTTTCTTGCTTTTCTTCTTCTTCTTCTTCTTCTTTCTTCTTCTTCTTCTTCTTCTTCTCCTCTCCTCCTCCTCCTCCTCCTCCTCCTCCTCCTCCTCCTCCTCCTCTCCTTCACTTCCTCCTCCATCAGCGGTGATGAGTGCAGTCTGCACTCATGTGAGTAAACTCCAGGGGAAAATAATATCCCCTTGAACGGGAATTGAACCTGGGTCGTGGTGGGGGAGGTGGGTGGTGGTTTGGGGATGGGGGTGGGGGGTGGGGGTGGTTTCTGTTTGTATGAATAGTGGGGGGACGGGATAGTTTGAAGGTTAGAGTGATGTATTCGTGATCTGCTGATCCGGGTTCGAATCTCGTTCAAGAGGATTTTTTTTCCTTCTGGAGTTAACATTAGTGCTGACTCCACTATCTCCTCGAATAGTCCTTCGGATGAGACTATAAAAAGAGGTCCCGTGTACGAACGCACGTAGGACATCTTGCGTATACGTTAAATCCTGTTCCGCTTTTCGGAAAAGTAGGCCAATGTGTGCCTGCTGGAAAGGATGACAAAATTTACAAAACTGCATACACACAGGGGCTGGATGTATATTAAAAAAAAACCCACACACGAGTCCTTATTTCATTATTCTCGATATAAAAGAATATAAAAAAAAGTATAAAAACACACACGAGTGCTTATTTCATTATTCTCGAAATAAAAGAAGAAGAATAATAATACATAAATAATTCTAAAAAATATAGTGTCCCCGCCACCTTGTTTTCAGAAATTTTGTGTTAGGAAATTTCTTCTCTCTTTCTATTTTTTTTTTCTTTTCTCCTGTTTCTTCCTTTGGTTTTTCCTTTCTTTTCTTTCTCTGGCGTCATCTCCTTCTTTATCTATTTTCTTGGTCCATTCTCGTGCCCCTCCCTCCCTCTTATTTTTTAGTATTTACTTTTACTTTTACTTGTTCCTTCCGCTTGTACTCTGTGGCGTCGCGGGGAGATATACGTGTCTGTCTGCTGCAAGGCGGGTAGCTTGGAGGAGGGACAGACAATCCAAGGACTTTTAGTGTTTCTGCCACGGAATCACTCCAGCATCGCCTGGGTCTCTACCTCTGGCCCTCGTGCCAGAGTACCTCAAGTTGTAAGCACGCAAGGCTGGCTGGTTTGGGCGGCATCCGTGTGAGGTGCCCGAACCACTTGTTGTTCAATATGGTGTAGGACGGGTGTGGCTTCCTACCATG
>CM054161.1:12024123-12026623 GCA_028751875.1 Rapana venosa | reverse complement strand
CTCTTCCCCTGGACTGTTCCTTGCAGGATGGTCTTTGCAAGTCCTTCTGAGCGTGTTACGTGCCCATACCATCTGAGTTTCCTCTTTTTCGCCGTGGTCAGTAGGTCTTCATAACCCCGCACCTGTTGAGTGATCATTCTGCGGACTTCATTGTTGGTGACATGGTCCTTGTATGAGATGCCAAGGAGCCTTCTGAGGCATCTCATTTCTACTGCTTGGATCCTCCTTTGTAGGTCTGCGTTTAGTGTCCATGCCTCACATGTTTGTTCTCTTCGTTCTGCAGGCGGAGGGCAGGGCAGTCTTCGCCTGATGCCCGGCCTCAGCCGGGGTCGGCTGGAGGTGCAGTACAATGGGACATGGGGTACCGTGTGCGATGACTATGCCTCGGGTCCCAACGGAAGAAGCATTGCCCAGGTGGTGTGTCGGCAACTGGGACAACCTTAGTAAGGCTTTGGGTGGTGGTTTTTTGTTGTTGTTTGTTGTTTTGTTGTGTGTTTTTGAGTTTTTTGTGTGTGTTTGTTTTGTATTTTGGGGTTTTTGTGTGTGTGTGTTTTGTTTTGTTGTTTTTATTTTGTGTGTGTGTGACTTGTTTTGGTTTTGGTTTTGTTTTAGGTTTGGTTTGGTTTTTTTTGTTTTGTTTTCTTTTCTTTTAGTTTTTCGTTGTTTGTTTGTTTGTTTGTTTGTTTCTCTCTCTCTCTCTCTCTCTCTCTCTCTCTCTCTCTCTCTCTCTCTCTTTCTTTCTTTCTTTCCTTTGTTTGTTCGTTTGTTTCTTTCTTTCTTTTCTTTCCTTTTTTCCCTCTTATTAATTCCCTCTTTCTTTCCTTCCTTAGCTCCTTCCCTCCCTCCTTTATTCTTTCCTTCCATCCTTCCTTCCTTCTTTCTTTGTTTCTTTGTTTCTTTTTTTCTTTCTTTCTTTCTTTCGTTCTTTCTTTCTTTCTTTCTTTTTCTTTTCTTCCTTCCTTACCTCTTGCCCTCTTTTCTTCTCCCCTTTCTTCTTTTCTTCTCTTCCTCCTTTTTCTCTTTCCTTCCTTCGATCCTCCCTTCCCTTCTTCCTTCCCTCTCTCCCTCCCTCTGTCCTGTCCCCCCTCTCGCCCTCTTTCCATCGTTCTCTCCTTCTATCCTTTCTTCCTTCCGTAAATGCCATAGCTAGTTGTATGATCTAAAATGGATTACAATTGTCCAGTGATAAGAACTCTAACGATGATGTTTGTTAATTGACGAAATTTAATGATGATGCCTACCTAGTTTTAAAGTAAACGGTGGAACCTAGGAATATAAACTAGTTGTTACACTTCTTGGAGTTTTTACTCACAACAAAGGTAACATGAAAATGTCATATTGAATCTATTTTAACCCCCCGCCCCCTAAAAAAACAACAAACAAACAAACTTAAAAACGTATGATAAAAATTATCAGTAAAACAGCCTACAGGCCAGGATATGTTCACCTTATTACGTCTTTCCGTCACCACCGTCACCGATCCCTCAGATTCCGAATCCTTTGGGGCGCCTTCGAAGCTTTGTCAACCACCTTTCTCCAGTCCTCGCGTCTCTCAGCCGCTCTCAGGGTGTCTCTCAGCTCCATGTCTGTCCACTCTCGAATGTTGTCCTCCCATCTCTTCCTTTGTCTGCCTCTTCTTCTTCTTCCTCCCCTCTTTGTGCCTTGTAGGATTGTTTTAGCAAGACCAGAGAAGCGTGTGACATGACCAAACCACTTCAGTTTTCGTTGGCTGACGAGTGTTTGAAGGTCAGTATAGGGCCCGATTTCATTGCGGATGCGTCTCTTGACTTCTTCCTTCGTGATGTGGTCTTTGTAGGAGATGCCTAAGAGTCTTCGGAAGCACCTCATTTCTACAGCTCTTATTCTTCTCTCTAAATCCGCTGTGTGGGTCCATGATTCACATGCATATAAGAAGATTGACATGACCAGAGAGCGCAACAGTCTGATTTTGGAACTGATGGCGATTTTTCCGTGGCTCCAGATAGGTTTTGAGCTTGGTCATTGCGGCTGTGGTCTGGGCAATTCTTGACAGTATTTCTGGTTTTGATCCCTCGTCTGTCAGACAATGGATTACATCTTTCAACATCTCTCATTCGTTAAAACTTTAACGTCTGCCCAAGAGGTACTTTTTATTGCTAAAAACATACCCATTGAAAACATCTCCAAAGCATAGACTTCAGGGTATATAAACTTGCTCTAGGCCTACCTGACCATGCCTTGTGTTTAAAAACATACAGTGCATAAGAAGTATTACCATTAGACGATTACAGAAACGTTGCTTTTAGTAAGCTCGTTTTACGAAGTTTGACTCTTTAAAATGATCTAGAGTCAGTGATTGAGACGTTGAATAAATTTGAACAGAAACTGATTTGAAATCGGTAGTTAAGAGACGTTAAATGAATTGGAACAGAAAATGATTTGGAATTAAAAGGTAAAGGTGTCCCATAACCTATGTGGCCGTAGGGGAGCGAGGCGTCAGCGACCTCAACTTCTCCAGGGG
>CM054161.1:12011623-12021623 GCA_028751875.1 Rapana venosa | reverse complement strand
GGTAAAGCTTTTTTGTGTGTTTCTAAGTCATATTGGTGTGTGTGTGCGTGTGCGTGTGTGTGTGTGTGTCCAGTGCTGGGGCTGTAGCGGTGTCCAGGGCAGGTCAGGGAAGAGGCACGGGGCAGATCTGGCTGGACAATGTCCAGTGCACGGGTACAGAGACCTCCCTGCTCCAGTGTCGTCACAATCCTTGGGGCGTCAACAACTGCAACCACAACGAAGACTTGGGCATCATTTGTTCCAATGGTAGGTGTCGTTGGTTGGTTGTGGTAGTGTTGGTGTTGTTGGTGTTGTTGTTGGTGTTGTTGTTGGTGGTGGTGTTGGTGTTGTGAGGTGTTTGGGTGTTGTGTTAGGTGTTGTTGTTGAGGTGTTGTGTTGTTGAGGTGTGTAGTGTTTAGTGTTGTGCGTTATGTTGTGTTGTGCTGTGCTGTGCTGTTTTGTGTTGTGTTGTGTTGTATTATGTAGTGCTAGGTGTTGTGTTGTGTTAGCGTCGTCGTCGTCGTCGTCGTCGTCGTCTTCATCATCATCATCATCATCATCATCATCATCATCATCATCATCGCCATCGTCATCATCATCATCATCATCATCATCATCGTTTTTATCTTAGTCGTCGTTGTCATCGTCGTCGTCATCATTATCATCTGCATCATGATCGTCGTCACCATCATCGTCGTCGTCGTGGTCATCATCATCATCATCATCGTTGTCGTCGTCGTCGTCATCATCATCATCATCATCATCATCTTTCTTCTTTTTCTTCTTCTTCTTCTTCTTTCTTCTTCTTCCTTCTTCTTCTTCTTCTTCTTCTTCTTCTTCTTCTTCTTCTTCTTTCTTCTTCTTCTTTTCTTCTTCTTATTCTATTCTATCTTCTTTCTTCTACTTTCTATAATCTATTATGTATATCTATGCTATCTATCTATTATCTATTTATCTATCTATCTATCTATCTATCTATCTATCTATCTATCTATCTATCTATCTATCTATCTATCTATCTATCTATCTATCTATCTATCTATCTATCTATCTATCTATCTATCTATCTTCTATCTATCTATCTTCTATCTGTCTATCTATCTATCTATCTATCTATCTATCTATCTATCTATCTATCTATCTATCTATCTATCATTCTATCTATCTATCTATCTATCTATCTATCTTCTATCTATTATTTCTATCTCTATCTCCTATTATTTTCTTATTTATTACTCTGTTATTTATTTATTATTCTCTTTAGTTCTTATTTACTCATTTATTTCTTATTATTTATATTTATCATTTATTTACTATTTATTTATCTCTTTATTAACTTTATTTATATTTATTCATTAATTTATTTGACTCATTTATTTCATTTATTTATGAATTTATTTACTTTTTTATTTATATTATTTAATTATTTATTCATTTTATTATTTATTTACTAATTTATTTATGTATATTTATTATTTATATTTACTTCATTACTCATTTAATATCATTTATTTACTCATTTATTTATTTATTACCATTTACTCATTTATGTTACTCATTACTCATTTAAGTCTATATTTACCTATTTTTTCTACAACCTATTCACTCCCCATCTGACTCCCAACCATTTGCACCACCCACATTACCTACTTGTCCTGACCATACATCCCCTCCTTCCCTCGACTTTCCAACCCTTGCGCGGACGGTCCACGGCGTACATGGGCCGTGTGATGGTCTTCTACAACAACCAGTGGGGCACCGTCTGCGACGATGGCTGGAACACGCTGGACGCCGCCGTCATATGTGGCATGCTGGGCTACTCGAGGTATAGGGCGTAAAGTTTGTTTCGTTTTTGTTGGTTTTGGTTGGGTTGTGGGGGTGTGTGGTATGTGTGGGTGTGGGTGGTGTGGGGGTGTGGGGGTATGTGGGTGGGTGGGTGGTGGGGAGAGTGGGGTTGGGGAGGTGGAGGAGGTGGAGGAGGGCTTGGTGTGTGGGGTGGGGGGGTGGGGTGTGGGGTGTCGGTGAGGGTGTGTGGGTGGGTTTGTGGGGTTGGGGAGGTGTGTGGTGGTGTGGGTGGGGGTGGGGGGAGAGGTCGGGTGTGGGTTGGGGCGGGTGTTCCCGGGGTGGGGAGGGGTGGGGGTTGGGTGAAGGGGTTGGAGGGTGGAGGAGAGAGTGGAGTAGGGTGGGGTGTCTGGGTGAGAGAGAGAGAGAGAGAGAGAGAGAGAGAGAGAGAGAGAGAGAAGAGAGAGAGAGGAGAGAGATGAATGAAAGATGAATTTGTTTTTTGCAAGATATAGCGCTGTATAAATTCCATGTATTATTATTATTATTATTATTATGTAGTAGTAGTAGTAGTAGTAGTAGTTAGTAGTATATTATCAGAGAGAGAAGAGAGAGAGAGAGAGAGAGAGAGAGAGAGAGAGAGAGAGAGAGAGAGAGAGAGAGAGAGAGAAGAGAGAGAGAGAGAGAGAGAGAGAGAGAGAGAGAGAGAGAGAGAGAGAGCACGTAGTAAGCACAACAATGCCTTTTTACGTGCGTGCACACACACACACACACACACACGCACACACACGCACACACGCACGGACGCACGCACGGACGCATGCACAACACACATATTTCACAGTTTTCTTTTTATTTAATTTCTTTTATTAAAATCTTTTCTACAAACACACACACACAAACACACACAATGCCCCCCCCCCCCAACACCCCACCAACCCCCACCCTAACCCCCACCCCACCCCCTACCCTCTAGAAACACACACATACACACGCACACACACACACACACACACACACACACACACACACACACACACACACACACACAACACACACACACACACACACACACACGCACAAACACACACACACATACAGGAAACATGACAAAATTTACAAACCGCATACACACGAGGGGCTGGATGTAAAAAAGCACATGAGTGCTTATTCCATTATCCTCGATATAAAAGAATAAATAAATAAATAAATAAACATACACACCAACAAACACCTCGCACCCACCCCCTAACCCCCACCCCACCCCTTACCCTCTAGACACACAACACACACACACACACACACACACACACACACACACACACACACACACACACACACACACGCACACACACACACACACACACACACACACACACACACACACACACACGCACACACACACACACAAACACACACACCCCGACAAATACCCACAACCCCTCCCCCCAAAAAAAACTCCCCCATCCTCACCCCCACACACCCTATCCCCCCACCCCCACCCCTCCCCCACAACCTTCCCCCCCCCCACCCCCCTCACCACCCCCCACCCCCTCACCACCCCCCACCCACACCCCCCACCCACCAAAAAAAAATCAAAAAAACAAAAATCATCATCTCCAACACTTCATTCTTCCAATCTGTTTCTCTTTTCTCTCCCTCCCCCACCCCCCACCCCCCCACCCCCCATTACCCCCCCCCATCCCCCCACCCCCCCAATCCCCCCCCAATCCCCCCAACCCCCCCCCCCCCCCAACCCACCCCCCAATCCCCCACCCCCTGCCCCAATCCATAGATCGGGCGCCAGAGCTCTGAGCAACATCTACTATTACGGGTCGGGATCGGGTCCTATCTGGGCGGATGACGTGCGTTGCACGGGACGGGAAACCTCCTTGGCCCAATGTCGTACGAACGGCTGGGGCCATCACGATTGCAGTCACCGGGAGGATGCCGGAGTGGCGTGCTCTTCGAGTCAGTGTTGTTGTTGTTGTGTGTTGTATGTGTTGTTGTGTGTGTGTGTGTGTGTGTGTGTGTGTGTGTGTGTGTGAGAGCGGGAGAGAGAGAGAGAGAGAGAGAGAGAGAGAGAGAGAGAGAGAGAGAGAGAGAGAGAGAGAGAGAGAGAGAGAGAGAGAGAGAGAGAGAGAGAGAGGTGAATCGTATGGAGGAATGTATGTGCCTATTAAGATAATGTCCTTGTCTGTGCCAAACAAATCTTTATGCATCTTTATAGTTATAGTATTATCAGTTTCGACAACAATATGTTCAATATAGGATGCCAGTGATTTCCTTATCATAACAATTTCCCCCCTTCCCCCCCCCCCCCCCTGGTATCTCCCTTGATTGAAATTTTCTAGCTTTGAGAGAGAGAGAGAGAGAGAGAGAAAAGAGAGAGAGAGAGGTGTGGGGGGTGGTGGTTGTGGGTGGTGGTGGGGTAGGGGGGTGGGGGGTAGGGAGGGGTGGGGTGAGAGGGTGTGAGGGGGGAGGGAGGAGGGAGTGGGTGGGGGATGGGGAGGAGGGGAGGGGAGGTGAGGAGGTGGGAGGTGAGGGAGGGGGGGAAGGGGGAGGGAGAGGGGTGGGGATGGGGAGGGGTGTGGGGGAGAGGGAGAGAGAGAGAGGGGCGGGAAGGAAAGGGGTAGGGAGGAAGCAGGGGAGAGGGAGGGAGAAGGGGGATAGAGGAGAGACAGAGAGAGTGGAGGACAGAGGAGGCGGGGAGGGAGAGAGGGAGGGAAAGATGGGAGGGAGAGAGTGAGAAGAGGAGGTGAGAGAGGGGAGAGAGGAGAGAGAGAGAGGGAAAGGGAGGGGGAGGGGAAAGAGGAGGGGGAGAGAGGGGGAGAGAGACAAAGAGGGAGGGAGGAGGGGAGAGAGAGGGAAGGAGGTGGAGTGGGAGGTTGGAGTGGGGGAGAGAGAGACGGAGGGAGGAAGGGAGGGGCAGAGGGAGAGGGAGAGGAGGTGAGTGGAGGCGAGGGAAGGAAGACAGAGAGTGAGGGGAGAGAGAGAGGGGGGGGGATGAGAGAGGGAGGAGGGGAATAAAGAGTAGATAGATGGATAGTGTTGATAGATAGGAGGAGGAGAGGAGACCGAGAGAGAAGAGATCTGAGAGGAGAGAGGAGGAGAACCGAGACAGCAGCAGATGCAGCCATCGCCGAGCCGACAGACCAGACCCCGCCAGAGCCAACAAACAATTTTACTCACACTCTGTACCTGTTTTCTACCTTTTATATCTAATACCTCAGGAAATTAAGAGCAATCTCTGCCATCTGATACAGCTTTTGGCCTGGGCCAATCTCTGCCCCCCCCCTCCCCCCAAAAAATACTCATATGTGTCATGGTATTTTTCTTCTGTAAGTGAAAAGAATGGGACAATGTCCTCTGCAAAAAAGGAAAGAAAAAAAGAGGAAAAAGTGTGAACAATAATTAAATGTAATTCTGATCGACAGAATCTCATTACTCGTTTTGCCAAAAAAAAAAAATCCAACAAAAAAATCCATAAAAGAAAAACAAACACCCCCCCCCCTAACAAAAAAACAACCAAACCAATGCCTAAATTATTTTTGATAAATATGTTTTGTAGTTGTTGTTTTGTTGTTGTTTTGTTTTGTGTGTGTTTGTTTTGGGGGTTATGTCATAGTCCTAGCGGAATTATCCGATTTAGGGAACTGTCAATATCACACGCGAGTCATCCCCCTTTGGCGCAGCGAGCCACCCTAAAAATAGACACCTCGACGTTGGGGGGCGTGATACAATGCTTGGCCCAGGCCAAAAGCTGTGTCATTTATTGATGTCAGCTATTTGCCAAGGCCTACTCTAAAATATAGTTATGTTGTAAAATGTTGTGTTGAGATTGCCTTCAGCCATGACAAGCTCTTAAACATAAACAACCTGCACTCTCCTTTGTTAAAGGAGGAAGAAAAACATATCCCTCTGAAGTCAGAGTATGGCTGCCTTCGGATGAGACTATAAACCGAGGTCCCGTGTGCGATTGCGCGCAGAACATCTTGCGCACACATTGTTAAATCCTGTTCCTCTTTTTGTAAGAGTAGGCCATTGTGTGCCGGTGGGAAACACATGTCAAATTTGACAAAACCGCATACACACGGGGACTGGATGTAAAAAAAAGCACGTCAGTGCTTATTCCATTATCCTCGATATCTTTTTCTTCTCTTCTTCAAGTGTCCGGTCTGGTCCTGCAGACATCGACGATCATGGCTCTCCATTCTTCCCTGTTCTCGGTCCCTCTCATGAGCTCATTGTTGGTGCCCTCTTTATTCGTTGCGAATTTGTTTAAGCTGTCTGTGAATTTTGTGCGTTGTCTTCCTCTGCTCTTGTTTCCACAGATTTTGCCACTCCATAACAGTTTCTCTAGTCCGTCAGCCCTGATTATATGGCCGAAAAATTTGAGCTGTCTTTCTCTGATGGTGTTGGGAAGGGATCTCTTGTACCCAGCCATTTCCATTACTTCTGCATTTGTTTTTCTTTTTGTCCATGAGACTTCATGATTCTCCGGATGAACCACATTTCCACTGCTTCTAGTCGCTGTTCTGTGTCCTTGGCTAGGTCCAGCACTCACATCCGTACAGAAGAATGGACCATACGTAGGCTCTCAAAACATGGATCTTTGTCTTGAGGCTTATCTTACTGTTGGTAAAAATGCATTTCATGTTGTTAAAAGTTGCCTTAGATTGACCGATTCTCTTCTTGATTTCTGTGTCACACTTGCCGTCCGGGGTGATAGTACAACCAAGGTATTTAAAGGTGTTTACTTGTCTGATTCTCTCTCCTTTACAGGCTATGTTGCATTGTGGTATAACAGCTTTTTTCGAGATCACCATGCATTCTGTCTTCTTTGCATTGAGCTGTAATCCTTTCTTTTCGCTTTCGTCTGTTACTGTTGTTAAAATCTTTTGCAGTTTTTCTTCAGAGTCGGCGATAAGGACTGTGTCATCTGCATATCTCAGGTTGTTGATGTTGTGGCCACCTACACTAATTCCCTCATGATTCTCAATATTTCGTAGAATTATTTCACAATATATATTAAATAAATCAGGCGAGAACACGCATCCTCGATATAAAAGAATAAATAAATAGATATCTCTCACTAGCATCCTATACTTTTTTTCTTCATTCTCACTTAACTCTTTGGTTTCGTCGTGTGTGTGTGTGTTTTTCCCCACCCCCCCAACAACACAACAGCTCAGCAACCTAGCCGCTTCCTTCTGTTCACGGACACAAGCAACCGAGGCATCTACCGCATGGATTTGAACTCTTACTCCTTCATCACCATCCCCTTAGGGGCCACGAGAACCCCATCGCTATCGATTACGACCCTGTGGATCGCCGCGTGTACTGGACTGATGTGTCCGCCAAGGAGATTCGAAGCGCCAGTATTGATGGCACCAACAACGCAACTGTGCGCCGTCTGGGACCGAGTGAGTTAATTTTTATTTTGGGGGGGAGTGTGAAGTTTTTTGTGTGTGGTTTTGTTTTAAAAAGTATTGTTGTTGTTGTTGTTGGTGGTGGTGGTTGTTGTTTTGTGTTGTTGGTGTCGTTATTGTTGTTGTTGTTGTTGTTCTTGTTCTGTCTCTCTGTCTCTCTCTCCCCCTCTCTCTCTCTCTCTTATATATATCCCTAAGGGCGGGGACTGGATGTAAAAAAAGCACATGGGCGCTTATTCATTATCCTGGAAATAAAAGAATTTGTCATTGTCATTGTTCTTGTTCTTGTTGTTCTTCTTGTTCTTGTTGTAGCTCTTGTGGTTTTTGTTGTTGTTCTTCTTTTTCGTGTTGTTCTTGTTGTTGAGGTTTTTGCGTATGCGACCGTTTTTGTCCACCAGTAAGGCAGCCATATTTCAACTTCGGGAATGATGTCTAAACACGAAACCAGCGTGCTTGCAGGAAGAAAGTCCTTCGGATGAGACTATAAACCGAGGCCCCGTGTTCGAACGCATGCAGAACATCTTGCGCTCACGTTAAATCCTGTTCCGCTTTTCGAAAGAGTAGGCCGTTGTGTGCTGGTGGAAACAGGTGACAAAATTTACAAAACCGCATACACACGGGGACTGGATGTAAAAAAGCACATGAGTGCTTATTCCATTATCCTCGATATAAAAGAATAAAAGAAAAAAAAGAAAGAGAGCGGTAGAAAAGAGGGATTTCATAGCGCCCAACTTCCATAAGATAGGGACACTCTTTATACTGACAGGCCCCCCAGCATCCGTACAGGGGATTTGCATGAAATGATGCATGGGTTTTTAAATGTCTGCGTTGGATGTTTCTTGTACGTTTGGTTTATAAAGGTAAAAGGTGTTCCCATAACCTATGCGGTCGATGAGGAATGAGGTGTTAGAGACCTCAACTTCTCCAAGGGGGCTAGCATATTGAGGGCAGTGGCGCCCATCTCCTCTCCCTCGCTGCTTTACCTTCCCTGACCCTAAAAAAGAGGGCAGGTACCCATTTACAGCTGGGTGAAGTGGGAACCTGTACTGAAGCCAAGGCGCGCAAACGGTCGACTATGCACTTGGTAACCACGCTCGATGCTGCTTAACCTTAGCTGGGGGAAAGCCAGTGCTCTGACCACTGAGCTATCGAGTCCCCATAGTCTTATTTTAAAGCCTGACGGGCGCCATAGCCGAGTGGTTAGGATCGTTCGACTTCAGTTCGATGGGTCCATGAAGACTTCAGCCGAAGAACAAAATATTTGTCATCTATTTACTGATTTATTCATGTATGTATGTATGTATGTATGTATGTATGTATGTATGTATGTATGTATGTATGTATGTATGTATGTATGTATGTATGTATGTATGTATGTATGTATGTATGTATGCATGTATGTATGTATGTATGCATGTATGTATGGTATGTATGTATGTATGTATGTATGTATGTATGTATGGTTTATGTTGTATGTGTATGTATGTATGTATGTATGTAGTCTGTGTAGTATGTATGATGTGTGGTATGTATGTATGTATGTATGTATGTATGTATGTATGTGTGTGTGTATGTATGTATGTATGCATGTATGTGTGAGTGGTGTGGGTGTGTGTATCTCTGTGTGTGTGTATGTACGTGTTTATGTATGATGTATTATGTATGTATGTATGTATGTATGTTGTATGTAGTATGTGTGTATGTATGTATGTATGTGTGTGTGAGCGGGTGTGGGTGTGTGTATGTATGTATGTGTGTGTATGTATGTTTTATGTATGTATGTATGATATGCATGTGTGTGAGTGGGTGTGTGCATGTATGCACGAATGTATGTATGTATGTATGTCTGTATGTGTGTGTTTGTGTATGTGTGTATGTATGTGTGTGTGTGTGTGGGTGTGGGTGTGGGTGTGGGTGAGTGGATGGATGGATGGATTCGTGTATATGTATGTATGTATGTATGTATGTCAAGTCAAATTTTTATTTCCAGATGGTACAATGAATAAGCAATGCATTGCTTTTTTTCATCAAGCCATCTATCGAAGAACAAATTTCTTAATGACTATACTGAAATACTACATTATTGCAACCTTTACCAATAAATTGTGTATGTATGTACGTGTGTGTGTGTGTGAATGGGTGTGGGTGTGTGTGCGTGGGTGCGTGCGTGGGTGCGTGCATGCGTGCGTGGTGAGAGTGATCTTCAGTTTAACGTCTATTCACATTTAGTGATTTTAGACTGGGAAAAGTAATATAAACAAGAGAATGCAAACAATAACAAAAAGTGTCAAATAACAGTACTTAAAAACTAACTTTAACATACTACAAAAACTGAATTATCGGACTTCTTATCAATCCTAACACAATGTCCAACAGTAACGATGGTTCAGACAAAATCTGATCCATTGACAAACTTGGTACAGCGGGTAAAAATGCTTTTAAATGTCCACAATCAAAAATAACATGACTATTGGTAATCTTCTCCCCACAAATACAGGCGTGCGTGGTGTGTGTGTATGTATGTATGTATGTATGTATGTATGTATGTATGTATGTATGTATGCGTGTATGTATGTATGTATGTATGTATGTATGTATGTATGTATGTATGTATGTATGTATGTATGTGTGTGTGTGTGTATGTATGTATGTGTGTATGTATGTATGTTTCTGTGTGTGTATGTGTGTATGTATTATATAGTATGTATGTATGTGTGTATGTATGTATGTATGTATGTGTGTGTGGGTTTGTGGGTGTGGGGGTGTGGGTGCGTGCGTGGTGCGTGCGTGCGTGTGTGGTGTATGTA
>CM054161.1:12001623-12006623 GCA_028751875.1 Rapana venosa | reverse complement strand
GGAATGGGTGTATGTAAAAAAAAGCACGTAAGTGCTGATTCACATCTCTGATTCACATTGTCACATCTCTCATTCTTTCACGTTTAGACTACTGTAATTCTCTTTTGGCTGGCCTACCAGCATCACCCATCCACTCTCTTCAACGCATACAAAACACTGCAGCTCGACTGGTCCTAAGAAAGAAAAAATCTAAACACATCACTCCTCTTCTGCGATCTCTTCACTGGCTGCCTGTCTCACAAAGACTGGAGTATAAGATCATTACCCTCTGTTTCAAATGTTGTTGTTGACTTCAATTTTACGTCTGTTCACTTTTAGTGATATTAGACGCTCCCCCCAAAAAACCCCCACAACCCCCCCCCCCCCCAAACAAACAAACAAACAAACAAACCGGGAGATGTGGATGTGTTGTTTTAATAAAAAAATCTCGAAAAGAAACTTGGCAATGCAACAGGAATTAAAAAAAACCAAAACAAAACAAAACAAAAAAACACATACACAACAACTTCTTCTTTCTTTCTTTCATCTACCGCTGGTGCCCTTCGGCGTCGCGGGGAGACACAGACGTCTGTCTGCAGCTAGGCGGGAGGCTTGATGTAGTGACAGGTCATGGGCTCGCAGGGTGTCAGCCACGGAGTCGCTCCATCGTCTCCTTGGTCTACCTCTGGCTTTCCAGCCATTGTATTTGATGGTGTATGCCCGTAGGGCTGGTTGGTTGGGCGGCATTCTAGTGAGGTGACCAAACCACCTGATCCTTTGTTGTTCGATATGGTGGAGAATTGGTGTTAGTCCGACCAAGTCTCTGATCACCTCATTCTTGATCTTGTCGCGTCTGGTCTTGTTGACAGCTTTTCTCAGGCAGCGCATTTTCACATGTGACCAGTTTTCTCTCTAAGGCTTTTGTTAGGGCCCATGTCTGACACTGGTATGTGAGTGTTGGAACGAAGATGGCGTTGATGAGTTTTGCCTTGGTGCTCATTGGGATGCTGGGATGTTTTAGAAGGGGGGCGAGTTGGTAACTGACTGCATTCGCTTTCTGGCATCTTGTTTCTATCTCTCTGTCCAATTTTCCATCTTCAGTGAAGAGGCTGCCAAGGTATTTAAATTCTTTGGTCTGTTTCAGCTGGTGCCGTTGATGTTGATGTCTAGCTTTCCTGGATTTCTGCTGACAGACATAACTTCTGTTTTGGTGATACTGATCTTCATGTCATACCTCTCGCAGCTTGTGTTGAGTTGGTCTGTGTGTTCTTGAAGAGCTGCTTTGTTCTGATTCATCAGGGACTGGTCGTCAGCAAATAATAGTTCGTTCAGGGCCTCAGGATCTGGGTTGGCTTCCTTTGTGATCTGGTCCATGTAGATCACGAAGAGAAGGGGGGAGAGTACGCAGCCTTGCCTGACCCCTGATGTAACGGGAACCAGTCGGATGTTCCGCTGGCTGTTCGGACTGCGCTCATACTGTTGGCATAGATTGCTCTGATGTTATCAAGCAACTGCCCCTTCACGTCGTACTGCTCCAGGATCTTCCAGAGCTTGTCTCTGTTGACTCGGTCGAAAGCTTTTTCTTGATCAACGAATACTGTATGCAGGTCTTGGTTGTATTCGATGGCTCTTTCACACAGCTGTCGGAGTGCGAAAATGGCATCTGTGCACCCTCTTCCTTTCCGAAAGCCAAACTGGGCATTGCTCAGTAGGTGTTCTTGCTTTGGCTCTTGTGCGCTGTTCCAGAATCTTTGCATACATTTTCCCTACATGGCTCAGAAGTGAATGCTCTGTAGGTGCTGCAGTCTCTCTTGCTGCCCTTCTTCTTCCAAATTGGCACCACTATTGCATTTTGCCAGTCCATTGGTACTTTCCTCTCTTCCCATGCTTTCTGGAAGATGATGGTGAGCCACTTAACTCCCGTTTCTCCGCATGCAAGGATGGCTTCAGTTGTTATGCCGTCATCACCTGCCGCTTTGCCCTTTGGGCTGGTTTTAATTGCTTTTCTTGTTTCAGCTTCAAGGATTTGGGGCTCTAACTGGTCTTTGTAGCGTGGTGAGAACTGCGAGCTGGAAGCTTGTACTCCAGATGGGTTTAAAAGATCTTTAAAATAGTCTTCCCATCGTTTCAGAATTTCCTCTTCTTTGTGCAGTGCCTCTCCATTTGCATCATTCACTACTGTTGTTGGATTGAATGGCTCATCTCTTACTCTCATCGTCTTCACACTTTTGAAAAATTCTCTTGGGGAGTTCTTGCAAATTTCGCTTAACTTCTCTCCATAAGTCGCCCAAGATTGTTCTTTGGAGGCTTTCACAACACGATTACTATATCTTCTTGCGATTCTGTACTTGACGTAGCCCTCTTCTGTCTTGGTCTTGACCCAAGCTTTATATAGCTGCTTTTTTCTTGATGGCTTCCTTCACCTCTTGGTTCCACCAAGCTGTAGCTTTCCTGTTATTACCTCCACATTTCTTTGTCCCGCAAACTTCCCTTAAGGTGTTCAAGAGAGCTGGCTTGAAGGTGTCCCAGACTTGCTCCATGTTGAGAGGTGTTGTATCAATGGGGTCAAGTTTCACCTTGATAGCACTGTGAATCTTTTCTTGCACTTCTTTCTCTTCCAGTTTGAGGAGGTTGATCTTTTCAGGCTGGTTCTTCCTAGAAGTTGTTGTTTTTTTCTTCTGAGTACTGGAGGCTAGAATGACAGGCCTGTGGTCAGTGTCAAGGTTGGCATTGGGGATGGCTTTTGAGTCTTTGATGGCGTAACGTGTTCTAGATCTTGCAAGTATAAAGTCGATTTGAGACGAGATGTTGAGATCGTTCCATTTGTACCAGGTGTAAATTTGGGAGGCTCGATGTTGGAAAAAGGTGTTGGTGATGATCAGATCATGCTCTGCACATAGTTCCAGCACGTGGTTCCCGTTGTAATTACAAGGTGTTCTGTGGTCACTGGGGTCCAAGATGTTTTGTCCACGGGTTTCTTCTCTTCACCAACTCTGCCGTTGAAATCACCCATGACATACAGGTCCTCTTTGTCAGGGTGCTGTTGATGAGGTCGGAGCTCTTGATAAGAATGAGTCTTTCTCCTCTTCTGTGTACGAATCGTTACACGGTGCATATACTGATATAGTAGACAATTTTGTTGGACTTTCTTACACCGATTTTAATCAGTCTTTCTGATATATGTTCTATACTCATGAGATTCTTTGCTATGTCTGGGTGTAGGATGAATCCCACACCATGCATTGCTCTCTGGTCTTTCCTGACTCCACTCCAGATGAGAACAAAGTTTGAATGGATTTCTTTCGTTGTTTTTTTCGTTTCGTTCTTGATTTCTGTTGTTGTTGATGCACAACAACAACAACCAAAAACAAGTCATTAACGTTAATGTAACTATAACAAATGTCCTATGGGACTGTGACAAATACCTTTAACAATTTCAAATGCCAGTTTTAGATTACTGAATATGCTGGTGAGGGAGTTTTCAGAAAAATGGGGCATGAAAGGTTTTACACTCTGGCAGTCAAAAAGTATATGAGTATTAGTGATATTTTCACCACACAGGCATTTACCATTTTTGCTGAATTTGGTTATCAATGCATTTAGTTTCATTCTATAGAATAAAGTATTAATTCTCCTTGACGTAACAACACTTGTACTAACTTCTGAATGGTTCCCCACTGTTAAATTATCGGTATTGATTGCAGTTCTAGTTAAAAGTCTCATTTTGCTGATTACTTTCAGTGACCTTTCTCCATAATTTTTGTTCTAGTAAGCTATACCCTTCTTGTAAGGATAAAGGCACATGCAATTCTATTGCATCCCGTCCAAGTTTTGCACCCTTTTTGGCAGCTCTATCCGCCCACTCATTTGGAAAGAACCCAGTGTGTGAAGGCACCCAACAAAAATTCACACTTATGCCCTTTAAGGTTAAGAGATGTATGACATGCTTAATCTCTAATATGATTTTCGAAGTTTTCTTGTAACATGGTGATTTTAAAGCATACAATGCCGATTTAGAATCAACGCAAAGAAGAATTTGAAATATACACAACGTTTCAAATTTTCTGTTTCAAACGTTTCTGTTTCAAAGGTCTCCACAAATATGCAACCTCTTATCTTTGTAACTGTCTTCACCTGTATACTCCAGCCCGTTCCCTTCGTTCAGCCGCAGATACTTTGTGCTTTCGAACACCCAGATTCAAACAAACCACTGTTGGCCATCGCTCTTTCTCTGTTTCTGGTCCACCTGGAATGACCTCCCTCTTTCACTTCGCCCAAAACCTTCACTTGATACCTTCAAATCTAGCCTCAAAACACACTTATTTCCTACCTGAGACTTTCCCCTACATATCTGTCCCTAATTTTCAACAGCGTCTTTCACCTCCTAAGTGTGTTCGCGAGTGTGTGTGTGTGTGTGTGTGTGTGTGTGTGCGTGCGTGCGTGCGTGCGTGCGTGCGTATGTGCGCGCGCGCGCATGGATTCGAAATCTGTTGTTCATTATGTTTAAGGAGAGTTGCATGCGTGTAAATGATTTGAGTGCAAGCGCTTCGATTTTCTTTTTTTTACAAGATCCAGCTTTATATCAATTCCATATATTATTATTATTATTATTATTATTATTATTATTATTATTATTATTATTATTATTATTATCCTCGATATAAAAGAAATTAAAATTTTTTAAATCAAACAGATAAATAAAACAATCTCTTTCCCACAGACCAGCGACTGTACTGGGTGGACTCTAGCAACACGTACCCGGACAAGATCGAATCCTCGGACCTCTTCGGCCATCAGCGGACTCTGGTCTACACGGCCTCCTCTGCTGCCCATTTCTTTGGCATGGCTTACGACGGCAACCAGCTCTATCTGTCTGACTGGAACCAGACCGCTCAGTGAGTGATGGGTTTGGTTTGGTTTTGGTTTTGGGTTTGGGTTTGTTTTCTTCTTCTTCTTTTCCGTGTGTGTGTGTGTGTGTGTGTGTGTGTGTGTGTGTGTGTGGGTGGGGTGTGGTGTGGGGT
>CM054161.1:11986623-11989123 GCA_028751875.1 Rapana venosa | reverse complement strand
GAGAGAGTGGGGTGGGTGGGGGAGGGAGGGAGGAGAGAGAAATAGACATGGGGAGAGAGAGACAGAGGGACAGAGACAGAGAGATTTATTTTTTAATTATTTTTAAAAATTCTTTTATTTCAAGGATAATGGAATAAGCACTTAACGTGCTTTTTTACAACCAGTCCCCGTGTGTATGCGGTTTTGTAAATTTTGTCATCTGTTCCCACTGGCACACAATGGCCTACTCCTACCTAAAGCGGAACAGGATTTAACGTGTGTGCAAGATGTTCGGCGTGTGTTCGCACACGGGGCCTTGGTTTATAGTCTCATCCGAAGGACTTTTGGGGTGTGGTTTTTAGGGGAAGTGGGGTGGGGGTGAGGTGGGTGGGTTGTTTTATTTGTGGGCGGGAAAGAGAGAGCGAGAGAGAGAGAGAGAGAGAGAGAGAGAGAGAGAGAGAGAGAGAGAGAGAGATGGGGAGGAGGGAAGGACCCCCTCCTTTGTCTGAGGGCTGGATTGGTGGGGGGGGGGGAAGAGGGAGGGGGAGAAAGAGAGAGAGAGTGGGGTGGGTTGGAGAGGGAGGGGGAGAGAGAAATAGAGATGGGAGAGAGAGAGACAGAGGGATAGAGACAGAGACAGAGAGAGAGACAGACAGAGGAGAGAGAGGGAGAGGGAGGGAGAGAGAATGAGGGATAGAGAGAAAGGCTTTGAAACTTTTTTTTTATTAAGGTGAAAAGCATAAGCACACATGATATTCATCCAGCTCTCAGTCGAGGAAATTTTTAGGAATAAAAGAGAGAGAGGGGGAGAGGAGGGAGAGAGGGAGGGGGGAAGAGGGAGGGGGAGAAAGAGAGAGAGAGAGAGAGAGAGAGAGAGAGAGAGAGAGAGAGAGAGAGAGAGAGGGAGAGGGAGGGGAGAGAAAAATAGAGAGGGGAGAGAGAGACAGAGGGACAGAGAGAGACAGACAGGAGACAGAGATAGAGAGAGAGACAGAGAGGGCGAGAGAGAGAGAGAGAGAACAGAGAGAGACAGAGATAGAGACAGAGAGGCGAGAGAGAGAAACAGAGAGAGACAGAGATAGAGACAGAGAGGGCGAGAGAAATAGAGAGGGACAGAGACACAGAGAGAGATACAGAGACAGAGAGAAGAGAGGGCAAAAGAGAGAGAAAGTGAGAGATAGACAGAGAAAGACAGACAGACAGAGAGAGGACGAGAGAGAGAGAGAGAGAGAGAGAGAGAGAGAGAGAGAGAGAGAGAGAGAGAGAGAGAGAGAGCAGAGAAGAGACAGAGAGGACGAGAGAGAGAAACAGAGAGGGACAGAGGCAGAGAGAGAGACAGAGACAGACAGACAGACAGAGACAGGGAGGACGAGAGAGAGGGTCTTCCTCGTTTTGTGTCTCTTAGGGAAATATAATTATGTATTAATGTATTTCACTTTTCGACTGTATCTGGGGTCACAGTTGAGCACCCCCTTTAAACTATGTTGCAGAAACTGTTGTGGGAGTATGTCAGATAATTATGTGCTGTTTGCACAGAGAGCATATTTATTTATTTATTTATTCTTTTATTTATTTATTTATTCTTTTATATCGAGGATAATGGAATAAGCACTCATGTGCTTCTTTACATCCAGTCCCCGTGTATGTGTATGCGGTTTTGTAAATTTTGTCATCTGTTTCCACAGGCACACAATTGTCTACTCTTCCGAAAAGCGGAACAGGATTTAGCGTGTGGGCAAGATGTTCTGCATGCGTTCGAACACGGGGCCTCAGTTTATAGTCTCATCCCGAAGGACTTTGACATTCAGTTCGACTTTTTGTGGTCAAACTTGGAAGAAAAGGCGAGGCTGGGAATCGAACCCATTACCTCACGGTTAACTTGTTGGCAGGCGAACGTCTTAACCATCACAATAATAATGTGTTGATGTTGTACCACGCGCTGTAAACTGTAAGCACTCTGATGACTTAGACGTGATTCATTCTTTAATCCTTTAGATAATATGCAATCCTTTGCTCATAATCTAATTCAATTTCTCTGGAGATTATGAAGTTTTTGAAATGGGAAGTTTCACTGATTACTGCATCCATGACTTTTTTCTATTTATTTATTTATTTATTGTTTTATATCGAGGATAATGGAATAAGCACTCATGTGCTTTTTTACATCCAGTCCCCGTGTGTATGCGTTTTTGTAAATTTTATCATCTGTTTCTTCTTCGTTTAGCCATCAGCTGTCCTGCCCTGCCCCACCCTGTCCACGGCTCCTTATCGCCAACGTCCTGCGCCACCAACGGCATCGGTCAGGGTACTTCCTGTCATGTGACCTGTGACCCCGGCTTCACCTTGACCTCTGGGTCACCGACCGTGACCTGTACTGGGTCGGGGCAGTGGGACAACGGGGGTCTGCCTCTGATTTGTTCAGGTGATTTTTTATTTAATTTATTTATTTATCTATTTATTCGTTAATTTATCTATTCTTTTATTTCGAGGATAATGGAAAAAGCACTCATGTGGGTTTTTT
>CM054161.1:11954123-11974123 GCA_028751875.1 Rapana venosa | reverse complement strand
CACACCAGACACACACATACATACATACACACACATACACACACATACACACATACACACACACAACACACAAATACACACATACACACCACAATACACACACATACACACGCACATACACACACACAACACACACTCACCAGACACACACATACATACATACACACATACACACACACATACACACACACACACAACACACACATACACACACATACACACACATACACACACATACATACACCCACATACACACACACAATACACACACATACACACATACACACACACACATACATACACACACATACACACACATATACATACACACACATGTACACACATATACATACACACATGCACACATACAAACATACACACACACACCCACACCCCACCCACAACCACACACCCCCCACACCACACTCCCCCCACATCCACACCCACCCACCCCACCCCAACTATACCCCCCTCCCCTCTCCCCACAACACACACACACACATACACACAAAACACGCGCACACACACATGCACACACAACACACACACACAATACACACATACACACAACACACACCACACACACATACACGCATACGCACACATACACACACAAATACACACAAAACACACAAACAACACACACACACACCTACACACACACCTACACACATATATACACACACCACACACATACACACACAACACAAACACACACACAACACAAACACACACAACACACATATACACACACAACACATACACACACCTACACACACCTACACACACATACACACACATACACACACATAAACACACAAACACAAACACACACATACACACACATACACACACATACACACACACATACACACACACAACACACACTCACCAGACACACACATACATACATACACACATACACACACATATACACACATACACACACAACACACACATACACACACACATACACACACACACATACATACACACATACACACACACAATACACATACATACACACATACACACACATACACACACACATACATACACACACATACACACACACATACATACACACACATACACACACATATACATACACACATGTACACACACAAACATACACACACGCACACCCACACCCCACCCACAACCACACCCCCCACACCACACTCCCCCCACATCCACACCCACCCACCCCACCCCCACTATACCCCCCTCCCCTCTCCCCACAACACACACACATACACACAAAACACGCGCACAAACACACATACACACACAACACACACATATACACACACAACACATACACACACAATACACACATACACACACACACACCGCACACACACATACACACATAACACACATACACACACATACACACACACATACACACAAAACACACAAACAACACACACACCTACACACAATAATACACACATATATACACACAACACACCAACACATACACACACAAACACAAACACACACATAACACAAAACACACACAACACACACATATACACACACAACACCTGCACACACCTACACACACATATACACACACACATACACACACATACACACACATAAACACACACACCTACACACACCTAAACACACACACCTACACACACTACACACACATACACACACATAAAACACACACCTACACACACATACACACACCATACACACACAACACACACACAACCAAACACACACACACAACACACACACACACACCACACACACACCCACAACACACACACACACACACATACACACACACAAACACACACATACACACACAAAACAACAAAACACACAACACACACATACACACATCACCAAACACACACACAAACAACACACAACACACACACATCACACCACATTACACCACACATAACACACACACCATACAACACACACACAGCAACACACACACACACACACACACACACACCACACACGCACACACACACCACATTTACCCAAACTCACACACTATAATCCACACACAAACACACACATACACACAACACACACACACACACAACCAATCACACACAAACACACACACTCGCACGCACACCCCACACAAACCACATACCACAACTCACACACAATAATCACACACAACAATACACACACAATACACACAACACACACACACACACATTACCAAACATCACACCACTAAAAATACACACACAACACACACACACACAACACACACACAATTACACAACATACACACACATACACACACACACACACATCACATCACACACACATACAACACACACACATACACACACATACACACACATACACACACATACACACACATACACACACACATACACACACAATACACACATACATACACATACACCACGTACACACATACACACACAACACACATTAACACACACACATACACACACATACACACAATACACACACATACACATACACACCCCACATACACACACACACATACACACACATACACACACATACACACATATACACACACATACACACACAATACACACATACACACACATACACACACATACACACACATACCACACATACAACACACACATATACACACATACACACACAATACACACAACATACACATACACACTACACACATACACACACACATTACACACAATATACACACATACACACACATACACACACATACACACACACACATACACACACATACACACACATCACACATATACACACACATACACACACAATACACACATACATAACACACACATACACACACATACACACACATACCACACAATACACACACATAAAAACACCATAACATGCACAGACATACACCACACATACACACACATATCATACACACACACATACACACACATACACACACACACACACACAACACACACACATAACCTCCCCCCCCCCCCCCCCCACACACACACACCAGATGAGACTATAAACCGAGGCCCCGTGTACGAACGCACGCAGAACATCTTGCGCACACGTTAAACCCTGTTCTGCTTTTCGTAAGAGTAGGCCATTGTGTGCCGGTGGGAACAGATGCCAGAATTTACAAATCCGCATACACACGGGGAATGGATGTAAAAAAGCACATGAGTGCTTATTCCATTATCCTCAATATAAAAGAATAAATAAATAAAATAAAATAAATAACACACACCCACACACACACCCACACACATACAAACACACATACACACACACACACATCTACACACCCCCACACCCCTTCCCCCCACTACACACACACACACACACACACAACACACACACCACACACACACACACACACACACACACACACACACACACACACACACACACACACACACACACACACACACACACACACACACACACACACACACACACACATACACACACAACACACACACACACACACCAACACACGCAACACACACACACACATCCACACATCCACTATATAACTCCTGTTGGGGTGTCTGCAGGCGGCCCAGTGTGCGGCGAACCGTAGCCCAAGGCCTGGAGAACCCCATCTACGAATCGGGTGAGGGAGACAGGGGTCCTCTGTACTAGTGACAGTGTCCTACTTCCTCCACAGCTCTCTCTGTCTCTTTTAGAGTAAGTTCATCCGTCTATCGTTCATTCCTTTTATTTAGTTAATTCGTTCGTTCGTTCGTTTGTTTGTTCGTTCTTTTCCTTTTTTGGGGGGTCTTTTTTTCTTTTTCTCTTTTTGTTTCTTTCTTTTTTCTTTTTCTTTGTTTTTTTTTCTTTCTTTTTCTTTCTTTCTTTTTCTTTTTTTCCTTTACTTTTCTGTCTTTCTGTCTGTCTGTCTGTCTGTCTGTCTGTCTGTCTCTCTCTCTCTCTCTCTCTCTCTCTTCTTCTCTCTCTTTCTTCTTTCTTCTTTCTTTTTTTTTTCTTTCTTTCTTTCTTTTCTTTCTTTCTTTCATCTCTCCTTCCGTTTTACTGTCTTGTTTGTTCTGGTCCGTATGTCTGTCTGTCTGTCCATCTAACTGTTCATCCATTCATCAATCCACCCATCCATTCGCCGGTCTGTCTCTATCATAACGCAGATGAACTGCTGGTTAAGAGACAGTTCTCTCGCACGCCGAAGTCGGATGCGCTGGGCCTGACTTGTCAGGCGCTTAACGGCAGCGCAACACATTTTCGCTCATGTGACAGAGTGGATCGGTGGTCTAGAGGTAACGCGCCTGTCTAGAAAGCGAAAAGTCCAGGTCGGAAGTGTGCGGTGGTTCGAATCCCGTTTGGACACGACACTTTTCCCCCATCCATTAGACCATGAGTGGTGGTCTGGGCGCTAGTCTTTCGGATGAGACGATAAACCGAGCTCTCGTGTGTTACACAAAATTGTTTATCGCACGTAAAAGAACCCACGGCAACAAGAGAGTTGTCCCTGGAAAAAATTATGCAGAAAAAAAGCCACTCTGATAGGGAAACAAATACAGTTGCAGACAGGAAAAAGAAAAAAAAATGGGTGGCGCTGCTCTTGTGGCGACGCGCTCTGCCTGGGGGAGAGCAGTCCGATTTTCACGCAGAGAAATCTTCCGTGACTTAAAGTGGTATAATATACACAATGTAATAATTATGATATACAAAAGTTGCTGTATGAGGGTTCGATTAAGAAGAAGAAGAAGAAGAAGAAGAAGAAGATACAACGTAAGAAAGAAGTTTCAGATAACACTTAGAACAAATCAACAGATGAACTTGAATAGAGTGAAATAGGTGCAAAGATAATGTTACTGACTATACTGTGGAAAATCTTGTAGGCGCAAAGTTGGAAGACTGAGTGATGACCTAAAACATATTTTGCCAATGCACTACGGAAAAGAGGGACCGGATAGCTCAGTGGTCAGAGCACTCGCTTTCTCCAAGCCAAGGTTATGCAAGCAGCATCGAGCGTGGTTACCACTTGGATGGGTGACCGTTTGCGCATCTTGGCTTCAGTACAGTTCCCCCAGTTTACCCAGCTGTAAATGAGTACCCGCCCTCTTTAGGGTCAGGGGAGGTAAAGCAGCGAGGGAGAGGAGATGGGCGCCGCCCTCATTGTGCTGGTCCCTAGAGAAGCTGAAGGTTTCTGACGCCTCGCTCCCCTATATGACCTTATAGGTTATGGGACACCTTTACCTTTTACCTCGTAGTCATGTAAATAGTACTATTTTAAGAATGAAACTAAAAATACCAACAAACTAACAAACAAAAATAATCAAAAAAAAAACATTCTTACCATTTTTTCACCGCGCTTTTTATGTTTTCTCTCTGTCTTTCAGGCTGACCAATCACGCAAGAGAACGCGACATGATTACGTCATAGTCACTTGCTGAGAATCCGGTTCGGGTTCCTAAAGCTGTCCAATGGAAAGGAGTGTTACAAACTGGCTTGTGTGTGTGAAAAAGGGGAGAGCTTCTCTAATCGTGACTCTGTTTACTTTGTTTTGGTGAATGAATGTAGACTGACTGTATGCTGTTATTGAAATGTTTGTCGATTATGTGCTTGCTGAAATGAACACGTGCTTGGCTTCTGCGTTCCATGACTTGTATGTGAAGCTATTTATTTTATTCTTTTTAGCTTTTAAAACATTTAAATTTATTTTAATGTTATGTTATTCATTTTTCTAATTGTATATATATATTATATATAATATATATTATATATATATAATTATCCATATCTTTTATAATTATCATGTCTGTTTAAAATTCAACAGAATAATTGAAATAGGTCCCTGTTTGTGATTCGTAGGATAACGTAAAGGATTGTGAACCAAACAGTGTGATGAGTGAATACATTCTTTTGTGGATTAAACAAAGCGAATACGTTTTACAAACAAAGGTAAGATACACGTAAGTGTACAATTTACTAAACGTTTATCTGTAAGACATGATTAAGCTATATTCATGTGCATTTTGTATTTTGTTGAAAACTGTTTACAGTGTTTGTTGAAATAGGTGGAGTGATCCTGGAATTTTTAACTCATTCCCCCCTCTTTACTTTTAGCTCATGTGTAATTTTTAAAGGCTTACTCGCTTGGGAAGACGTATTATCTCCCACGCACGCATGCACGCACGCACACACGCGTGCTTGCGAGCGCGCCCACACACACACACACAAACACACATACACTCTCTCTCTTTCGTCTAATATAAGTTAGAGTGAACAGACGTTAAATTGAAGAAAACAACAACAACTCTATCTCTCTTTCACACACGACACGAACACACACACACACACAACACACACAACACACACACACACACACACACACACACACACGCACACACGCACACACACACACACGCACACACACACGCACACACGCACGCACGCACACACACACACACGCACACACACACACACACACACACCACACACACACACACACACACACACACACGCACACACACATACACTCTCTCTCTCTTTCACACACGACACAAACACACACACACACACACGCACACACACATACACACATACACTCTCTCTCTTTTTCACACACTACACACACACACACACACACACACACACACACACACACACACACACACACACACAACACACACCCATAACTCTCTCTCTCTTTCACACACGACACACACACAAACACACACACACACGCGCGCACACACACACACACACACACACACACAAGCACACACACAAGCACACATCCACTCTCTCTCTCTTTCACACACACACACACACACACACACACACACACACACACACACACACACACACACACACCACACACACACACACACACACACATGAACGTTCGAAGATGTAGTTTATCTTTCCCAACACGACCAAAAAATATTCTGCGTGACTAGGGGAAGAAAAAGCAAGATTTCTCAGTTTCCAGTCTTGTAAGTTCATAATTATATGATCGAAACATCTTTGGTACGTTGTTCATTATTATTTTGTTGTTTCCAGTCTTGTAAGTTTATAAAAGATCGAAACATCTTTGGTACGTTGTTTATGATTATTTTGTTGTTTCCAGTCTTGTAAGTTTATAATTATATGATCGAAACATCTTTGGTACGTTGTTCTTTATTATTTTGTTGTTTCTAGTCTTGTAAGTTTATAATTATATGATCGAAACATCTTTGGTACGTTGTTTTTGATTATTTTGTTGTTTCCAGTCTTGTAAGTTTATAATTATATGATCGAAACATCTTTGGTACGTTGTTCATTATTATTTTGTTGTTTCCAGTCTTGTAAGTTTATATATGATCGAAACATCTTTGGTACGTTGTTCATGATTGTTTTGTTGTTGTGTTTATATATATAAAAACTAGGCTTTCTGACAATAAAACGCTTTGCTCTTTCCTGCTTGATTCAGTGATGTTGCGTTATGCCGTGGCCTATGGTTTCGTCTGTGTTAAATCACCATCCTATGACAGCCTAATTAGATAAAGACAGCTTGCAGACGAACCCAAAGCAGAAACGCGAACCTACCCAAACAACTGTACAACTAGCTCACAACCCAAACAATTATCACCCATTTTAAGGCCATGGTTCTTAAGCCTTGAAGGCAGGGTTCTTTTTCCTTTCTTTTTCTTTTTCTATTCTTTCTTTTTAGCTGCATCATGTTCTGTGAGTCACTGACTCAGATAAATTTTTTGTCTCTGTATGACGATCAATGACAATGAGGATGATGTAATGATCATCATCATCATCATCATCATCATCATCATCACCATCATCATCATCAACCATTACACCCAGTGGTGTGTAGGGCAGCAACAAAGCGCTTCCACTCCTGCCTATCCTGGGCTAACCTAGTCACTGATCCCCAAGAGTGCTGCTGCATGGCCTTCATCTCACTTTCTACAGTCCTCCTCCACGTTGCTTTTGGTCTTCCTTTCTTTCTCCTTCCTTCTGGGGTCCAGTGCATTGCTGTTCTTGTGATTGACTGTAGGTCTCTTCGGAGGATGTGCCCAATTCACTTCCACTTCCACCGTCGTCTGGTGATGATGGTTCCCATGTCCTCCTGCCTGTCTCTCCGTAGTAGGTCTTCATTGGAGATCTTCTCTGGCCAAAAGATCCGGAGAATTCTTTGGAGGCATACGGTGTGAAAGGATCGAAGTTTGGTAAGATCCGCTTCCGTCATCCTCCAGCACTCAGAACCGTACAGGAGCGTAGATACAACACAGCTCTGGTATAGCTTCAGCTTGGTGTTGGTGCTGTACTGAGCTGATCTCCAGATATTGTTCATCTCTCTAAATACACTCCTGGCTTTGCCCAGTCTGTTGTGGATGTCTTCTTTTGTGCCTCCCACTAGTTTGATGATGCTGATGCGAAAGCCGAGATGTAATGATGCTGCCGTGGAAATGCATCTGCTTTGAGACTACCTGACAGGGCTTTACTCTACGCTTGCTAACATAATATATCCCGGTGTCAACCGGGCCCGAGAGATACAGAACACCTGCAGTGTTGGTTAGGTCATGTGAGCGACACCCTCAAAATAGCATCTGCTAAGTAGGTGAAGCTCGACTGTGTCGTCCCAGTCTTCCCACTGAGCCCACAGCACACTCACTCTGGGTAGGAGCCTGCCGGAGTCCAAACAAAAACTTCCTATGGCTCTTAAGGGATTCGAACCCGTAACCTTTCAGTCTCTATGTAACCCAAGGCGCTAACCACAGCACCAAGGGGGTTAGTGGAGGCATGGTTCTTTGAGGACATGGTTCTTTAAGGACATGGTTCTTTGAGGACATGGTTCTTTAAGGACATGGTTCTTTAAGGACATGGTTCTTTGAGGACATGGTTCTTTAAGGACATGGTTCTTAAAGACATGGTTCTTAAAGACATGGTTCTTTAAGGACATGGTTCTTAAAGACATGGTTCTTTGAGGACATGGTTCTTTAAGGACATGGTTCTTTAAGGACATGGTTCTTTGAGGACATGGTTCTTAAAGACATGGTTCTTTGAGGACGTGGCTCTTTTAAGACATGGTTCTTTAAGGACATGGTTCTTAAAGACATGGTTCTTTGAGGACATGGTTCTTTAAGGACATGGTTCTTTAAGGACATGGTTCTTTGAGGACATGGTTCTTAAAGACATGGTTCTTTAAGACATGGTTCTTTAAGTCCATGGTTCTTTAAGGTCATGGTTCTTTAAGGTCATGGTTCTTTAAGGTCATAGTTTTTTAAGGACAGACATGGTTCTCTTAGGACAGACATGGTTCTTTAAGTCCATGGTTCTTTAAGGACATAATGGTTCTCTTAGGACAGACATGGTTCTTTAAGGTCATGGTTCTTTAAGGTCATGGTTCTTTAAGGTCATGGTTCTTTAAGGACAGACATGGACTCAGTCTCAAACTCTTTTAATTTCTCTCCCCCCCCCCCCTCTCTCTCTCTCTCTCTTCTGGGTTCAGTTTGATCTCAGTCAGTTTCTGAATGTGCAACAAAAGTTATACACATCATTCCCCAAACTCGTGTCTTCTCTCTTTTAATTCCCGAAGTCGAAATGCAGCTACCTTTATGATGGACACAAAAAACCCTGGTCGCATACACAAAATTTCACCATTGGTAAACCTCAGAGCTCTAGCCAAGGATCGTGAAAAGTTTTTTTTCGTTTGTTTACTCTACCTGTCTTTTAGTTTACGTTGAAGTCAGTTTGTGCATGAGTTAACAGAAAGTTACATATCAGTCCCATCTTGTTTCATATCTCTCTTATATGTATTTTGAAGTTAGATTCTGCATGCGAAACAGAAGGCTATACATCCATCCCAAACTCACATCGTTTCATCTTTCTTTTGCTTTGCTTTGAAGTTTTATTTTATCTATTTATTATTTGATTTCGAGGATAATGGAATAAGCACTCGTGTTTTTTTTCCATCCAGTCCCCGTGTGTATGCAGCTTTGTAAATTTTGTCATCCGTTCCCACCTGCACACAATGGCCTACTCTTCCGAAAAGCGGAACGGGTTTTAACGTGTGCGCAAGATGTTCTGCGTGCGTTCGCACACGGGACCTCGGTTTATAGTCTCATCCGAAGGACTTTTGGGGAGTGGAGTTGGCACTGATGTTAACTCCAGAGGAAAAATCCTCTTGAACGAGTTTTGAACTCGGGTCAGCAGATAATAATAGTAATAATAATAATAATAATAAATGGAATTTATATAGCGCTATATCTTGCAAAAACAAATCAAAGCGCAATACATCACTCTAACCACCAGTTTGATTATGTTAAATAGGGGGTTATACATTGACCCTAAATCTTTTTATCTCTAAATTTACTTTTAAATGATTTGTACTTGTGACACAGAAAATTATACGTTAACCCCAACTCATTCTATCTCTCTTTTACTTTGTTTTAATCTCAGCTCTGTTTGCATATGTGCAACAGAAAGTTAATTCTCAATCCCAACTCGACTACGGAGATAACCCTGCAAACCAAGCTGTACGGCCCACGAGAGGAGCTGAAAAGGACTTGACATTATTTTCCCCAGACACATCTGACGGTGTAAAAAGCGAACGAGAGAAGAAGAAGAAGGAGAAGAAGAAGACGAAGAAGAAGAAGAAGAAGAAGAAGAAGAAGAAGAAGAAGAAGAAGAAGCCCAACTCGTTTTATCCCTCTTTTAGTTTCCATTAAAGTAGTCAGTTTGTGCAAGTTACACGTTAATTCCAACTGGTTTAATTTTTTTGGGTTCTGGTTTGAAGTCAGTTTGTGCACATATAATAACAGAAAGATATACGTCAATCTCAACTCCGTTTTATCATCTACTTCACTTTTACTTTAAAGTCATTTTGTATATGTACAACATAAAAGTTACACGTCAGTCCACACTTTTTTTTACTCTCTCTTTCACTTTATTTTCGATCTCAGCTCTTTTGCTATATACAACAAAATGGTTGTACATCAATCCCTCTTCGATGTTTTCCATCATTTAGTTAACTTAGCATCCAGATTCTTTTCGCGTATGTGGCACAAGAACACTTGTGGGCGTTGTCCTTGCTAGCACCTCACCAAGTCTGTCCATCCATCCATCTATCTATCTATTCATTCAGCCAGCCAGTCAGAGTCTCTGTGGCCCAGTGGATTGAAGGGGTCCACGTGGAAGTCTGAGGACTCCTTTCAGTGGAGGTCAGGGCAGGCTCGCTCTGGAACTTTCAGGGGAACTTGGATGTGAGGTTTGGACACTCCCTCCCAGTCACCCTGTGGTAATGATTATGGAACAAAAAAAAAGAAGAAATTAATATCTTTGTAGGTAGCAACAGAGCATGCAACCGTACTGGCATGTATACACAATTTCATGAGACACACACGCGCGCGCACATGCACACGCACGCACACACACATATATATATAATATATATATATTTATATATATATAACGATTATAATAATAATAATAATAATAACAATAACAATAATAATAACAACAACAAAAACAACAATAATAACGTATGGAATGCATGTAGCGCTGAATCTTGCAAAAGAACGAATCAAAGTGCTTACATTCAGATAACTTACACTTATATAATGGAGTATTGGAGTGGAGGGTCGTGGGTTCGAATCCCATAAGAGTCATAGGGATTTTTCGGACCCCGTCCGGCTCCTACCCAGAGTGAGTGTGCTGTGGGCTCAGTGGGAAGACTGGGACCACACAGTCGAGCTTCATCCACTTAACGGATGCGAGTTTGAGAGTGTTGCTCAAATTACCTGACCAACACTTGGGCTGGTTGACGCCGGGATATAATTATTATGATAGCAAGCGTAGAGTACAACCCTGTCATGTAGTCTCAAAGCATATGCACCTCCACAGCAGCAGCATTACGTCATCCTCATTGTCATTGCTCATCATGCAATAAAAAAAATTGCCTCTGATTCGGTGGTCCCAGTTGCTCTGGTCTTATGGCGACCTCAGATTCGGTTTCTCCATACACTTCTGTGCCTGTGGTGAGTTTGTGTCAAAGCCTTTGGGGTTGGAGGTTCAGGGAGGACCGTCGTTGGAGGTGGGCGGCTCACTCAGTCTGGCTCCGCGACTGAGCTAATACTGTCGTTAGTAGGGGGCTTAGTAGGTGGTGTTCTGCGTATGTTAGCTCAGAACAGGCACCACTGAACACCATCAAAGTGACCCAGCAGCAGTGCAGGGCCCTTCTGGCTGGTGGCCCAATGGCAGCCACACACACACACGAAAACTCTTCGGATGAGACTATAAACCGAGGTTCCGTGTGTGATCGCACACAGAACATCTTGCGCACACGTCAAAACCTGCTTTACCTTTCGGAGGAGTGGTACCTTTTCTGTGCTGGTAATGAAAGGATAATAACATTTACAAAACTGCATGTAAACGGGGACTGAATGTAAAAAACCCACATGAGTGCCTATTCCATTATCCTCGCAAAAAAAGATAAATAAATGTTGTTGTTGTTGAGCATTCCCCAGCTTTCGGATGAGACTATAAACCGAGGTCTCGTGTGCGAACGCACGCAGAACATCTTGCGCACACGTTAAATCCTGTCCCGCTTTTCGTAAGAGTAGGCCATTGTGTGCCGGTGGGAACAGATGACAGAGTTGACAAAACCCGCATACACACGGGGACTGGATGTAAAAAAGCACATAATAATAATAATAATAATAATATATGGAATTTATATAGCGCTGAATCTTGTAAAATACAAACAAATCGAAGCGCTTGCACTCAATCATTTACAGGCATGCAACTCTCCTTAAACATAATGAGCAACAGATTTCAAATCCATGCGCGCGCACTACGCACGCACACACACGCACGCACACACACACACACACACACACACTCACACACACACTAAACACACACACACACACACACACACACACACACACACACACACACACACACACACACACAACACCACACACACACACACACACACACACACACACACACACACACACCCACACACGGAACAACACTTAGAAGGTGAAAGATGCTGTTGAAAATTAGGGACAGATATGTGGGGGGAAAGTCTCAGGTAGGAAATAAGTGTGTTTTGAGGCTGGATTTGAAGGAATCAAGTGAAGGCTTTTGACGAAGTGAAAGAGGGAGGTCATTCCAGGTGGATGGACCAGAAACAGAGAAGGAGCGACGGCCAACAGTGGTTTGTTTGAATCTGGGTGTTCGAAAGCACAAAGTATCTGCGGCTGAACGAAGGGAACGGGATGGATTGTACAGGTGAAGACAGTTACAGAGATAAGAGGGTGCAAATTTGTGGAGACATTTGAAACAGAGGGTATTGATTTTATACTGCAGTCTTTGTGAGACAGGCAACCAGTGAAGAGATCGCAGAAGAGGAGTGATGTGTTCAGATTTTTTCTTTCTTAGGACCAGTCGAGCTGCAGAGTTTTGTATGCGTTGAAGAGAGTGGATAGATGATGCTGGTAGGCCAGCCAAAAGAGAATTACAGTAGTCTAAACGTGAAAGAATGAGAGATGTGACAAGCTTGGAAGTTGCATCAGTGGATAGATACTTGCGAATCGCGCTTATGCGCCGTAATTGATAGTAGCAAGACTGGCAGGTCTGGGTGATGAATTTTTTCATAGAGAGTGTTGTCAAGAACTACTCCTAAATACTTCACAGAGTTGGACAAAGGAATTGACATATTGCCGAATTCTATTGAAGTTTTTGTGATAGAGGAAAGTTTATGTTGGGTCCCTATGAGCATGGCTTCGGTTTTATCGGCATTAAGTTGTAACTTATTCTGAGTCATCCAGTTTTGAATGTCTTGAAGGCAGTAGGACATATTTGTCAGGAGGGAAGGCAAGTTTTCAACAGTATCGCTGCACTGAAGTTGAGTATCATCGGCATAGAAATGATGATCAATAGGGTGGTTGTTTATTATATGTGAGAGTGGAGCAGTGTAGAGAGTAAAGAGAACAGGGCCCAGGACTGATCCCTGCGGGACTCCACATTCCATTTTGACAGGTTTTGATTGAATTTTGTTTACAATAACTTTCTGGAACCGGTCTGTGAGGTATGAAGTAAACCAGGTGAGGGCTGTGCCATTAATACCAAACGTATTTTGGAGGCGAGAAAGAAGAATTGAGTGATCTTTTTTCCTGCATCAGAAGCAAGTAGAAGTGTATCTAAAGTATGGACTAGGGTGGTTTCGGTGCTGTGGTTGGGGCGATAGGCAGACATAAGTGCTTATTCCATTATCCTCGACATAAAAGAATAAAATAAAATAAATAAGAATAAACGCTCTGGGGGGGTCACCCAGAATGTACACTCTGACTCATTCATTCATCCCACCTGGGAATCACTGTGAGATTGAAACTGCCACACAGAATGAACAAGTTTTGCAGTGTATGACTGGTTTTTAAGTACCTTACCATAATTATAGGCAGCCATACACCTGACTTCTGAGGATTTAGAGCAGGTTGTTGCGTTAAGAGCTTGTCATGGCTGAAGGCAATCTCAACACAACATTAAACAACAACATTCTAGTGTAATGAATGAAATAATAGATACGTGAACAGATAAAAGACCGAAGCTTTAGCGGAGTTAGTAAATCTTTCGACTTCAATCCCATGAGTCCACGAAATCAAGGGTTCGAATATCGGCACCGTCTGGTGAATTCCATATTGTCTGTATCAGTAGCTTAGTCTTTAGTGATCGACTATGACTCTCTGACTAGGCGGCTTGACTCGTACAGTCCTTATGTGCTGCAGCCCTGGGGGCTAGCTAGCTGGCCTTTGGAGGGAACATCTCCAACCCTGACTGTCCTTATGCCCACTTGGCTGAGAGAGTGGGGGTGTGCTGTGGGCAAGGAATTTCCACTATCATCACATTTCTGCCCAATTTCCGAAACAGCAGCTGCCTCTTCTGCTGTTTTGGAGGTCATCGTCGGACACGACGGACAAACATACATATCAGTAGCAGAGGCTTCAAGTTCCGTAACTCTGTGTTCCTCATTGCTTATGCGCGGCGTGGCCATCGCCCGAATATGTCAGCTATCATGACATAAAGCCAAACACCTTCCCCCAGACAAAGTCTTGTCTCTAGTTGGCCACACCCAACAATCAAGGACCAGAATAATTCTGGTGTCAGAAGTGGGATTCGAACCCACGCCTACAGTCGTGGACCAGACATATTCAAAACGCTCAGACAGCAACTATTGTTGTCCGTCATATTCGGAGCGAAAATTAATGCGCTGCACTAGTGTTAAGCGCCTGACGAGTCGGGTGAATTAAGGGTGGAAATTTTTACCCATCAACATCAAGTGCAGACATATCAGTCCTTCGGATGAGACTATAAACCGAGGCCCCGTGTTCGAACGCATGCAGAACATCTTGCGCACACGTTAAATCCTGTTCCGCTTTTCGGAAGAGTAGGCCATTGTGTGCCGGTGGAAGCAGATGACAAAATTTACAAAACCGCATACACACGGGGACTCGATGTAAAAGAGCACATGAGTGCTTAATCCATTATCCTCGATATAAAAGAATAAATAAAAATAAAAATTCCCTTCGTGTATGTTACATATGCAGAAAATCAAGTACACACATGTTTGGGCCCGAAACTTTTCCCTCGTCCATTAGACCATGAGTGGTGGTCTGGGCGCTAGTCATTCGGATGAGACGATAAACCAAGGTCCCGTGTGTTACTCAAAATTATTCAGCGCACGTAAAAGAACCCACGGCAACAAGAGAGTTGTCCCTGGCAAAATTCTTAGAAAAAAGCCACTCCGATAGGGAAACAAATACAGACCCTCCCCCCTTCCCCCCCAAAAAAAGGGTGGCGCTGCTCTTGTGGCGACGCGCTCTCCCCGGAGAGAGCAGCCCGAATTTCACGCAAAGAAATCTCGTGACTTAAAGTGGTATAAATAAAAAATTTTTTTAAAAAATAAAATAAACAAATACACGTTACAGATCTCGTAATTCATGTCAGCGTTCGATTGAATACGGAAACACGAACATAACCAGTATACATTTCGGAAATTGGAATGCGGCTACCTTCATGGTGGGCAAAAATGGTTGCATTCCCAAAATCTCACCATTGGTGAACCTCGGAGCTCTAGCCAAGGAACGAAAAAAAATTGAATAAATAAATAAACAATCGGATCGGACAGAAGTAATGACGATTGTATATTATACATTACAGTTGGTTGTGCAATTTCCTAAATAGTTCGTGAAAGAGCAACAGAATCTTTATGGAATAATCGATCCTTCCCAAGTGTCTTTGCTTTTCTCCCCTCACAAATGTTTAATTTTTGTGGGGTTCTTTTTAGTTCTTGATTTTTTTTGTTAGTGGTGTTGTTGTTGTAGGTGGATTTTGTAGTTTTTTCTTTTTCTTTGGCCTTCTTTCTGTATGAGCATGGTTGCAGCTTGGGGAGAGCCTGTCCTCAAATGTCTGATCTAAAATGGTGTTCGGAAAACGCTTACCTTCATGCTACGCTGGTTTAATACTAATGCTCATTAGCTGCCGAATTAAATGAGTAAACTATAATGTTTCGAGCATGCCATAAGCTATTTGCTTGTTATGCTCTCAATTTATGTATGTATCATATTCACGTTGTCTGAATAAAAGTCTATGTAAACCAAATAAACAAATAATGTTTCACTTACTGGAAATCTCCTTCCATTGGGTTGTTCACATTGCATGGACAGTGGCGCCTCCTGGTACAGTGACGTCAGCAGGTACACGTTCAAGGGCGACCACTCAATCGCTGCGAAATTCTGGGTAGGCGTTTTGCGAGAAGAAGTCCTTTGGTTTTCCATTCTAGAGAGATGGATAGAGAGTCCTGTTTGACATTTTTTTGAACTGGTGCTTTTTTGTTATCATCATCATCATCATCATCATCATCATCATCATCGTCGTCGTCGTCGTCGTCGTCATCATCATCATCATCGTCGTCGTCGTCGTCGTCGTCATCGTCATTGTCATCATCATTCTTGTTGCTATTGCTGCTATTATATTTAAAAGGAAGATAAGTTACGGTAAGATGATGCCTAACTGAATTATTAGGACGGTGTATGTGTCTGTGTGTGTGTAAGTGTGTATGAGAGAGAGACAGGCCGAAAGACAGACAGACAGACAGAGAAACAAACAGCCAAAGACACAGACAACAGACAGAAATACAGAGACAGAGACACCCAAAGACAGACAGACACAGAGACAGAAGAGACAGAGACACAGACGACAGACAGACAGGCAAGCAGACAGGCAGACAGACAGACAGGCAGACAGACAGGCAGACACACTGACTCTTTCATGAAGGTGAAGAAAGCTTTGAGGGCCACAGTGTCCACAGCGCTTTTGCACACCTCCAGTTGCACACGGGGAAAATAGTGCACGTAGTTGACACACATCTCTTGTTGGATGGACAAACCGCCCTGATACGAAACCGTTCCTATTGTTATTGTTGTTGGTGATGTTGATATCGTGGTGGTGGTGGTGGTGGTGGTGAGGGTGGTGGTGATGGTGGTGATGGTGGTGGTTAATAATAAATAATAATAATAATAATAATAAATGGAACTTATATAGCGCTATATCTTGCAAAGACAAATCAAAGCGCATACACTCAACCCAATCTTACACAGTCATGCAATCAATGATAAATAATCAAAAGTTTAAACAAACAGATATTTACAAACATGGTGCAATGCAGACAAAATCTATGAAATAAAGTTTCGATAGTCAAATGTTTTTCAAAAGCACACATACACTCGCACAGGCCGTATACTTTAGCAGGGTGATAGAACATGGGTTAGATATGAAATAGGAGGGGGGGAAGTCTTAGGTTTGAAATAAATATGTCTTGAGGCTGGATTTAAAAGTGTCATAACTAGGTTTCTGGCGAAGAGAGAGAGGAAGGTTGTTCCAGACGGATGGACCAGAAATAGAGAATGAGCGGCGGCCAACAGTGGATTGGTTGAATCTAGGTATTCGTAGGCACAAGGTATCTGCAGTAGAGCGGAGGGAACGTGAAGGAGTGTACAGGTTAAGACATTCACATAGGTAGGAGGGTGCAGTTTTGTGGAGACATTTGTAACAGAGGGTACTGATCTTATAATCTACTCTCTGTGGCACAGGCAGCCAGTGGAGAGATCGCAAGAGAGGGGTTATGTGCTCAGATTTTTTCTTTCTGAGAACTAGTCGAGCTGCGGAGTTTTGTATACGTTGAAGGGAGTGGATAGATGTTGCTGGCAGACCAGCTAAAAGAGAATTGCAATAGTCCAGACGTGAGAGAATGAGAGAAGTGACAAGTTTGGCTGTTGCATCAGTGGACAGGTACTTTCGAATTGCACTAATACGCCGTAATTGATAGTAGCACGACTGACAGGTCTGGGTGATGAATTTTTTCATAGAGTGTGTGTTGTCGATAACGACACCTAGATACTTCACGGAAGTGGATAAAGGGACTGATGTATTGCCGAGTTCTATTGAAGTTGTTGTAATGGAAGAGAGTTTGTGTTTGGTCCCTACAAGCATGGCTTCGGTTTTATCTGCGTTTAACTGTAACTTGTTTTGTATCATCCAGTTTTGGATATCTTGAAAGCAGTAGGCCATCTTTGTCAAGAGAGAAGGCAGATTTTCAGGTGTAACACTACTTTGAATCTGAGAGTCATCTGCATAAAAGTGATGGTTGATATGATGACGGTTTATTATATGTGATAGTGGAGCAGTATAGAGAGTGAAAAGAACAGGGCCGAGAACTGATCCCTGCGGGACACCACATTCCAGTTTGGCAGGTATTGACTGTATCTTGTTTACTGCGACTGTCTGGAATCGGTCAGTGAGGTATGAACTGAACCAGGAGAGGGCTGTGCCAGTAACACCGAATGTTTTTTTAAGACGGGAGAGAAGAATTGAATGGTCAATAGTGTCGAAGGCTGCAGATAAGTCGAGTAGAGTGAGAAGGGAGATTTTCCCCGAGTCAGAAGCAAGTAGAAGTGTATTTAGGGTATGGGCTAGGGTAGTTTCAGTGCTATGATTGACGCGATAGGCAGACTGAAAAGGGGGAAGGAGACTATTTGAGTGAAGATGGTTGTTGAGTTGTTTCAGAACAACTTTTTCAAGGACTTTAGAGATGAACGGTAGGTTGGATACAGGTCTATAATAATAATAATAATAATAATGTATGGAATTTATATAGCGCTGAATCGGTGATGGTGGTGGTTGTGATGGTTATATAATATATATATATATATATATATATATATATATATATATATATATATAATATATATATATATATATATTCTACAAGAGCAGCGCCACCCATAATTTATTTTTATTTCCCTGTCTGCAACTGTATTTGTTTCCCTATCAGAGTGACTTTTATCTACGTAACTTTTCCAAGGACAACTCTCTAGTTGCGTGGGTTCTTTTACGTGCGCTAAATAATTATGTGTAACACACGAGACCTCGGTTTGTCGTCTCATACGAAAGACTAGCGCCCAGACCACCACTCATGGGGGAAAAGTTCCGGGTCCAAACGGGATTCGAACCACTGTACACTTTCCGACCCGGACTTTTCACTTTCCAGACAGACGCGTTACCTCTAGACCACTGATCTACCTATGGTGGTAGTGGTGGTGGTGATTATGATGATGATGGTGGTGGTGGTGGTGGTGGTGGTGGTGATTATGATGATGATGGTGGTGGTGGTGGTGGTGATTATGATGATGATGGTGGTGGTGGTGGTGGTGGTGATTATGATGATGGTGGTGGTGGTAGTGGTGGTGGTGATGATGATGATGGTGGTGGTGGTAGTGATGGTGGTGATGATGGTGGTGGTAGATGGGTGGTGGATGATGATGATATGAGATGATGATGATGGTGTGGTGGTGGTGATGTGATGATAATGATGGTGGTGGTAGTCGTGATGATGGTGATGATGATGATGATGGTGGTGGTGGTGGTAGTGATGGTGGTGGTGGTGGTAGTGGTGGTGTGATGATCATGGTGGTGGTGGTGGTAGT
>CM054161.1:11939123-11944123 GCA_028751875.1 Rapana venosa | reverse complement strand
TCCCTCCCTCCCCACCTCCCTCCCTCCCCACCTCCCTCTCCACCTCCCTCCCCACCTCCCTCCCCCCTCCCCCTCTACACCTCCTTCCCCTCCCTCCCTCCCCACCCCCCTCCCTCCCCACCTCCCTCTCCACCTCCCTCCCCACCTCCCTCCCTCCCCACCTCCCTCCCTCCCCACCTCCCTCTCCACCTCCCTCCCCACCTCCCTCCCCACCTCCCTCCCCCCCACCTCCCTCCCTCCCCACCTTTCTCCCTTCCCACCCACCTCCCTCCCTCCACACCTCCCTACCTCCTTCCCCACCTCCCTCCCTCCCCACCTCCCTTCCCACCTCCCCACCTCCCTCCCTCTTTCCCTACCACCCAACCTCCCTCCCTCCTTCACCCCCTCACCACCTCCCTCCTTCCCCACCTCCCTCTCCACCTCCCCACCTCCCTCCCCCCTACTCTCCATCCCCACCTCCCTACCTCCCCACCCTCCCTACCCACCCACCCTCCCCACCTCCCTACCCACCTCCATCCCCACCTCCACCCCACCTCCACCTGCCACCCTCCCCCACCTCCCTCCCTCCCCACCTCCCCACCCTCCCCACCTCCCTCCCTCCCTCACCTCCCTCCCCACCTCCCTCCCTCCCTACCTACCTCCGCTCCCATGGCCCACGCTCCGAGGACTTGTTGGCAGGGCTGCAGGGGAGGAGGCAGACGCTCTGCCTCCCCTGGTCCGTTGTAGAGAGGTATGGACCTGCCCTGACCAGCATCGCAGTGGAACAGCTCCATGTGATGCACCACAGTCTCCATCCCAGGCTGGATCAGCGCTTGGTACTGCCAGACAAGCAACCAGACGCATCCCTCGTTGAACAATAATGGTAATTTGGTAGTTGGTGTTTGGTGTTTGGTGTGGGCTCTTTTCTTCGTGAAGATTTTTGAAGTTTGAGATCAGGTTAAGTTTAGTTTGTTAGTTTGTTTGTGTGTGTGTGTTGTGTGTGTGTGTGTGTGTGTGGAGGGGGGGGGGGGTTGTGTGTGTGTGTGTGTGTTTGTGTGTGTGTTTGTGTGTGTGTGTGTGTGTGCGCGCGATGTGTGTGGTGTGTATGTGTGTGTGTGTGGTGGGGGGGGGGGGTTGGGGTGGTGTGTGTGTGTGTGTTAGTTTGTGTGTGTGTGTGTTCTTGTTTGTTCTTTTGATTTTACGTCTTTTCACTCTTAGTGATATTAGACGAGTGTGTGTGTGTGTGTGTGTGTGTGTGTGTTGTGTGTGTGTGTGTGTGTGTGTGTGTGTTAGTTTGTGTGTGTGTGTTCTTGGTTGTTCTTTTGATTTAACGTCTTTTCACTCTAGTGATATTAGACGAGTGTGTGTAAGTGTGTGTGTGTGTGTGGTGTGTGTGTGTGTGTGTGTGTGTGGTGTGTGTGTATACGATGTGTGTGTGTGTGTGTGCGATTTGTGGGGGTGTGTGGTGTGGGTGGGGTGGGGCTAGGGATGGTGGGGAGGAGGGTGAGTGTGTGTGTGTGGTTGTGTGTGTGTTGTGTGTGTGTGTGTGTGTGTGTGTGTGTGTGTGTGTGTGTGTGTGGTGTGTGTGATTTTCAGATTCAGATTCAGATTCAGATTCTGAATATTTTATTGCCATTTTAAGTCAAGTAGACTTATTTGACACAACAACAAAACAAGCAAACAGTTATAATCATCTCTTTGGATCAAATTGATGTACACAAAAGCATGTTGTATTTTACTTCTCATTTTCATGGGGTGGGTGAGGTGTGGTGTGGTGTGGTGTGGTGTGGTGGGTGTTGGTGTGGTGTGGTGTGGTGTGTGTGTGTATGATGTGTGGTGTGTGTGGGTGGTGAGGGGTGGGGGGTGGGGGTGGGGTGGGGGGGAGGGGGAGTGTGGGGGGGGGAGAGGGAGGGTGTTGAGTGTTGTGTTGTGTTTGTGTGTGTTGTGTGTTTATTGTATTTCTTATTTTATTCTTTTATATCGAGGGTAATGGACTAAGCATTTATGTGCTTTTTGACATCAAGTCCCCGTGAGTATGCGGATTCGTGAACTCTGTCACCTGTTCTCACCAGCTCACAATGGCCTACTCTTACGAAAAACGGAACAGGATTTAACGTGTGCGCAAGATGTTCTGCGTGCGTTCGCACACGTTTGCGATCGTTGGGGTTGTGGTGTAGTGTTGGTGGTGTGTTGGTGTTGGGTTGTGGTGTTGAGTTGGTAAGGTGTAGTGTTGGGTTGGGGTGTGGTGTGGTGTGGTGGTGTGGTGTGGTGTGGTGTGGTGTAGTGAGGTGGGGTGAGGTGGGGTGGGTGGTGTGGTGTTGTGTGGTCGGGTGTGGTGTGGTGTGGTATAGTGGGGTGTGGTTGAGGTGAGATGTGGTCGGTAGGGTGGGGTGGGTGTGGTGTAGGGTGGGGTGGGTGAGGTGTGGTGTTGTGGGGTGAGGTGTGTGAGTGTGGTGTTGTGGGGGAGGGGGTGAGGTGTGGTGTTGTGGGTGAAGTGTGTGGGGTGTGGTGTGGTTGGGTGGTGAGGTGTGTGGTGTTGTGGGGTGAGGGGGGTGAGGGGGTGAGGGGGTGAGGTGTGGTGTTGTGGTGAGATAGGTGTGGTGGGTTGGGTGGGTGAGGTGTGGTGGGGTGGGGTAGAGGGGTGAGGTGTGGTGTTGTGGGGTGAGGGGGGTGGAGGTGTGGTGTTGTGGGATGAAGGGGATGAGGTGTGGTGTTGTGGGTGAGGTAGGTGAGGTGTGGTGGGGTGGGTGAGGTAGGTGAGGTGAGGTGTTGTGGGGTGAGTTGGGTGAGTGGTGGTGTGGTGGGGTGAGGTGTGGTGTGGTGGGTGAGGGGGGTGAGGTGTGGTGTTGTGGGGTGATGTAGGTGAGGTGTGGTGTTTGTGGGGTGAGGTGTGGTGTTGTGTTAGGTTGTGTTTGTGATGTGGGTTGGTGTGGGTTGGTAAGGTGTGTGGTGTTGTGTGGTGGGGTGTTGTGTTGTGGGGTGCTGTGGTGGGTTGGATTGTGGTGGGGTATGGGTTGTTGTGTTGGGTGGTGTGATGTATTGTGGTGTGGTGTATTGTGTTGTGCTCTGTTGTGCTGCATTGTCTTGTATTGTATTATATTCTGTTGGGATGTAGTGTATTGTATTGGGTTGGGTTGGGTTGGAGTGGGTTGATGTGTATTGTATTGTAGACTACTTCGAATCATGGCAGATTTCTCTGCTTAAAATTCGGGCTACTCTCCCTGGGCAGAGCGGGGCGCCACAGCACAGCGCCACCCCTTGTATCTTTTTTCTCTTTTCCTGTCTGTATATGTATATATTTCCTCTATCAAAGTGACTTTTTTCTACATAATGTAACCAAGGCCAACTCTCCTGTTGCCGTGATGTTTTTTTTTACGTGCGTTAAAAGCATGTTGCATACAGGACCTCGAGGTTTTCGTCTCATCTAAAAGACTAGCACCCTGACCACCACTCACGATCTAGTGGATAGGGGGAAAGTTTCTGGCCCAAACGGAGATTCAACTCGTACCCGTATAGAACCCGAACATTTTGCTTTCTAGGCAGGTGTCTTACTACTAGACCACTGATCTGTATAACGACTCCCTTTAGTTTAATATGTTAAGTATCTTGTGTGGGGTGGTGGTAAGGGAGGGTATGGGGGATTGGGGGGGGGGGGGGATGGTTGTCAGGTGTGGCTGGGGGTTGGTGTGTGTTGTTGTTGCTTCGATTTTACGTCTGTTCACTCAAAGTGATATTAGACGATGGGAAGGGGAGGGGAGGGGACATTGATGTTGATGGTTGTGTGCTGTGAAATTGGTATCTGTTGCTAAATATCCTAGGCAGTATACAGAAAAAGGCTAAGCAATGATAACAACAAATAAATACGTAAGAAATGCTAATGCGACTTATAACTATAACAAATGTCCTATAGGACATATGGTGTGTGTGTGAGTGTGTGTGAGTGTGAGTGTGTGTGTGAGTGTGTGTGTGAGAGAGTGTGTGTGTGTATGTGTGAGTGTGTATGTGTGTATGAGTGTGTGTGTGTGTGTGTTGTTTGTTTGGGGTGTGTGTGTGTGTGGTGTGGAGTGTGTATGTGTGTGTGTGCGTGAGTGTGAGTGTGTGTGAGTGTGTGTGTGTGTGTGTGTTTTGTGTGTGTGTGAGTGTGTATGTGTGTGTTGTGAGTGTGAGTGTGTGTGAGAGTGTGGTGTGTGTGTGTGTGATGTGTGTGTGTGTGAGTGTGTGAGTTGTGAGGGTGAGTGTGTCTGTGTGCGTGTGTGAGTGTGAGTGTATGTAGTTATTGTTGTTGCTGCTGTTATTTTGGGTTTTTCATACTTTTCTCTCTTTCTTTTCTTTTCTTTCCATCAATTCTTTCTTTCTTTACCTCCTTTTTTCTTCTTCTTCTCCCTTTTTTTGCCGTTAGATTTATTACATACATTAGATCATGAACCAGTAACATGAAAAGTATCCCAAGTCATATTTATGAATCAAAAAAGGGATTTTAAAAAAATAAAGAGAGGAAAGAACAAAAAGCAAAAACGAAATGTGTTGACACTTTTGTCATGTATAAAATGGTAAATACAATGCTTCTGAGATCGTTAAAAAAGAAAAATCTCTCGTACTGTACCTTGATGATGTGATGTTTGTGACGTAACGGAGGCAGGCGTGTGACGTACCACCAGTAAGTCGTGTCATTGGCTGGCACGTGAACCTGACACGTAATCATAACTGTACGTCACACAGTAATGACGTCAAAACCATCGTTACCGTGTTGAACCTCAAAACCACCATACTGGTCCCTCTTCTTCTTCTTCTTCTTTATGTAACTTTTCATACTGCCTCCTTCTCTCTCTCCTCTCTTGAGCAACTGCCTCTCTGCTGCCGTTACGCGCCTCCGTCAGCCTCTCTTCATCTTTTTCTTCTTCGCTGGAGAATTTCTTATCTTTTGAGTCTTTTCTTCTGTCTTCTTTTTATGACGACCAAAAAGGGAAAAACTGGTCTGTCAAATGAGGAAAAGGCGCCGTTAACACTGGAAGTCAGGCAGC
>CM054161.1:11903971-11923623 GCA_028751875.1 Rapana venosa | reverse complement strand
AATGCATTTTTAATGTTTCATTTCTAAGTATGATGCATTTTTAATGTTTCTTTTCTAAGTATGATGCATCTTAAATATTTCTTTTCTTGGCATGATCCATGTTTAATGGTTCTTAAACAAGGCATGATGTGTATTTAATGTTTCATTTCTAGGCATGATGGATCTTTAATGTTTCTTTTTAGACAAGATCCATCTTTAATTATTCTTTAACAAGGCATGATCCATCTTTAATGTTTCTTTTCTAGGCTTGATTAATTTTTAATGTTTCTTTTCTAAGCATGATGCATCTTTAATGTTTCTTTAAAAAGGCTTGATGAAATCTTTAATGTTTCTTTTCTAAGCATGATGCATCTTTAATGTTTCTTTAAAAAGGTTTGATGAAATCTTTAATGTTTCTTTTCTAGGCTTGATAAATTTTTAATGTTTCTTTTCTAAGCATGATGCATCTTTAATGTTTCTTTAAAAAGGCTTGATGAAATCTGTAATGTTTCTTTTCTAAGCATGAAGCATATCTAATATTTATTTTCTAGTCATGATTGATCTTCAATGATTCTTTAACAAGGCTTGGTGTATCTTTAATCTTTCATTTTTTTAGGATTGATGCATCTTTAATGTTTCTTTAAAAAGGCTTGATGAAATCTGTAATGTTTCTTTTCTAAGCATGAAGCATATTTAATATTTATTTTCTAGTCATGATGATCTTAAATTTGATTCTTTAACAAGGCTTGGTGTATCTTTAATCTTTCATTTTTTTAGGATTGATGCATCTTTAATGTTTCTTTAAAAAGGCTTGATGAAATCTTTAATGTTTCTTTTCTAAGCATGAAGCATATTTAATATTTATTTTCTAGTCATGATTGATCTTCAATGATTCTTTAACAAGGCTTGGTGTATCTTTAATCTTTCATTTTTTTAGGATTGATGCATCTTTAATGTTTCTTTAAAAAGGCTTGATGAAATCTTTAATGTTTCTTTTCTAAGCATGAAGCATATTTAATATTTATTTTCTAGTCATGATTGATCTTCAATGATTCTTTAACAAGGCTTGGTGTATCTTTAATCTTTCATTTTTTTTAGGATCGATGCATCTTTAATGTTTGTGTTCTGTTTTGCAGATGGAACAAAAACTCTCAAGTGTTGCAGCAACATTCCAAGAGAACTGAAAGTAGAGAATGGGTAAGCTTGCCGTCATGTCTTCGTAAACAAAAACAGAGAGTTTGTATGCATGCTTGATTGAAAGGCAGCAATGTTTTCTTAATTAGTTTTAATTCTTTGGAGCTGCAGTCTATTTCACATGGAGACAACACTCTGACATGCTTTTATGACCATACTGAAAAATCATATTCATTCATTCATTCATTCAGTCCCATGTCTCAAAGGACGTAGGGGGGACATGAGAGAAGACGCGACAGAGATCTTTTTCCATGCTTCATGATCCTGTGTGGCTAGTAGAAGGTGTTGCAGGGGTTGGGCGGTCCATTCTTTGATGTTGTCAACCCATGATTTCTTTTGGCAGCCTCTTCTTCTCTTGCCTTCAACTGTTCCCTGCAGGATGGTTTTTGCTAGGGTGTTGTGTCTTGTGGTGTGACCAAAACCAAATCAGTTTTCTCTCTCTTTAAGGTGGAGAGCGAGGTTCTTGGGGGCCCACACGCTTTTTGATTTCTTCTTTACATAGTTTTTGGGTTCTTGTGTTCTTTGTATGATATTTTGAGGAGTCTTCTGTGGCACTTGTTCTCGAATGCTTGGATTCTCCTCTCTAGCTCTGCTGACAGAGTCCATGATTCACAGTCATATAGGAGGATAGATATCACGAGGGATTTATAAAGGTGATATTTGGTGCAGAAGCTGATGTTGTTGCTTCTGATGATCCTCTCGAGTCTGGCTAGAGCAGATGTTGCTGTTGCAATGCGAGCTTTCACTTCATTGTTTGATGTGCCATCTTTTGTTAGGCTGGAGCCTAAGTATTTATCACACACAGATTGATAAAGCCAAATAGAAGGTACATGCTGAAAAAGACAAAATTGACAAATTTTTACTTTGAAGTGATTTCCTGAGCCTTAGGAAATAACACTGTGTGTGAGTGCATATAATTATGAAAGTAAAGTTATTTGAATCACTTTAATGAGTTATAAAGATATTTTGTCCACAGATCTCCCAAGCTCTTGTGCTTTGCCGAAAACTTAGTCTGTGAATGCTAAAAAATCCTAACTTTTGACACACCTACAACCTTATCTCAACAAGGTGTAAGTATCCATCAGCTAATCCACAAGAAAGAATCACACTGATTTCACACTACACAGTGATGACTCATGAGGATCAGTAATCACTTTAAAGTAAAATTGGCCAGTACTGTCTCTTTCAGCATGTATCTGTTTTTTGTCATGAAAAATTCATCAAGTCAAGGAGATGTCAGAAAAAGTTCAAAAGCATACACACAAAGCAACTGACAGTCAAAGGGAAGGAACTCATATGAAAGGAGACCAATTCAGCAAGCAGCAAGAGTAGCTTTCCTTGGATTGAACACAATTGAGTGTCATATGAATAGCTACGACACATTGAATTGAGGAGTAGTGAGTATTGTATGAACAGCTATGGCACACTGTTTTGAGAAGTAGTACATGTTGTGTAAATAGTTACAACATAGTGTTTTGACCACATAAACAGGCAGGATCTGAATTCGTTTAGGTGCTGTTAAAACCTGGTCAGGTCAGAGGTCGCCTCTGCTACTGGTAACCATGTAAGCCAGTGCTACCTGTGTTATGTGGGTAGATGGAGCTCATCAGTCTGGGAAGACAGGCCATCTAGGAGAAGGAACACTCTGATTTCAAACCCTCACTGCCTTGCAGCCATACCTACTCATAGGAAAGGCTTCGGGAGTTAACCCTGAGGAAAAATTGGGAGTATGAGTTTCAAAGCATTCTGAGACTGTATATGCCTACAGTATCATTCTGGCAATGGCTCTGGAACCATGCATATCGGCAGTTGCCTTTCCGATGGACTATTTCAGTGATGTGGAGATGGGGGTCTGCTGCATGAGTAACACCTGTCCTCCATACTTACCCAGGCTTTGCACTCGGGAGTATAAACACCTAGAGCACAACTTCATAGTCTTCTGAGACTGATGGCTGCCAATAGTGCTTTGACGTGTAGGGAGTGTCATATAAACAGCTACTGACACTACGCCAATGAGCAAAATTTCCATTTCAAAAGAATGTAGTCATCATTTTAAAGAACTACACAAACAGTCATGTTCTGAATTCTTGTAGGTTTTGTTTTAAGAAAAGGGGGGGTTTGATAGTTTGGAAAAAAAGCATGGTATAGTTTGGTCACACCACAAGACACAACACCCTAGCAAAAACCATCCTGCAGGGAACAGTTGAAGGCAAGAGAAGAAGAGGCTGCCAAAAGAAATCATGGGTTGACGACATCAAAGAATGGACCGCCCAACCCCTGCAACACCTTCTACTAGCCACACAAGATCGGGAAGCATGGAAAAAGATCTCTGTCGCGTCTTCTCTCATGTCCCCCCTATGTCCTTTGAGACATGGGACTGAGTGAGTGAGTGAGTGAGTGATAGTTATCAGATTATACTCCCTCCCACCTCAAAGTCTGAAGTCACCTTTTTTGTTGCTTTGATGGAAAAGAGCAGGTAGTCATGCGAACCTCCCAAAATTCACAGCAGAAAAAACTACAAACATACATGATGAAAAATTCCATACTCCCCTGTGGGGATCCCAGGTGCCTGTCAGTATAGATAGCAACCCCACTTTCTGGAAATTCCGTGCTAGAAATTCCCTCTTTGTCCTTTCCTCTCTTTGTTCCTGCCTTGTTCCTTTTCTTCCTGCCACCACCTCCTTCTTGTCTGTTTTCTGCCTTCTTGGCCCATTCTTCTGCCTTTTTTTCTGCCAGAAAGACGTAAAATTTAGCAATCTCCTCCCTCCATGCCAAAGTCGGATGTGCTGGGACTGACTTGTCAGGTGCTTAACGACAGTGCAACGCATTTTTGGCTCATATGACAGACAACAATAGTTAATGTTTGTCAAAGAAGAAGAAGTATGACAGTGGAAGGCCAAAATCGGACTAAATTCTGGAGACAGGATAGCCTAGTGGTTAGAGCATTGAGCTCGCAATCAGACGGCCTAGGTTTGAGACACCACCAAGGCATGTGTTCAAGGGGATTTTTCTCCTGGAGTTAACATCAGTACCGACTCATCTCCCTCAAAAGTCCTTTGGATGAAACTATACTGTTAGGCTCTGTGTGTAAACGCATGCAGGATATCTTGTGCACACGTTAAAACATGTTCCACCTTTCAGGAAAATAGGCTTATGTGTGCCGGCAGGAACACATGATAGAATTTACCAAACCGCATGCACAGGGGACTAGAAGTAAAAAAAATAAAAGCACATGATTGTTTGTCTATGTCTCTCTCTCTATCTATCTATCTATCTATCTTCTATCTATCTATCTATCTATCTGTCTGTCTGTCTGTCTGTCTGTCTGTTTATCTATCTATCTATCTATCTATCTATCTATCCATCCATCCTTCCATCCATCTATCTATCTATCTAGCCATCTATCCATCTATTTATCTGTCTGTCTGAATATCTATCTATCTGTGTCTGTCTATCTATCTTTCTATCCATCTATCCATCCACCCATCTATCCATCCATCTATCTATCTATCTATCTATCTATCTATCTATCTATCTATCTGTCTGTCTGTCTGTCTATCTATCTATCTATCTATCTATCTATCTATCTGTCTGTCTGTCTATCTAGCTATCTATCTCTATCTATCTATCTTTCTCTATCTAGCTATCTATCTGCCTATCTATCTCACACACGATCTATTGATTTCTATCTATCTATCTACGTATCTATGTATCTATCTATCTATCACTCTGCTTGTTAAATCTACGCATAATTATAGCGTGCGTTTAATCTATCGACTGAGTCATCGATTGACGTCAATGTCCAGGGGCCCTTGCGACCCTCTAGAGATTCCGGAAGGAGACCCACTGGGTGTGTCCTGCATGAACTTTGTCCGGTCCCTGCCACTGACCTTTGCAAACGGCACTCTAGCAGGTGAGGAGGTATTGGCTGTCATCCTACATTATTCTGTGGTCCATAAGAATCAGCGTTTTAGGAACTCCTCCGTGGGAATGCCGGAGGGAGAGGGGGGGGGGGGGGGGGGGGGGGGGGGGGGGGGTTGGGAGGGGGGGGGGGGGGGGGGGCGCCAGGGGGAGGGGGGAGGGGTGCTCTTTCAGTGTATAAACCATCTTCCCAACGTGCGTGTGTACGTGTTGCGTATGTGCGTGCGTACATAATAAGTTGTTATGTATTCTTGTCAATGGGTTGGTGTTTTTTTTTAAAAAAACATTGTGTTCACCATTGGTGTTGGTGGTGTGTGCGTGTGTGTGTGTGTGTGTGTGTGTGTGTGTGTGTGTGTGTGTTGTGTGTGTGTGTGTGTGTGTCGTGTATGTGTGTGTATGTGCGTTTGCTTAAGCGCGCGCGCGTTTGTGTGTGTGTGTGGTGTGTGTGTGTGTGTGTGTGTGTGTGTTCGTGAATTTTTATTTGAAGTCATTTTAGAGTGTTTTAACTAATCTGAAATATAGCTTTTTTGTGTCCTTTGAGGTTTTTTTGTGCGTATCAATGTGCCCGTCAGTATTGTAATTGCCCTTCATGGGATGATTAAAGTGTCTTTGACTTGACTTGACTTAACTTGACTTGACACCTTCTCGAAACTCTGTGCTAGGATTTTCCACTTCTCTCTATCTCTCTCTCTCTCTCTTCTCTCTCTCTCTCTCTTCTCTCTCTCTCTCTCTCTCTCTCTCTCTCTTCTCTCTCTTCTCTCTCTCTCTCTCTCTTTATTTCTGTCTTTCTCCTCACCTTTCCTGCCATCTCTCTTGCTGATCTTCTGCCTTCCCATTCCATTCCCATGTCTTTTCTTCCCCCCGTATGATATTTTACCTGTGTTCGTTTGTTTTGGGGACCAGGTAGTGATATTTAAACACTGGGATGGGCACAGGATGTCCATTCTGCAGTGTTATTTACCCGTGTGGCATTTCTTTATGTATAGTTTTGTATTTAAAGATGTTTGGGTGGGGGGGTTATGATTTGTTTGTAATCTGGGGTTGATAAATTAAGCGGAATGGTTGGCGTCCTCAGCACAGCCTGGTTTATCAGCCTTAAAGAAGGAAATGATTTATTAGGTATCGTGTCATTTAATGTTGTTGGGTTGTTGGCTTTTTTTTTTTTTTTTAGATGGACGATCTTAGATATTTGAAGGTATTAGGGGGTATTGGTTTTGAACTTGAAGAGAAAGCTACTCGAGCCACTGAAACTGAAACCATTCTTCATTCATTCATTTGTTCACTGATTGTTTTTTCTTTCTTCCTTCCTTCATTCATTTGAATACTGGTTGTTTTCTCTATCCTTCCTTCCTTTCTTCTTTACTTCCTCCCTTCCTTCCTTCCTTCCTTCATTCCTTCTTTTCTTATTCTTTCCTTTCCCCTTCCCTTTCCCTTCATTTGTCACTAATTGTTTTCTCTTTCCTTCTTCCTTACTTTCCCTTTCCCTTTATTCATTCATTGAATACATGATTGTTTTCTCTTTTTCCTTCCTTTCTTCTTTCTTCCTTTTCCCTTTCCCTTTATTTCTTAATTCCTTCTTTCTTTATTCAATTTATTCATTTTTTCACTAAATTTTTTTTTCTTTCCTTCCTTCCTTCCTTCTTTCTTTCCTTCCTTCCTTCATTCATTCATTCATTTGCTCACTAATTGTTTTCTTTTTCTTTCCTTCCTTCTTTACTTCCTTCCTTCTTTCCTTCCTTCCTTCCCTTTATTTTTTTGATTTCTGATTGTTTTTTCTTTCCTTATTTTTTTCCTTCTTTATTTCCATCCATTCTTTCCCTCCTTCCTTCCTTCCTTCCTTTTTTCCTTTCCTTCCTTCCCTTTCATTCATTGTTCATTTGTTCACTAAATGTGTTCGCTTTCATTCATTCATTCATTCATTTGAATACGATTGTTTTCTCTTTCCTTCCTTCCTTCATTCCTTCCCTCCTTCCTTCATTCCTTCCTTCATTCATTATTTCTTTATTCATTTTTATTCATTCATTTGAAAACTGATTGGTTTTCTCTTTCCTTCCTTCCCTTCTTTACTTCCCTTTTTTCACTCCTTCCTTCCCTTTCCCTTTTCTCAATATTGATTGTTTTTCTTTCCTTCATTCCCTTCCTTCATTCATTCATTTCTTTATTCATTCATTTTGAATATGTTGTTTTCTCTTTCCTTCCTTCCTTCATTCCTTCCCCCCTTCTTAATTTCTTCCTTCATTCATTTCATTTCTTCTTTTATTTATTCATTCATTTGAAAACTGGTTGTTTTCTCTTTTCTTCCTTCCTTCTTTAGTTCCTTTCTTCACTCCTTCCTTCCTTCCTTCCTTCAATTCAATACTGATTGTTTTATCTTTCCTTCATTCCTTCCTTCGTTCATTCATTTCTTCATTCATTCATTCATTTGAATACTGATTGTTTTCTCTTTCCTTCCTTCCTTCATTCCTTCCCTCCTTCCTTCATTTCTTCCTTCATTCATTCATTTCTTCATTCATTCATTCATTTGAAAACTGATTGTTTTCTCTTTCCCTTTCCTTCCTTCTTTACTTCCTTTCTTCACTCCTTCCTTCCTTCCTTCATCTCAATACTGATTGTTTTATCTTTCCTTCATTCCTTCCTTCATTCATTCATTTCTTCATTCATTCATTCATTCATTCATTTGAAAACTGATTGTTTTCTCTTTCCTTCCTTCTTTACTTCCTTTCTTCACTCCTTCCTTCCTTCATCTCAAAACTGGGTTGTTTTATCTTTTCTTCTTTCCTTCCTTCCTTTCATACATTCCTTCCTTTCTTCATTCCTTCCTTCATTCCTTCATTCATCCCTTCATTCCTTCCTTCCTTCGTTCCTTCCTTCGTTCCTTCGTACATTCCTTCCTTCCTTCCTTTATTCATTCATTCGTTCGTTCTCTGATTGTTTTCTCTGTCATTTCAGTTCCTCGCCAACAAATAAACGCCCTGAGCTCTTATGTGGATGCATCGGCAGTATACGGAAGTACGAAAGACGAATTGAAAAAGCTACGTGGCGAAAACGGTCAGTTTTCTCTGTGTGTGTTGTGTGTGTGTGTGTGTGTGTGTTGTGTGTTGTGTGTGTGTTGTGGTGTGTGTGTGTTGTCGGTGTGTTTAGTTTTTTTTCTCTGTCTCTGTCTGTCTGTCTGCCTGTCTCTGTTGCCTGTTTGTGTGTGTGTGTGTGTGTTTTGTGTGTGTGTTGTGTTTTGTGTTGTTTTGTTGGTGTGTGTTGTGTTTGTGTGTGTGTGTGTTTTCGTGTTGTGTGGGGTCGGTGTTTTCTGCATGTGCTTGTCTTTGTCTGCGTTTTTGCGTTTTCTGTCTCTGTCCCTGTGTTGTTTCTGTCTTTGTCTATGTGTCTGTTGACTGTCCCGTCTTGTCTGTTGTTTTGGGTTTTTTGTCTTTCTGTCTGTTTGTTTTCTGTCTGTTTGTCTTTCTGTCTGCCTGTCTCTGTCTGTACTCTCTCTATGTTCTCTGTTTGTCTATCTGTCTGTCGGTCTGTCCGTGTCTGTCTGGGCCTGTCTGTCTGTTGGTCTGTGTCTCTGTCTGTCGTCTGTCTGTTTTGCCTGCCTGTCTGTTTTGTCTCTGTCTCTGTCTCTGTCTCTCTGTATTGTCTTTCTGTCTGTCTGTTCTCTGTCTCTTTTCTCTCCTTCTCTCTCTCTCTCTCTCTCTTCTCTCTCTCTCTCTCTCTCTCTCTCCTCTCTCTCTCTCTCTTTTCTCTCTCCTTCCTGCCTAATTCTCCCTCCCCATTCTGACCCCCCCACCCTCTGTCTTTCGATTCTGGACCCACCATCTCTCACCCACTTTTCATCTTCATCTGTCTCGTCTGCTTACGTGTGTGTGTGTGTGGGGGGGGGGGGGGGGGGGGGGGGGCGGTGTTTGCATGCATACGAGTGCGTGTGTGAGTACTTGTGCGTGTAATTTTTGATTGAACGAATATTGATCGATTGAGTGAGTGAGTGAATTACTGACTGGCCGTCTGACTGACTGACTGACTGACTGATTGATTGACTGACTGATTGATTGATAGCCGTACTCTCTTGCCCATCAGGGAAGATGAAGGTGACGGACCAGAACATGTTGCCAGAGAATAAGAAAGGAACCTGCAAAAAGGAGAAAGAGGGAGACTACTGTTTGCTAGCAGGTTAGTTTTCAGAAATGACCTCCCTTACAATTTCAACACCCCCCCCCCCCCCCCAAAAATAAAAAAGGTCAATTTTAGCAAACGTGGCATCTTTTTGCTCCTCACACACACAAACAAACACACGCGCCCGCGCGCGCACACGCGCACACACGCACGCATGTACTCTCACACACACGCACTCACGAACGGATACACACTCATATAAACATGCATTATCACTATTATTATTGTGTTATTATTATTGTCTTATTGTTGTCTTGTGATAGCTCAGTGGTCAGGAGCACTCGCTTTCCCCCAGCTAATGTTAAGCAGCATCGAGTGTGGTTACCACTTGGATGGGTGACCGTTTGCGCGCCTTGGCTTCAGTACAGTTCCCCCAATTCACCCAGCTGTAAATGGGTACCTGCCCTCTTTAGGGTCAGGGAAGGTAAAGCATTCAGGGAGAGGAGATGGGCGCCGTCCTCAATATGCTGGCTCCTTCATCTGATACCACCAGCTCCTAGATATTTGAAGCTATGGATGGTCTCAATTTTTTTGCCACCTTTACATTTTTGTTATTGCTTTTATCATTACAAAAAAATATTATAACTGTAATTGTTGTTGTTGCTGTTAGTAGTAGTAGTAGTAGTAGCAGTAGTAGTAGTAGTAGTGGTAGTGGTAGTGGTAGTAGCAGTAGGAGGAGGAGGAGGAAGAGCATCATCATCATCATCATTATCATCATCACCATCATCATTATAATTATTATTATTATTATTATTTTATTATCATCATCATCATACCCTCATCATCATTATCATAATTTTAAAAAATATTTATTATTATCATCATCACCATCATCATTATTATCATCATCATTATTGTTGTTGTTGCTGTTGCTACTACTAGTATTGCTACCATCATCACCATCATCATCATCATCATCATCATCGTCATCATCAAAGTCATCATCACCACCACCATCATGATCATCATCATCATGATCATCATCATCATTGTCATAATGATCATGGTCTTCATGGCAACAGGGGACAAGAGGGTGAACGTGTTCGTGGGTCTGGGAGTTCTTCACACCGTGTTCGTCAGGGAACACAACAGGATTGCCACCGCCTTCCGATCACTCAACCCATCCTGGAGCAGCGAAACCATCTTCCAGGTCAGTGCCACACACAGACAGACAGACACACAGACAGACAGAGACAGACAGACAGAGACAGATAGAAAGAGCAGGCAGGCAGGCAGACAGACAGAGACACAGAGAGAGCGGGCAAGGGGACAGAGAGATAGACAGGCAGGCAGACAGACAGAGACACAGACAGAGACAGATAGAAAGAGCAGGCAGGGAGGCAGGCAGACGAAAAGACAGAGAGAGAGAGGGGACAAGCAGACAGACATTGAGACAGACAGACAGACAGAGAGACCCGATAGAGCAGGCGGGCAGGCAGATAGAGGAGACAAGAGAGACGACAGACAGACAGACAGACAGGCAGACAGACAGACAGAGAGACAGACCGACGACAGAAGAGACAGACAGAGCAGACAGACATAGAGACAGACATACAGACAGAGAGACAGATAGAGCAGGTGGGGGAGGCAGATAGAGAGAGACAGAGAGACAGAAAAGACAGACAGACAGGCAGGCAGACAGACAGACAGAGAGACAGACAGTCAGACAGAGAGACAGACAAACAGACAGACAGACATAGAGACAGACAGACAGACAGAGAGACAGATGAGCAGGCGGGCAGGCAGACAGAGAGAGACGAGAGACAGACAGACAGGCAGACAGGCAGACAGAGAGAGACAGACAGACAGACATAGAGACAGACAGACAGACAGAGAGACAGAGAGAGACATAGAGACAGACAGACAGACAAACAGAGAGACAGACAGACAGACAGACAGGCAGGCAGACACACAGAGAGACAGACAGAGAGAGACAGACGACAGACAGACAGACGGGACAGAGAAAGCGGGCAGAGGGACAGAGAGATAGACAGGCAGGCAGACAGACAGTGAGACAAACAGACAGAGAAAGCAGGCAGGCAGGCAGACAGACAGGAGAGACAGACAGGCAAGCAGACAGAGAGAGAGACAGACAGAGAGAGACAGAGAGAGCAGGCAGGCAGACGGACAGAGAGACAGAGACAGACAGGGGAGAGAAGGCAGGCAGACACACTGGCGTGCAGGGAGACAGACCAAGAGACAGAGAGAGCAGGCAGGCAGGCAGGCAGACAGACAGACAGACATACAGACAGACATAGAGACAGACACGGAGACAGGCAGACAGGCAGGCAGACAGACAGAGCAGACGGGCATACAGACAGACAGAACATACAGACAGAGAGACAGACAGAGAGACAGACAGGCAGGCAGGCAGGCAGGCAGACAGACAGACAGAGAGAGCGGGCAGGGGACAGAGAGACAGACAGTCAGGCAGGCAGACAGACAGAAAGAGCAGGCAGACAGAGAGACAGACAGAGCAGGCGGGCAGACAGACAGACAGAAAGAGCGGACAGACAGACAGACAGAGAAACAGACAGGCAGGTAGACAGAGAGACAGACAGAGAGAGACAGAGAGACAGACAGAAAGAGCAGGCAGGCAGACAGACAGACAGACCGAGAGACAGAGAACAGGCAGGCAGGGGGACAGAGAGACAGACAGACATAGAGACAGACACCGAGACTGTCTGTGTATATGTCTGTCTCCCTGCCTGCCTGCCTGCCTGCCTGCCTGTATGTGTGTGTGTCTATCTGTCTGTCTGTCTGTGTCTCTGTCTGTCTGTCTGTCTCTCATTCCCTCCCTCTCTCTCTATCTCTCTTCCCACTATCTATCTCTCTCTCTCTCTCTCCCTTCTCTCTCTCCTACTCCCAACCCCCCCACTCTCCCCCCTCTCTCTCACCATCCCCTCTCTCCTCCCTCCCTCCCTCTCTCTCCCTCCCCTCTCCTCACCCTTTCTCCCCCTTCTCTTAATCTCTATCCATCCATCCATCAATCCATCTACCCATCCACCCAAACCATTCACCCCACCGACCCACCCTCCCGCCCAAACCCACCCACCAAAAACACCCCATCCACAAAACCCCTCCACAACCCACTCACCCATCTACAACCAACCCACTCACCCCCCAAACCCCACCCCCCCACCCACCCAAACCAAACCCATCCACCCACAACCCACTCACCCACCCACAACCCATCCACACCCACCCACAACCCACTCACCCACCCACCCACAACCCACCCAACCCATCCATCTACCCCACCGCATCTTTTCACAGGAAGCGCGACGAATCATCTCAGCGCAACTGCAGCACATCACGTACGCAGAGTGGCTTCCCATGATACTGAACAGAGACACGATGAGAAGATACAGTCTGAAGTCTGGAGGCTTTCGCTACGATCCCTGGGCTGACGCTACTGTGGCCAACGTGTTCTCCACTGCCGCTTTCCGTTTCGGTCATTCTCAGATCAAGCAGCTAGTCAAAGTGAGAGGGGTTTTTTTTGTGTGTGGTGTGTTGGTGAAGGGTTAGATGCTGTGTATGTGTGTGTGTGTGTCGGGGGTGGGGGGTGGGGTTGTGGTGTGGTGGGTGGGGGTTGTGGGGGGGTGGGTGGGTGGGGGGGGGGTGGGTGGGGGGGGGGTGGGTGGGTGGGGGGGGGGTGGGGTGTGTGTGTATATGTATATGTGTGTGTGTGTGTGTGTGTGTGGGTGTGTGTGTGTGGTGTCGGGTGTGTGGGTGTGTGTGTGGAGGGGGTGTGGGTGGGGGGGGGAAGAGGGGAGAGGGGGATGGGGAGGGGGGGAGGGGTAGTGAAGAGTGGGGGAAGGGAGAGAGAGGGGGAGGGGGGAAGGAGAGAGGGAGGAAAGAGAGAGGGGGGAGTGGAGAGTGGGGGCAGGAGAGAGAGGGGGAGGGGGGGAAGGAGAGAGGGAGAAAGAGAGAGAGGGAAGGAAGGAAGGTAGAGAGAGGGGTGGATGGGGAGGGAGAGAGAGAGAGGAGGGAGAGAGACAGACAGACAGACAGAGAGACAAAAGAGACAGACAGAGACAGAGAGAGGGGGAGGGGGAAGGGGAGGGGCAGGAAGAAAGAAAAGGGGGGAAGGGGGGGAGGTGGAGGGGGAGGGGGAGTGGAGAGTGGGAGGGAAAGGGGGGGGAGGGGGGGGGAGGGAAGGGGAGAGAGAGGGGAGAGGCGGGGGAGGGGGGGTGGGGAGAGAAGGAAAGAGGGAGGGGGGAGAGGAGAGAGGAAAGAAAGAAAAGGGAAGAAGGAAGGGAGGGGGGGGGGGGGTGGAGTGATGAAGAAGCAGATAGACAGGGCGTAGATAGATAGTAGTAGATAGATAGATGTAGATAGATGATAGATGTGACAGACAGGAGGCAGACAGACAGACAGACAGACAGACGACAGACAGGGACAGACGACAAAACACGTTTGTCACCCCTTTAAGTTTTGTATGTGGTGGTGATGCGTTGCGTGCGTGCGTGTATGCATGCGGCGTGCTTTGGGGTGCGTGCGGGTATGCGTGCGTGGTGTGTTGGGGTGGGGCGGCGGGGGGGCCCAGGTGGGAAGGCCCTTTGCTCGAAGACCCTAATGCGGACGGGGAGGGACTGAGAAACATGGCCGGGTCGTGCGGGTTTGATCTGAACCCACGGCGATGGGCGTTCTTTGCCGTGGGCTGCCAAAAAACCTGTTCGAAAACCAGTCCCAACGCTTTTGATGGGCTGGATCTTGGGCTGGTGGGTTATATGTGTGTGGTGTGTGTGTGTGTTTTGGGGTTTTTGTGTTGGTGTGTTGTGTTGTGTGTGTGGGTGGGTGGGGTGGGTTTTTTGGGGGTGGAGGGGGGGGGAAGGGTTTGGGGGGGGAGGTTGGGGGTTGGGGGGGTTGGGGTTTGGGTAGGGGGTTGGTTTGGGTTTGATTTGTTTTTGGTGGATTTTGGGGTTTTTGGGTGGGGGTTGGGTTTTGGGTTTGGTTTTGGGTTTGGTTTTTGGTTTTGGGGTTTGGGTTTTTGGGTTTTGGGTTTTTTTTTTGGTTGGTTTTTGGGGTTTTGGGTTTGGGTTTTGGGGTTTGGGTTGGAGGGTTGGTTTGGTTTGGGGGTTTGGGGTTGTTTGGGTTTGGTTTGTGTGGATTTGGTTTTGGTTGGGGTTGGTAGGGGGGTTGGGTTGGTTTGGGTTGGTTTGGGGTGGGTTTTGTTGTTTAGTTTGGGGTTTGGGGGTTTTTTTGGGGTTGGGTTGGGTTGGTTTGGTTGGGGATTGGGTTAGGGTTTTGGGGGTTTGGTTTTGGGTTTGGGGGTTTTGGGTTTGGTTTGGGTTTGGGTTGGCTTGGTTTTGGGTTTTGGTTTTTGGGTTTTGGGTTTTTATTGGTTTTATTTGGGTTTTGATGAAATTTTTTTTGCTTTTTTGTTGTTTGGTTTGGGGGTTTTTCGGTGTAATTTGGGGTGGGCACGCACAAATAAATCCCGCTAATCGCAAGGGTCCGGCCCCAGTTGAAGTTGCCCGCCCGCTTGTGTCACCCGCCAGTGTGGGGTCAGTTCCCCCTATGTTGCCCTGGGGCCCCAGAGGACGGACGGGGGGGGGGCGCTATTTGTCCCGCCTGAGAGCAGTGAAAGTGGGGGAAACGACGAGCTGTGTGTTGTGGGGGGGGGGGGGGTGGGGGGGGGGGGTAGGGGGGCAGGGAAGAAAAGGGGGGGGGGGGCAGTTAGGGTTTTTTGGAAAAGGGGGTTGGATTTTTGTTTTTGTTTTAAAAAATTAGGGGTGTGCAAGGTGGGGGTGGGAGGATGTTGGTTTGGTTTTGGGTTTGGGGGGGTTGGCTTGGGTTTTGGTTTTGGGTTATTTGGATTGGGGTTGGGTTGGGTTAGTTGGTTGGGTTGGGTTGGCTTGGTTTTGGTTTTGGGTTAGTTTGGGGGGGTTGGGTTGTTTGGGTTTGGGTTTTGGGGGGTTGTTGTTGTTGTTGTTTTAAGTTGTGTTTTGGGATTTTTTTTGTTGTTGTTTAAAAGGGTGTGTGGGGTTTTTTGGTTTGTGTAAGTTTTTGTTTTATTTGGGTTTTCTTTTTGGGGGTGGTTTGGGGGTTGGGAGGGGGTGGTGGGGGTTGATGATTTTGATCATTTTGTAAGTTCTGTTTGTTTGTTTGTAGAAAGATCTGAGTCTTGTTTTTATAAATCTTTGCTTGTTTGCCAAGATTTTTTGTGAGTGTAAGAAATTCAGCGCGCGCGCTCGTGTGTGTGTGTTTGAGAGAGAGAGGGAGGAGAGAGAAAGAGAGGGAGGGAGGGAGATCGAGCGCGCTCGCACGCGTGTGTATGTTTGTGTGTTCTATGTGTGTGCTTGTGTGTGCTGCTGCTACTGCTGCTACTGCTGCTACTGCTGCTACTGCTGCTAGTGTTGCTACTGCTGCTTCTACTACTACTTCTACTACTGCTACTACCACTACTTCTACTACTACTACTACTACTACTACTACTACTACTACTACTACTGCTACTGCTACTGCTGCTGCTACTACTACTTCTACTACTACTACTACTGCTACTACTACTGCTACTACTACTGCTACTTCTACTGCTGCTGCTACTACTACTTCTACTACTACTACTACTACTACTACTACTACTACTACTATTACTACTACTACTACTGCTGCTGCTGCTGCTGCTGCTACTACTACTCCTCTTTCTCCTCCTCTTCCTACTACTACTACTACTACTACCACTACTACTACCACTACTACTACTACTACTACTACTACTACTACTACTACTCCTGCTGCTATTGCCTCTGTTGCTGCTGCTGCTGCTGCTGTTCTTTGATCATGATAACGACGATGTTGATGACGGTGAATTTGATAACGACGACGTCGACGACGATGATGACTACAATGATCATCACGATGATAACAACGCTGACAATGATGATGGCGATGATGATAATAATTGTCCATGATCCCAGTGAACATTAAAAGAGGGAGGGACCATGGTCTTCCGAGCTTCAACGAATGGAGGGAGCACTGTGGTCTACCCCGTATCAGAGATTTCGCTACCTCTGAGATGACTACGAATCTTGGCAGTGTCTACGAGTAAGTGTGGTCGGTTGGTCACTTACTTGAAGGCTTGGTAGCCTGGTAGGTTGACTGGTTGGTTGGTTGGTTGGTTGGTTGGCTGGTTGGTTGGTTAGTGGGTGGAGGGAGTGGTTTGTTGGTTGGTTTGGTGGGTGGGTGGAGGGTTGGGTGGGTAGATGGTTTGGGGTGATTGGTTTGCAGGTTGGTTGGTTTGTTGGTTGGTTGGAGGGGTGAAGGTTAGCTTGTTGGTTGGTTTGTTGGTTGGGTAGGTGGGGGGTGGGTGGGTAGATGGTTGGGTGATTGGTTGGTTGGTTGGATGGATGGATGGATGGTTGGTTGGTTAGATGATTGGTTAGCCGGTTGGTTGTTTGGCTGGCTGGTTGTTTGGTTGTTTGGTTGGTTGGTTGATGTTTCATGAAACGAGTGAGCAAGAATGACAGACGTTTTTTTGTGACGTACGATCATAAATGACCTAGACATTTTTGTGACGTAGGAACACAAATGATATGAATGCTTTTGTGACATAGGAATACGAGTAATATGAATGTTTTTGTGACGTAGGAATACGAGTGATATGAATGTTTTTGTGACGTAGGAATACGAGTGATATGAATGCTTTTGTGATGTTGGAACATGAATGACGTAGACATTTTTGTGACATTAAAACACAAATGATATAAATGTTTATGTGACGTAGGAATACGAGTGATATGAATGTTTTTGTGACGTAGGAATACGAGTGATATGAATGTTTTTGTGACGGTAAGAACATGAATGACCTAGACATTTTGGTGACGTAGAAATACAAATGATATAAATGTTTTTGTGACGTAGGAATACGAGTGATATAAATGATTTTGTGACGTAGGAATACGAGTGATGTCAAGTCAAAAGTCAAAGTCAAAGTCAAAAACACTTTAATCATCCCATGAAGGGCAATTACAATACTGACAGGCAGATTGATACACATCAAATATATCAAAGACACAAAAGCTATATTTCATATTGGTTTTCAAATAAAATGTCACGAACACACACACACACCACACACACGCGCGCATGCGCACACACACGCAAACGCCCGCACGCACACACATCAATTGTGAAACAATTTTAAACCCATTGACTAGAAGACATAAAAACTTATTTTTACGCACGCATATACGCAGCACGTACACACGCACGTACGTGTGTGTGCGAACACGCCCACGCACACCCACACCATACACCAATATATGAATTCAATGTTTTAAGACAGTTGACTAGAACACAGACTTATTTCACATACCCACGCACCCACCCACACACACACACACACAATTATGTATTGACTACACTCGTAACAATGACAATCAGGCAGATATTCAGAGAAATGTAAAAACTAGGTAGTCAACATCATTGTGAATTCAGAATTCGAATGCTTACTGGCACAAAAGAATTTCTTTTTCTGTTAGTTTTGCTGATGGGACACTGAAAACGGCGTTCCGAAGGCAACATTTGAAATTCTGGAAACAAAGCATGGGAAGGATCAGCCAAAATGTCTGTGGCTTTGCGTACAAGCTGCTGATTGCAGAACGACATGAGATCTCTTTGTTCTTTTCCAATTATTTTTGAGCAGATTCTTACAATTCTCTGCAGGCCATTCTTGTTTTTAACACTAAGGTTATTGTACCAACAAATGAAAGCAAAACTTAGAACACTCTCTATGTAAGATGTAAAACAAGGAAAGGATCTTTTTGTCTACAAAAAATGAGTTCAGTTTCCTCAGATGTGAATGTTTTTGTGACGAAGGACCATGAATGACGTAGACATTTTTGTCACATAGAAACACAAATGATCCGAATGTTTTTGTGACGTGGAAGCACGGATGTTTACGAAACATTTTCTTCTTCTTCTTCTTCTTCTTCTTCTTCTCCTCCTCCTCCTTCTTCTTCTTCTGACGTAAGAACACGAACGACTTTGACGTTTCTGTGACATAAAGAACACGAACGATTTAAACTTTTTTTTTCTGTGTGACGTGGTGAGGGAGGGAACGCGAATAATAATAATTACAGACGTTCTTAAGCACGCGTGACGTAGAAGTTTTTGTGATGACGTAGGCACCCTGATGACGTGGACGCGTTCATGGGTATGGTTACGGAGCAGCACATGCCAGGGTCCCTGGTGGGCCCCACTCTGGCCTGTCTTCTGGGTGAACAGTTCAGAGCCCTTAAAGTGGGTGACCGCTTCTTCTATGAGACCCGCTCGCCTTCCGAAGGCTTCACAGAAGGTGAGTTAGTTCATCACGCCGAAAGTCGGATGCGCTGGGCCTGACTTGTCAGGCGCTTAACGGCAGCGCAACTGCAGGGTTTTTTTTTGGGAGGGGCTCCTGTGTGACAAGACAACAAGAGTGTTTCTGTCTGAGCGTTCGATAGCGAAGAAGAAGTAGAAGTAGAAGAAGGAGAAGAAGAAGAAAGAAGAAGAAGAAGAAGAAGAAGTAGAAGAAGTAGAAGTAGAAGAAGAAGAAGAAGAAGAAGAAGAAGACGAAGAAGAAGAATTGCGAAGAAGAAGAACAAGAACAAGAACAAGAACAAGAAGAACAAGAAAGAAGAAGAAGAAGAAGTAGTAGTAGAAGAAGAAGAAGAACAAGAAGAACAAGAAGAACAAGAAGAACAAGAAGAAGAAGAAGAACAAGAAGAACAAGTAGAAGAACAAGAAGAAGAACAAGAAGAACAAGAAGAAAAAGACGAAGAAGAAGAACAAGAACAAGAAGAACAACAACAACAGGGTTTAAAGCTGTTCTGGGGTGGGGGTGGGTGGGGGGGGGGGGGTGTTCAGTGGGAGTGGGAGAGGAGGAGGAGAGGGAGAGAGTAGGGTGTGGTGCGGTGGGGGTGGGCTAAGGTTGGGGTGGGTGGGGGTGTTGTGTACATGTGTAAGGGGTGGGTAGGTGGAAGGGTAGGGGTGTTGTGTACATGTGTAGGGGTGGGCAGAAGGGGTGGGGTGTTGTGTATAAGTGTAGGGGTGGGGAAAGGGGTGGGGTGTTGTGTACATGTGTAAGGGGTGGGTAGGTGGAAGGGTAGGGGTGTTGTGTACATATGTAGGGGTGGGTAGAAGGGATGGGGTGTTTATGTATAGGTGTAGGGTTGGTGAAAGGGGTGGGGTGTTGTGTGCATGTGTAAGGGGTGGGTGGAAGGGGTGTTGTGTGCAGGTATAAGGTGTGGGTGGAAGGGCTGGGGTGTTTTGTACATATGTAAGGGGTGGGCGGAAGGGATGGGAAGTTGTCTACATAATATGTAGGGGATGGGTGGAAGGGATGGGGTGTTGTGTATAATTGTAGGGGTGGGGGAAGGTGTGGGGTGTTTGTGTATATGTGTAGG
>CM054161.1:11891471-11893971 GCA_028751875.1 Rapana venosa | reverse complement strand
CTTCTCCATGTGTTCCAGTCTTGGCTGTACTGCCCTGCTGCTAACTTCATTCGTGGATTCTCAGGCCACAGGATTCGGTGATGTTTGCCAGTGATAGAAGCTGGTGGTCGTCTGCCTTTTCTTTGCTTTCTCTCTTGGTCATTCATTTATTTCTTTATTTCATTTATACCACTTTAAGTCACGAGATTTCTCTGCGTGAAATTTAGGCTGCTCTCCCCCGGGGAGAGCGCGTCGCCACAAGAGCAGCGCCACTATTTTTGTGTGTCTGCAACTGTATTTGTTTCCCTATCAGAGTGGCTTTTTTCTACAGAATTTTGCCAGGGACAACTCTCTTGTTGCCGTGGGTTCTTTTACGTGCGCTGAATAATTTTGTGTAACACACGGGACCTCGGTTTATCGTCTCATCCGAAAGATTAGCGCCCAGACCACCACTCATGGTCTGATGGATGGGGGGGGGGGGGGAAGTTTCAGGCCCAAACTCGGATTCGAACCACCGCACACTTCTGACCCGGACTTTTCGCATTCTAGACAGACGCGTTACCTCTAGACCACCGATCCACCTTGCATTGAAAGACAGTTTTTATGATGTCCGTATACTGCATGGCCTACATATCTTAGTTTCCTTTTATTTATTAAAGTAAGCAGTGTTCTTGTTGTTCCCGGTTTGTGCAATACGCTTTCATTTGTTCTTTTAAATATCCAAATGACTCCGAGCATCCTTCTACACAAATACATCTCAGCTGCTTCGACTCTATTTTCATCATCTTTTCTTCATGTCCAGGATTCACATCCATAATTATAGCACGACAGGCTGGAGAAAGCATTTCATTATTTTCATTCTCAGCTGGTAAGGAATTCTGCGATCTTTTCAGATGTTGCTTAGTTTGGAAAAAAGATGCTACACAAGGAAACATTCAGTTTAGACTGCGAACATAGAACGTAAAGGTTTTAAAAAAGGTAAAGGTGTCCCATAATCTATGTGGTCGTAGGAGAACGAGGCATCAGAGACCTTAACTTCTCTAGGGGCCAGCATATTGAGGGTGGCGCCCATCTCCTCTCTTTCGCTGCTTTACCTTCTCTGACCACCACACCCCATTACTAAGCATCACACCACCCCACAATCACCGTCTACCACCCCACCACCACCCCCACAATCACCGACATCACACCACCACCACAACCACACACCACCACCATAACCATCTCCACACTTCACACCACCACCTACACCACTACAACCATCACCACTACCACTACTACCACCACACTACACCACTACAACCATCACCACTACACTACTACACACCACTACCCCCACCACACCACCATCCCACACCAGCACCATCACAAACCATCACCACCTCTCCACACCCCACCACACACCACCAACATACACAAAGGATATTCTCCTTTTAACTCAAAGAAGAAATGATCCTGACATATTGAAAACAAACCAACAACAAAAAACCAACAACACAACTTCACATCAACTTTTCACCTTCGTATTCCTATGTCCTCACCTACAACAAACCCCAAATAATCGCCACATTATTCCTGAGGATAGTTATCTGATTTCAGGTGTACTCCTTTCCTACCTTTGTGTTCCAAACTTCTCTTTGATATTGGATTGATAGTTCGGTTGTTCCCAGGTGTGATATTGGCCTAGGGCTATTCGGCTGCTGAGGTGGGGGGGGGGGGGGGGGGGGGGAGAGGGGGGGAGGAGGGGGAGGTGGGGGAGGTGGGGGAGGAGAGATGGTTGATGACTTCGATAAGTAGTAATCTTCCGCACACACTTTCAAAGCGGATGGTGGGATAGAAGTGATTTGGTTTTGAGTGCTGGGAGAAGCAAGGTAGATCTTCTTTTTGATGTTGTATCCGAATCGGACACACCTGTGGTGTCGCTAAACGGATTCCTTGTCCTTAACTGGGTTTTTTTAAGACGTACAAGTCAAGTCAAGTCAAGTCATAATTTTTATTTCCAGATGGTACATTGGATAAGTAATACACACGGGGGCTGGATGTAAAAAAGCACATGAGTGCTTATTCCATTATCCTCGATTAAAAAAAAAGTCATCTGAGCGCTTTGATTTGTTGCTTTACAAGATTCAGCGCTATATAAATTCCATACATTATTATTATAAATGCATCTGCTTTTTTTTTCATCAAGCCATCTATCTAAAAACACATTTCTTAATGATAATACTGAAATACTATATTATTGCAACCTTTAAAAAGTGATTTTGAATATATTTTGAATTTGATTTTTTAATTCTTTTATTCGATTGCTTTAAATACCATTTTGTTCATCAACCAAAAGAATACACAACACTTTCTTCTAATATCCCTGAGAGTGAAAAGACGTTAAAATTAAGACAACAACCAAATGACTAAAAACAAATGGCAGTAAAAAAATAGATATTCTCACCTATCTCACCTGTCGTGCATCACCGAGTTGTGTTTAACCCCGCACCCATGACACCGACATGGATCCTCCTCCTTC
>CM054161.1:11843971-11886471 GCA_028751875.1 Rapana venosa | reverse complement strand
GTGTCAAGTCAAAATGATCTTTATTGATGGTAAAGATTTAAGTTTATACAACTTTTTCAAAAAATCCTGCCTTCACAAAAAACATTCAAGAAAACTTACATATAAACACATTTAAAAGACTGTTTTAATCTATGTTGAAAAGAACAAAAAAACAAAATGAGAAATTCTTTATATAAAACCAGACCCTACATACAAGATAAAACACAATCCAAGAAAGTACAACCTATGCGCAAGTCATACAAACAAGGGTAAGAATAACAATTTACAAACCAGCCGGATGTAAGGTAACCTTGAGCCTAAAAGTGAACTTACAATTTGTCCATCAGGTGTCTCTTCAAAAGTTTCTGAATCGTTTGTTTTGAAGGAGCTAAGTTTTTTAAAAGGGGGTCTATGATCTGATAAAACAACAGCAAAAACTACACCAGCAAACAATTTGAAGTTAGTTCAATCCTTTTCTTGTGTTTGTTGATTCAACGTGATTCAAACTGACAAAAAGTATATGATCTGGTGACTTTTCAGTAACTTCAGAAAGCATCTACATCCACAAAAACAGGAAGGAAGACAGAAAATCATATCAACGACCAGAGAGGAAGAACAACAGCAACAGAGAGAAAGACAAGACCAAACCCAATGTAACGCATTTCGAAAAAAAGAAAGAAAGAAAGAAAGGAAAGAAGAAGAAGCAGAAGAAAGCAAATGAAGAAGAAACAAGAATAAGAATATTCAAGAAGAATATCAACAAGAAAAAGACCCAAGTAGAAAAAAGACCCAGGTGAAAAAAAAAGAAGTAAGAAAAAAGACAAAAGATCATCATCAACAACAACAAGAACAACAAGTAAAAGAAGATCAAGAAGAAGAAAAAAGAGATCACCATCACCACCACCACCACCACCAACACCAACAACAACAGCCTCTACGTCCCAACCAACACCATGGCTCAGCTGACACTGAAAGCGACCTTTTTGCTTTGTATGCTGCACTTCACAGGCAGCCAGTGGGTCGCCAACCATAATGCTATGTACACCATAGCTAATTTCCTCTTCGAACACTGCGAAAACATCGCTTCTTTCGTGCCTGCTATGTGTGGAGCGGCTGGCATGGGACCTGCCTGCTGTGGCTTATTCTCCATCGTGGATTTTTGCAGGTGAGATTTTTTTTTTTTTCGCAAAAGAGAAACTGGGGGCTGAGGGGTGGGGGAGGTGGGTAGGTGGGTGGGAGGGCTGAGAGAAGGGGGGGGAGGAAAGAGAGAGGGGAGGGGAGGGAGATGGAGAGGGAGAGAGAGAGAGGGAGAGAGAGAGGAGAGGGAGAGAGAGAGTGGAGGTAGTGAGAGATGGAGAGAGAGGGGGTGGGAGAGAGAGAGAGAGAGAGAGAGAGAGAGAGGAGAGATAGGGAGAGAGAGAGAGAGAGAGGACGTGAGCGATGGGAGAGAGAGACGAGAGAGAGAGAGAGAGAGATCTGAACTCTGAAGTTTCATTAATGCAGGCCAATAGCTCCTTTCAATGGGAAACATAAACATTGATAAATTGTTCTAACGTGATTACTAAGATGATCAAGAAACACAATACTAGTACTACACGGAAATGGACAGAGAGGGGGGGAGGGGATAAAAGAGAGAGAGCAGGGGGGGGGGGGGTTGTTGAGAGAGAGGGGAGGGAGAGAGAGAGAGTTCCGAACTGGGAGTATTTAAGGTACCAGGCCATATGCCCATGACATAAGGTTGAGAACATCTTGAAAGCAAAACAAATGAAAGCAATACTCTTCGCATTAGTTTGACAGCAATTTCAAGGTTGTATGCATAGATAAATCTGATGTGATCTCTCTCTCTCTCTGTCTCTCTCTCTATCTGTCTCTCCATCTCCCTCCCTTCCCCTCATACACACACGTATACACACGCACTCAAACATGCACGCACGCACATACACAGACAGAGAGACACAAAGACAGACAGAGAGAGGCAGAGACAGATTTATTTATTTATTCTTTTATAACGAAGAAAACAGAATAAGCACTCATGTGCTTTTTACATCCAGTCCCCGTGTGTATGCAGTTTGTAAATTTTGACAGAAAGAGAGAGAGAAAGAAGGGGGAGGGGAGAGAGATCTACAGACAGATTGAGAAACATAGAGATAGAGAACAGAGAGAGAGAGAGGTGGGGAGAGAGGGGGGGGGAGAAAAAAGAGGTAGAGAGTAGAGAGAGAAGGGGAAGGAGGGAAGTAAAGCTGAAAGGAAAGGAGAGAGACAGACAGACAGACAGACAGACAGACAAACAAACTGACACACAGACAGAAAGACAGAGACAGAAAGACAGAGATATGGAGATGAGAGAAGGAAGGATAAAAAAGAAAGGAGAAACTGAGGGAGAAAAAGGATGTAAAGTGGAAAGAAAAAGAACGAGACAGACAGACAGACAGACAGACAGACAGAAACAGAGACAGTGACAGACAGACAAACAGACATACAGACAAAGATAGCAGAGGGGTATGAGGGGTCACGAAAATCTCTCCTTTTGTCCTTCTCTCTCTCTCTCTCTCTCTCTCTCTCTCTCTCTCTCTCTCTCTCTCTCTCTCTCTCTCTCTCTCTCTCTCCCTCCTCCATCCATCCCTCCTCTACCTCTTTCTCTCTCTGCCCCCCCTCCCTGTCCATCTCCTCCTCCCCTCTCTCTCTACCCGCTCTCTCCCCTCCCTCTTCCTCTCTTCCCCCCCTCCCTCCTCCCCCACCTCTTTATCCCTCCCTCTCTCTCTCTCTCTCCCTCCTTCCCTTCCCTCCTCTCTCCATCCTGCCTTCTTTTTTCAAACTTATACTCCCATCTTTCATTACCCCCGCTACCACCCTCAAAATCACTCTACTACCATAATTATACATGCATTTGACTGTGTGACTTTTGATAACCCACAAAAACACTCTACCATGATTATACATGTCTTTATTAACTCTGTGTCTTCCCATAAAACACTCTACCTTAATTATGCATGTCTTTAATTAACTGTGTTTTCATAACCTACAGAAACACTCTACTACCATGATTGGCGGACAGGACAGGATAGCCTGGTGATTTCAGTGATGTATTCATGATCTGCTGACCCCGATTCTCGTTTGAGAGGATTTTTCCTCTGGAGTTAACATCAGTTCCCGACTCCACTCTCCCCAAAAGTCCTTGGATGAAACTATAAACCGAGGTCCCATGTGCGAACGCATGCAGAACATATTGCGCACAGGTTAAAATCTGTTCCGCTTTTTGGAAGAATAGGCCATTGTGTGTCGGTGGGAACGGATGACAACATTTACAAAACTGCATACACATGGGGACTGGATAAAAAAAAAAGCACATAAGTGCTTTATCCATTATCCTCAAAATAAAGGAATAAAGAAATAAAGAGAAACAGAGAGGGGGAGATAAAGGAGAAAGGAGGGAGAAGAGAGAGAGAGAGAGAGAGAGAGAGAGAGAAGAGAGATGAGAGAGAGAGAGAGATAGGGAGGAAGAGAGGTTAAGCAAAAAAAAAAGAGAGAGAGACAGAGACAGACAGCCAGATAGAGACAGACAGACAGAGGGAGACATTTATTTATTTATTTAGTTAGTTAGTTCTTTGATATCGAGGATAATGGAATAAGCACATGTGCTTTTATGCATCCAGTACCCATCTGTTTGCGGTTTTGTAAATTTGTCATCTGTTCCCACCATCACACATGGCCTACTCTTACGAACAGCGGAACAGGATTTAACGTGTGCGCAAGATGTTCTGCATGCGTCTGCACATGGGACCTCAGTTTATAGTCTTATCAAAGGACTTTTGGGGAGACAGAGAGAGACAGAAAGGTACAATGACAAATTCTTTTAGACAATGACAATGACAAATTCTTTTATTTCGAGGATAATGAATAAGCACCCATGTGCTTTTTTACATCCAGTCCCTGCCCTTAAGGATATATATGATAATAAAATAAAGCCCATAGCAATACACTTACACAGTATACGGAAAAAGTATCTACACAAAAATCCCCACAAAAATCACCGAAGAAAGAGAAAAAAAAAGTAGCAACAAGTAAGAAAGAAAGCAGAACAGAAAACACAGAAACAACTGAAAAATTAGCAAGATCCAAGAGCAAAACAAAAGCGGCAACAGAGTGAGAGAGAGAGACAAAGAGAGAGATAACCCACAAAAAACTCTACTACCATAATTATACATGTCTTTAATTAACTCTGTGTCCTTTGATCACCCACAAAACACTCGGCTACAATAATTATACATGTCTTTAATTAACTGTGTGTCTTCCTATAACCCACAAAACACTCGACTACAATAATTATACATGTCTTTAATTAACTGTGTGTCTTCCTATAGCCCACAAAACACCCGACTACAATAATTATACATGTCTTTAATTAACCGCGTGTCTTCCTATAACCCACAAAACACTCTATTACCATAATTATACCTATCTTTAATCAACCGTGTGTCTTCCTATAACCCACAAAACACTCTACTATCGTAATTATACATATCTTTAATCAACCGCTGTCTTCCTATAACCCACAAAACACTCTACTATCGTAATTATACATATCTTTAAACAACCGCTGTCTTCCTATAACCCACAAAACACTCTACTATCGTAATTATACATATCTTTAAACAACCGCTGTCTTCCTATAACCCACAAAACACTCTACTATCGTAATTATACATATCTTTAATCAACCATGTGTCTTCCTATAACCCACAAAACACTCTACTACCGTAATTATACATATCTTTAATCAACTGCATGTCTTCCAATAACCCACAAAAACAGTTCACTACCATAACTATTCATGTCTTTATCTCTGTGTCTTCCCACAAAAACACTCTTGTACCATAATTATTCATGTCTGTAATCAACTGTGCATTGTTAATTAACTCACAAAAGCACACTGTTACAATGGTTATTCATGTCTTTAATTAGCTGGCTGTCTTTCCATTATCTCCTACAAAAACACTCTACGACTACTATATAGGTGGTGGTATAAAGGTGTTCAATAACCTATGTGGTCATAGTGGAGCAAGACATTAGAGACCTTAGCTTCTCAAGGGGCCAGCACACTGAGGGTGGCTCCAATCTCCTCTCCCTCACTGTTTTACCTTTCCTAATCCTAAAGAGGCAGGTACCCGTTTGCTGAACTGGAGGGGGGGGGAGGGGAGGGGACTGTAGTGAAGCCAAGGTGCAAAATCAGTCACCTATCCACTTGGTAACCAAGCTCGATGCTGCTTAACATTGGCTTAGGGAAAAGCGTGTGCTCCGACCACCGAACTATCCCCTCCCCTTAACTTATTTATTTTATTTATTTATTTATATCACTTTAACTCACATCAGATTTCTCTGCGTGAAATTCGGGCTGCTCTTCCTGGGAGAGCGCGTCGCCACAGAGCAGCGCCACCCTTTTTTTTCTTTTTTTCTGTCTACAACTGCATTTGTTTCCTCATCAGAGTGGCTTTTTTTTTACATAATTTTGCCAGGAACAACTCTCTTGTTGCCATGGGTTCTTTTACGAGAGCTAAATAATTTTTGTGTAACACACGGGACCTCGGTTTATCAGCACCGAGACCACCACTCAAGGTCTAGTGAGTGGATGGAGAAAAATTTTCGAGTCCAAATGGGATTTGAACCACCGTCCACTTCCGATCCGGACTTTTCGCTTTCTAGACAGGTGCGTTACCTCTAGACCACCGATCACCATCCATTAACATATACATACATGCCATATGTACACAATTATCTTCTTTTGGTGTTTCAGCCCATCTTGTGCAGGGGCGGAGTTGCTATCCCCAGCGCTCCTAAAGCCTCTGATGTACAACACAGAGGTGTGTGCCTCGCTGAGGCTGACCAGTCTGGCCATCTGTCAGGGCCCCTTAGGCTGGAGCTACAGGTGCCAAAAGCTTCACTGCCTTATGAGCATGATGTGCCTTCCTTACAACTGTGAGTGTCTGAGGGTTATGGTGGTGATAGTGGTGGTTGTGGTGGTGGTGATTGTGGTGTTGGTGTTGGTGGTAGTGATGGTTGTGTGGTTGTGGTAGTGGTGGTTTTGTTTGTGGTAGCGTTGGAATTGGGGGGGGGTGTTTATTTTGTGTAAAGCACTTTAAGTCATGACAGATTTCTCTGCATGAAACTCAGGATGATCTCTCCCAAAGCAGAGCGTGCGCAGCAAAAACAGTACCAGCACCACCCATGATTTATTTCCCTGTCTACATGTGTATTTGTTTCATTACCAGACTGGCTTTTTCTAGACATACTTAAAAAAAAAACTAAGATCAACTCTCTTCTTGCCATGGGTTCTTCTACGTGCACCATCATCATCAAGCCCAAGACCAAGATGATTGTCTGGTCAGGGGGAAGAGGCAGACACACAAAAATTTTCTCCAGACTGATCTGTCTTCAGACTTTCCCAGCAACAACGCCATGTCAAGACTGGTCCAGTCTTTGATGTTCTGCATTCAGTTCTTCATCTGTCTGTCTGCCCCTGCTGTGTCTTCCTCCCTCATGTGTCCCCTATAGGACAGTCTTGGCAAGAGAGCTATGAAGCATGACTGCCCAAACCATGCCAGCTTCCTCCTCTTTCCAACAACAGCCAGAAGGGGTTTGTTCCTGTAGCCCAGCTTTAATGATGCATCACTTCTTGCCACACTGACTGGTCAGTTCTGTGGTCATGTCAGGAAATGTGTAGAAGCCTTCTGAAGGATTTCATTTCAAAGGTTTGGATTTTTTTCCCGGTTTTATTGTCAAGGTCTAGCTTTTACACCCGCACAGCAGTATGGACATGACGAGTGCTCTAGATTTCAAAAACCTGTTCTGCATTTTGGAAGCGTATGTCATTGTGTGCCGGTGGGAACAGATAGCAAAATTTGTAAATCTGCATCCACATGGGGATTGAATGTTAAAAAAAGCACATAAGTATTTACTTTAATATCATCAAAAGAAAAGAAAAGAAAAGAACAGATAAACAAACAAGCAAAATAAACGCTCGTATCGATCCGTACATAATAATGCTTGCATATTTATACTTGTTAAATGACTGTCACATAATTCTTCTCAACACAGTGATTGTATAGCGCATTCCAAGGTTTACTAAGCCAGTCCCACAATCCCATGTCAGGTCACGTGATTTGAATATGCAAATGAAGGGCTATAAAAAGAACGATCCATAAACACTTCCTCTGACTCACCAAGTAAAGGTATGTGGTTGTTTATTGTCTCTCTCTAAGAGAACATCCGGTTCAAAAATAGATCAGACAGTACTTTCATTGATGTTTGATCAAGATATGAAGACGCCTTTTAAAACTCACCATTTTCCCCTAAGGGAGAGAGTTAAGCCTACTGTGCCAACTTGGATTCGAGAGTTTATCAGCATTACCAAGATCATTGTCACAGACTTTTTCTGGGTAGTTAGTAATATAGTGAAGGATCGATCATCTTGATAAATGAGAAAAGAACTGACTGTTTTTTTTCCCTCTTTTGTATTGTTTTGTATTGTATTGTATTAGAAGGAAGGTGGCATGATGGTTAAGATGTTTGCCCGCCAACAAGTAAACCGTGAGGTTCTGGGTTCAAATCCCAGCCTCGCCCTTTCTTCCTAGTTTGACAAAAAAATCGAACTGAATGTCAAAGTCCTTCGGATGAGACTATAAACCGAGGCCCCATGTGCGAACGCATGCAGAACATCTTACCCACACGTTAAATCCTGTTCTGCTGTTCGAAAAAGTAGGCCATTGTGTGCCGGTGGGAACAGATGACAAAATTTTTAAAACTGCATACACACGCATAACAAAAGTCATCTGAGCGCTTTGATTTGTTGCTTTACAAGATTCAGCGCTATATCAATTCCATACATTATTATTATTATTATTATTATTATTATTGTATTTTGTTGCAATATGTTGTATTGTGTTAGATTGTATTGTATACCACTTTCAGTCAGGGCAGAGATTTGTGTGTGAAATTTGGGCTGTTCTCCCCAGGGGTAGAGAGGTGCGCTAAATATATGTAGCATATAGGTCCTCATACAGGGGAGTGGAGTTGGTACTGATGTAGCATATAGGTCCTCATAATTTATCATCTCATCCAAAAGACTAGCACCCAGACCACCAACCACGGTCTAGTGGATGAGGGGAAAGTTTCAGGCATAAACAGGGATCAAACCACCACACACTTTGAACCTGGACTTTTTGCTTTCTTAGGCAAGTGCGTTACCTCTAGACCACCGATCCACCTGATTGGCCAGAGCGCAAATAGGTTCTCTCCCTTACCATTCAGTAATCTGGGGTTACTTCCCGTATTGACCAATGAAAAAAGGTGTATAGTGATGTCCAATTTAAACAAAATTAGCGATTGTGGACAAAAAAGATGGTTTCACATTTGTTCATTTTGTTTTGAAAGAGTTGTTGGGGGTTGGTTTTATTTTATTTTTTAGAAGAAACCAGACCTGTTTACTTTCTGCATTTTTTCTGTGTCTTTTTGCGGGACTGCCTTTCATACTTTCTGTCTCTGTCTGTCTGTTTCTGTCTCTGTGTCTCTGTCTCTGTCTGACTTTGTCTGTCTGTCTGTCTCTGTCATTTACTCTATCACCTTTTTTTGCCCCTCTCTCCCTCTCTCACAGATATATATATATCTGTATATATATATATATATATATATTATATATATATATATATATATATATATATATATACAGAAAAGACGAACCAAAAATAGCACACAGATCTATTTTAAACGCTATGACACCCATTATTAATAATGCCTTCCAGGGACCTTTTTAGTGTACACTCTCTATTGTCCATAAATATGAGACATGACACCCCTAAAGGAAAAATAATTAATGGTCATATCAATGTTTTAATTATAGACTTAATGGGAAACGGGAGAAAGGGGCAGAATAGCCTAGTGATTGGAGCGTTTACCTTGTGATCTAACGTTGCAGCTTTGAGCTGCCACCAGCACACCCGTTCAAGGAGATCCCCCACCCCCCCACCTTGGAGTTAAAATTAGTACCAACTCCACTCCCTTACAAGTCCTTCAGATAAGACTATAAACCAAGGTGAGGTGTGCAAACGCACGCACAACATCTTGAACACGTATTAAATCGTTCTGCATTTTGGAAGAGATCATGCTTAAAAGCTTGTTAAAAACTTGTTAAGCCTTTTACTGCTTAAAGAGTGACTCGGGTGTACCAGCCTTGTTTGTCTAGGGTGGATTGGCTGGTTGGGTGGTTGGTCGACTGGTTGTGTCAGTTAGGAAAGAATGGCAGAATTTTTAAAACCGCATACACTCTAGTGTCATGTTTAGACACCATCCCCCAAAGTTGGTTTGAGTGTGGCTGCCTTAATGGTGGACAAAATATTATTATTGGTTGGTTGCATATGTAAAAAATCTCACTATTGGTAAACCTCGGAACTCTAGCCAAGGAACGAAAAGAAAAAGTTATTAATATAAGACAGAAATTTTATTATCATGTTTCAAAAGCTTGTTAGGCGTTTTCTGCTTAAGGGAGTTACTCGGGTGTACCAGCATTGTTTGTGGTTGGGTTGGTTAGTTGGTTGGTTGGTTGACCGGGTGGTTTGGTGGTTGGTTGGTTGGTTGGTTGATTTGTTGATTTGTTGATTGGTTGTTTGGTTTGTTGGTTGGTTGGTTTGGTTGGTTGGCTGGTTTGGTTGTTTCTTAGTTGGTTTATGAGTTATTTGGCTGCTTGCTTGCTTTCTTGGTTGTTAGTTAGTTTTTAATTGGTTGGTTGGATGGCTGTTTTAGTTTGTTAGTTAGTTGGTTTATTAGTTGAGTGGTTGGCTGGTTGGTTGGTTGGTTGGTTGGTTTGGTTGTTTGTTAGCTGCTTTATTTGTTGGTTAATTGGTTGGTTAGTTGGTTGGCTGGCTGGTTGTTTTGGTTGGCTAGTTGCTTGCCTTGTTGGGTTGGTTGGTTGATTGGCTGGTTGGTTGGTAAGGGGTGGGTAGGTGGGTGATTTTAGTCTGTTAGCTGGTTTTTTTAGTTGAGTGGTTGGCTGGTTAGTTGGTTGGGTGGCTTGGTTGCTTGTTGGTCGGTTTATTTGTTGGTTATTTATTTCGTTGGTTAGCTGGTATCTGTCTTACAATCTGCAATAACTGGCCTATTAGTCATTAATGTTTGTGTTTTGGGTAGTTTTTTTTCTTGTTCCTCGGTAAGTGCACCGCGGTTCACCAATAGTTAGATTTTTGCATAATTATCTCATGGGTTTTGCCCACCATGAAGGTAGCTGCATCCCGACTTCAGGCCAGAATTTATCCTCGGTATGTTCGTGTTTCAGTAACCCATTAAACACTGACATGAATTTATTTCGTTGGTTAGCCGGTACCTGTCTTTCAATCTGCAATAACTCATCTATTTGTCATAAATTTTTGTGGGTTTTTTTTTTGGGGGGGGGTAGGGGGGGGGGGTAGAGTAGTTGGTAGTTTGGTAGTAGGGGGACGGGATAGCCTAGTGGTTAGAACATTGCGCTCGCAATCTGACGACCCGGGTTCGATTCCCGTTCAGGGGGATATTTTCCCCTGGAGTTAACATCAGTGCAGACTCTACTCTCCCCAAAAGTCTTTCGGATGAGACTATAAACCGAAGCCCCGTGTGCGAACGCACGCAGACCATCTTGCGCACACATTAAATCCTGTTCCGCTTTTCGTAAGAGTAGGCCATCGTGTGCCGGTAGGAAATAGATAACAGAATTTACAAAACCGCATACACACGGGGACTGGATGTAAAAAACACATAAGTGCTTATTCCATTATCCTCGATATAAAAGAATAGAATTTAAAAGCACTCGCAGGTCTGCATTTGAAATTGACCTGGGAGATGGTTACAAAAAAATCTCCACCCTTAAAATTTTACCACCAGATACCACCGAGATTCGAACCCACGACTTCGTGAGTCTACCATGGGATCGAAGTCGAATGGTCTTAACCACTCGGCTTTAGTGTCCGATCAATAGTTATTGGAGATGTTCAAGGTGTCACATAGCTGTGTTAAATGAAGCAGGGAGATTGTAGGAGAAGATAGAGAAGAGGACAGGGCTACAGATGGGAAATGGAGCGAAAAGACTGACTGGGACCTGATTGGATGGTATCTGTTTGTTCATCTTTTAATGGTTGTCAGTATGTGACCATTTCCATTGCCTGGGGCTAAGATTTGGTTTGTCAAGGAATTTTGTATAGGTCAGTGTGCGTGTGTGTGTGATGTATGGGGGGGGGGATATTGTGTGTGTGGTGTGTTGTGTAGTGTGTTGTGTGTGTGTGTTGTACTTGAAAAAAATAGTGTTGTGTGTGCGTGTGTATGTATATGTGTATAATTTGTATTTTCCAATGTATTATCTTATCGATTGTCCTTTTTTTTTACTGGTTTAGTTTATTGGTAAAGGTTGCAATAATGTATTATTTCAGTATAATCATTAAGAAATTTGTTCTTAGATGGTTTGATGAATAAAAGCAAATGCATTGCTTATTCAATGTACCATCTGGAAAAAAAAATTGACTTGACTTGACTCGAGTCTTTAATACTGTTTGCTTATTTTGCAATGATCTCTTGCTTTTCAGTTCCTGTTAGTATTCATATTATTTTTGGGGTGTATTGTTGTTAGGTTTATTATCTTGTTCAATTTGTTTGTAATCCTCCATACCCCAAAAGGGGTGAAAGGAATTAAATCTTGAATCTTTAATCTTGTGGGGGTGTGGGGGTGTACGGGTGGGGGTGGTGGTGGTGGGGGGTGCGTGTATTGTGTGTGTGTAGTGTGTGTGTGTGTAGTGTGTGTGGTGTGTATATGTGTGTGTGCGTGTGTGTGTGTGTGTGTGTCAGGGTGGGTGGGTGGTGTGTGTGTATGTGTGTTTGTGTGTGTTTTAACGTCTATCCACTTAAAAGTGATTTTATTCATGTGTGTGTGTGTGTGGCGTTCGAGCGTGCGTGTATGTGCGTGTGTATGTGTGTGAGAGAGAGAGCGCGCGCGCGCGTGTGTGTGTGTGTGTGTGTGTGGGTGTGTTCGTTTTAACGTCTATCCACTTAAAAGTGAGTTTAAACATGTGTGTGTGCGTTCGTGCGTGCGTGTATATAATATATATATATATATATATATATATATATATATATATATATATATATATATATATATATATGTGGGTGGGTGTGCGCGCGCGTGTGCGTTTTAACTCTATCCACTAAAAAGTAATTTTAGATTAAAATTATCGGTGTGTGTGTGTGTGTGTGTGTGTGTGTGTGTGTGTGTGTGTGTGTGTGGTGTGTGGTGTGTTGTGGTGTGATGGTGTTGGTAGTGTGTGTGTGTGTGTTGTGGTGTGATGGTGGTGGTAGTGTGTGTGTGTTGTGGTGTGATGGTGGTGGTAGTGTGTCTGTGTTTGAGTGTGTGCGCGCGCACGTGTGTGTGTGTGTGTGTGTGTGTATGTGTGCACATGCATTTACAGAAACTGCTTTGTTATCTATCAAAAAGAAAGGACGATATTTTAAATAATATAACCAAGGACAGCCTTAGACAACTAATTTCTTTAAAAGGAAGCTCTTCGTTATTGATGACATCGAACGCTTTGCAAAGTCCACAAAAACCACGGCAGTAAATTGCTGGTTTGGGGGGAGGGGGTTGGTATCTTTTATATTTTAACACTATATCTGTTGTCAAGTTTTTTTTAACAGCTGTTTGATACGAATAGTTTTCCATAATCCCATACTGACTCGGATGGATTAGACCAGAACATAACTATTATGTGACACTCCCCCACAAAATAGTCGCTTTGGGCCAGAGGCCTATCTCTAGTTGTCAATATAAAATCAAAAGTCTGCTTTAAAAAGAAACAGATTTTGAAAAAAAAAAAGAGGACAATCCTACGAACAGTTTTTACAAATTGAAAATGCTGAACTAAAAGAAAGAGATAAAACGGGAGATTGACAAGCATTGCATTTTTATTTTATTCTTTTATTTCGAGGATAATGAAATAAGCACTCATGTGGCGTTCTTTACATCCAGTCTCCGTGTATATGCAGTTTTGTCAATTTTTATTATCCGTTCCTACCGGTCCACAATGGCCTACTCTTCCGAAAAGCGGAACGGGTTTTCACATATGCGCAAGATGTTTGATTGATTGCCTAACTGTATGATTGAGTGATTCAGTGAGTGAGTGAGTAATTGACTGGTTGATTAACACAGTCATCAATTCATTCATCTCCTTTTTTTGTTTAAGTCGCCTGTTACGAGAGCAGTACGGATAACACCTACAGTGGTAGTAGTGGTGGCAGCGGTGGCAGTATAAGTGAGTACATCTTTTCTTGTTCTTGTTGTTCTTTGTTCTTCTTCTTTTCCTCCTCATCCTCCTCCTCTTCCTCCTCTTCTCCTCCTCCTCCTTCTCCTTCTTCTTCTTTCTTTCTTTCTTTCTTTCTTTCTTCTTCTTCTTAGAAATTCTTCTTCTTCTTTTTCTTTTCCTTTTCTTCTTCTTCTTCTTCTTCTTCTTCTTTTTCTTGTCCTCCTCCTTCTTCTTCTTTGTAATTCTTCGTCTTCTTCTTCTTTGGAATTCGTCTCCTCCTCCTCCTCCTCCTCCTTCTCCTCACTTTTCTTCTTCTTCTTCTTCTTTGGAATTCTTCTTCTCCTCCTCCTCCTCCACCTCCTCCTCCTCCTCCTCCTCCTCCTCACTCTTCTTCTTCATCTTCTTCTTCTTCTTCTTTGGAATTCTTGTTCTTCTTCTTTTTCTCCTTCTTCTTCTTTGGAATTCTTCGCCTTCCTCTTCTTCTTTGGAATTCGTCTCCTCCTCCTCCTCCTCCTCCTCTTCTTCTTCTTCTTCTTCTTCTTCTTTTTTTTGGGAGAGTGGAATCGGCACTGATGTTAACTCCGGAGGAAAAATCCTCTTAAAAGATTCGAATCCATATGTATGTATGTATGTATGTATGTATGTATGTGTTTATTCATTTACTTATTCTTTTATTTCAAGGATATTGGAATAAGCACTTTTTTACATCCAGTCCCCGTGTGTATGCAGTTTTGTAAATTTTGTCATCCGTTCCCACCGGATCACAATGCCTTACTCCTTCTAAAAAGCGGACCGGGCCTTAACGTGTGCGTGCGCACGCGCCGCGTGGTGTGTGTGTGTGTGTGTGTGTGTGTGTGTGTGGGAGAGAGAGAGAGAGAGAGAGAGAGAGAGAGAGAGAATGACAATGACATATTCTTTTATTTCGAGGATAATGAATAACACTCATGTGCTTTCTTTACATACAGTCCCGAGAGAGAGAGAGAGAGAGAGAGAGAGAGAGAGAGAGAGAGAGTGAGTTAGAGAGAGAGACAGACAGATAGACACAGAGAGACAGACAGACACAGACAAAAACAGATTCAAACATTCATTTTCTCAGTTTCCGGTCTGTTGATTTGGAATGACCTCCCTTTCTCCCTTCTCCAAAAGCCTTCTTATGATTGCGTGTGAGCGTGAGTGTATACATTTGAACTTGTAAAAAACAACACCCTATTAATTGTAACTGGCTGCATGTGAATGAGTAGGATGAATGAAAGCGCTTTGTTTTGTTTTGTTGCAAGATATAGCGCTATATAAATTCCATATATTTATTATTATTATTGTTATTAGTAGTAGTACTATTATTATTATTATTATTATTATTATTATTATTATTATTATTATTATTATTATTATTATTTTCTTTTAACCCTCTCACCACACAGTTTCGGTGAACCGAGGAAAGGAGCCAGAGGGAACCCAAGCCAAAACAGGGGATGCAACTACCAGGGTTGAACAAAACTGCTTCGAGTTACCGGAACTGGCAGACGGCGAATTAACTGGTCTGATTAATGATGAAGAGAGCGAACTGAGACAGTGTCCACATGAGGACATAGAACCGGTAAGGCTTGCTGAATAGGAAAGCTAGGTTTCTTGGTTTGTTCTTTTTTGTGTGCCTTTTTGGGTTTTTTGGTTGTTTTTTATTTCTTCTTTTTCTTCTTCTCCTCATCTCCTCCTCGTCCTCCTCTTCTTCTTCCTTACTTCTTCTTCGAACGCTCAGACAGCACCTATGGTTGTCTGTCAACAGGGGGACGGGATAGCCTAGTGGTTAGAACATTGCGCTCACAATCTAACTATCCGGGTTCGATTCCCGTTCAAGGGGATATTTTCCTCTGGAGTTAACATCAGTGCAGACTCCACTCTCCACCAAAGTCCTTCGGATGAGACTGTAAACCGAGGCCCCGTCTGCGAACGCACGCAGACCATCTTGTGCACACGTTAAATCCTGTTCCGCTTTTCGTAAGAGTAGGACATTGTGTACCGGTGGGAACAGATGACAAAATTTACAAAACCGCATACACACGGGACTGGATGTAAAAGAGCACATAAGTGCTTATTCCATTATCCTTGATATAAAAGAATAAAATGAAATAAAACTGTCATATGAGCGAAAATGCGTTACACTGCCGTTAAGCGCCTGACAAGTCAGGACTAGTACATCCGACTTCGGCATGGGAGAGAATTGTTATCGCTTAATAAAAGTCTTTCTCTGGAGAAACCAAAAGGCAGGAGAATGGACCAAGAAGTCCGGAAATAGAGATGGATTGGAGTGGAGTGGTTGGTTGGTTGGTTGGTTGGTTGATTGGATGGTTGGCTAGTTGGTTGACTGGTTAACGGGAAGAAAAAGAACAAGGCATAAACAAAGGGAGGGAAGACTGAGTGAGTCACCCACTCGGGGTGATAACTGCGTACCACCACAACGTCCCTCCAACGATTGTTCCCCCTGAACCTCCAATCCCGAAGGCTTTGATACAAACTCTCCACAGGATCAGAAGTGTATGAGAAAATCGAATCTGAGGTCACCGTGAATTCAGAGCAACTGGGACCACCGAATCAGAATTTTTTTATATTTCATGATGATCAATGATGATGTAACGATGTTGTTGGTGAAGTGCTTGTGCTTTGAGATAATATGACTGGGTTGCACTCTATTCTTCCTGTCATGATATTGTCCAGGGCATTAATAGGGCCTGACATACAGGCTGACACGCAGGCAGGAAGACAGACAGAAAAACAACAACAACAACAACAACAACAGACAGCAGACATGCAAGATAAGATAATCGTGATAGAAGGCTGAATCTGGTCAGAGAGCTACGGATGAGTTTATCTAATTCTGTATCAATATTTAGAGCAATGGGAGACATGCCAAATCATGGTTTTCTGTATCTCTGTGCTTTTTCCGTGTGTCCTAACAATAGGGGCTGGTTGTTGAATCAATAATTTGACATGAAAAAAGAAAGGGTATATTCGAGACACGAAAAGAACAACCAATATAAAGGTAAAGGTTTTCCCATAATCTATGTGGTCGTTGAGGAGGTAGGTGTCAGAGACCTCAGTTTCTCCAGGGGCCAGCATATTGAGGGTGGCGCCCATCTCCTCTTCCTCGCTGCTTTACCTTCCCTGACCCTAAAGAGGGCAGGTACCCATTTACAGGTGGGTGAACTGGGAGGAGACTGTATGAAGCCAAGGCGAGTAAACGGTCAACCATCCACTTGGTAACCACGTTCAGTGTTCAATGTGTGTTGTCCAGGAATGCAATGAGCCCAGCAAACTTCAGTACCGAACCATCGATGGAAGCTGCAACAACTTGCAGAACCCCAGATGGGGAAAATCCTTCGAGCCTCAGAAACGTCTGCTGCCCTCACAACTCGTGGACGGTGAGTTGTCTTCCCTTTGGCTTTAATGATGATTGTTTAGAGGTGAAAGCCTCGGTAAAGCCTTTGTGGCTGGCGGAGCTATTAACAACATATTGGACTGGATTGGTTGGGCTGGTTGGCTAGTTGGTTTGACTGGTTAACTGGTTGGATGAAAGTGGCAGCTCTGATATGGCCTCTGTTGTCGGCAGGGCTATAAACAACCAAGACTGGATTGGATTGGACTGGTTGGTTGGCTGGTTGGTCGGTGAACTGGTTTGCTATTTGAGTAGTTGTACTGTTGGTGGATCGGTTGGTCCTCTGGTTGATTGATCGGTGAGTAGGTTGATAAGTTATCCGATTCGTTGGTAAGTACAATGTTTAAATCAGTTGACTGGCTGGCTAGCTGGCTGGCTGGCTGGCTGGCTGGCTGGCCGGCTGGGTGGATGGGTTTTGACTGAAAAAGTTGTTTCCTAACTAAATCAAATTCTTGCTGATTGGCTGACTCAACTGGCTGGTTGACGTTTTGTTGTTGATGTGGATGGTTGATTGCCTTGGCTTGTTTGGTTATTGACTAATAGATTGGTTGATTGGTTAGTCTGGTACATGGCTGATTGGCTGACTGACTGGCAGCTGACTGACTGACTAACTGGCTGACTGACTAGCTGGCTGACTGACTGACTGACTGGCTGGCTGACTGGCTGGCTGGCTGGCTGGCTGGCTGGCTGGCTGACTGACTGACTGACTGACTGACTGGTTGACTGGCTGACTGGCTGGCTGGCTGGCTGGCTGACTGACTCGCTGACTGACTGACTGACTGACTGGCTGGCTGACTGACTGACTGACTGACTGGCTGACTGACTGACTGGCTGACTGGCTGGATGGAAGTGTGACCAGTTTGTTTTTCTGTGTTGATCACTTAGTGGGTTGACTCATCTTCACATCCCAGATGAGCTATCATAAATAAGAAGAGCTGCCTGCCTGACAAAGGCATCGATGAACTCCTCTTACATTCTCACCTTTATTTTGTGCTTATCCTCAAAGTCGGAATGCAGCTACCTTCATGGTAGGCAAATAAAAGGTGGCATACGCAAACTGTCAGCATAGGTGGACCTCAGAGTTTTTAGCCAGGAAAGGAAAAACCCAAAGAAAACAAACTCAAAAACAAAAGGAAAAATAATCTTTTGTCTGACGATTCATCCCGTCTCGATTTAGTTCATTACATGTAAGCACCAAACACACACACACACACACACACACACACACACACACACACACACACACACACACACACACACACTCACAAAACACACCCCAAAACGAAAATTTATAACTTCTCATCTTGCAGACAACCTGCCTCGGACCCGGGCCGTCAGCGGGAATGCTCTGCCCTCTCCTCGCCTCATCTCCAGATCGGTGTCTCCCATGATGGATTCCTTTGCCGACGTCACCAACATGGTGATGGCCTGGGGTCAGTTCATTGACCACGACTTCACCGGGACCCCCGTCATCAAGAGTGAGTCCCTGCTTGACAATGAGTGTTGATGATTGGTGATTGGTTGTTGTTGACCTGTGGGTTGTGACCTGTGTGGTTTGGGTAATGGTGGTCTGTGGTTTGGGTAATGTTGATTTGAGGTTTATGAAGTGTTTTGGGGTAATATTGTTCTGTGGTTTGGGTAATATTGTTCTAAGGTTTGTTTAATACTGATCTGTGGTTTGAGTAGTAACGAGTTGTGGTTTGGGTAATAATCGTCTTAATATTGAGCTATGGTTTGGGTAATGTTGATCTGTGGTTTGAGTAATAACGAGTTGTGGTTTGAGTAATAATGGTCTTAATATTGAGGTGTGGTTTGGGTAATAATGGTCTTAATATTGAGCTGTGGTTTGGGTAATGCTGATCTTTGGTTTGGGTAATGTTGACCTGTGGTTTGGGTTATGTTGATCTGTCGCTTGGGTAATATCGATTTGTGGTTTGGGTAATGTTGATCTGTGGTTTGGGTAATGTTGATCTGTGGTTTGGGTAATATTGATCTGTGGTTTATGATCTGTGGTTTGGGTAAAATTGATTTGAGGTTTATGAACTGTGGTTTGGGTAATATTGATCTGTGGTTTGGATAATATCTGATTTGGGGTTTATGAACTGTGGTTTGGGTAATATTGGTTTGAGGTTTATGAACTGTGAATACTGATCTGTGGTTTGGGTAATAACGAGTTGTGGTTTAGGTAATAATGGTCTTAATATTGAGATGCGGTTTGGGTAATGTTGATCTGGGGTTTGGGTAATATTGATCTGTGGTTCGTGATCTGTGGTATTGGTAATGTTGATCTCTCGTTTGGGTAATATTCATCTGTGGTTTGGGTAATGTTGATCTGAGGTTTGGGTAATGTTGATCTGTGGAATGGGTAATAATTGTCTTAATATTGAGCTGTGGTTTGGGTAATGTTGATCTGGGGTTTGGGTAATGTTGACCTGTGGTTTGGTAATGTTGATCTGTCGCTTGGGTAATATCGATTTGTGGTTTGGGTAATATTGATCTGTGGTTTGGGTAATATTGATATGTGGTTTGGGAATATCGATCTGTGGTTTGGACAATAAATGATCTATTGTTTGGACAATGAATGATTAATTTTGTGATTTGGACAATAGTTAATCTGTAGTTTGGACAATGAATGATCTGTGGTTTGGACAATGAATGATCTGTGATTTGAACAACGAATGATCTGTGATTTTGACAATGAATGATCTGTGATTTGGACAATGAATGATCTTTGTATTGGACAATGAATGATCTGTGGCTTTAGTCAAAGCAAACCCCCAAAAGTAAAAGCGGAACAAAGACAAACAAGATAGAGTTAAAAGAAAAAAGAAAAAAAAGGGTTGTAGCAAGAGATGAAGATGCTGTATTGCATTGTTGGTGTGATGTGAAGTAACGGTGTTGTACTGTAAGAAAAAAATAATCATTTTAGGTGTTTGCCTTGTGTGATCCACTGGCTTCCCATCAAACAATGAATGAAGAAGAAAAAAAGAATGACTTGCTGATAGTGCACTGGAAAGGTAGGTCCTGAGGGTCTGTGAAATCTGTAAGCTGGCTCTCTTCCGTAAAAAGTAGGTTTTTCTTCGTCAAACAATCAGGCAGCAACTATTGCTGTTTATCATAATATGGTATTATAAATACGTTAAGCGCCTGGACAAATCAGGCCCAGTGCATTAAACTTCGGCGTGGGAGAGAATTATTATCTTTTAAGTCTTTCTTGAAGAAAAAAGGCAGGAGAATGGACCAAGAAGGCAGAAAAAAGACTTTAAGGAGGGGACAGAAAGAAAAGGAAGAAGATAGAAGCAAAGAGAGGGATAGGAAAGAGGGAATTCTTGGCATAGAATGTCCAGAAGGTGAGGTTACTCATTTATACTGAAAGGTCCCCGGTATCCCCACGGGAAAGAAATGGTGGACTGACTGGAGTTTTTGCAGTTTTCATGGCTTCCTTTTTCCATGTGTTTGTTTTGAAGAAGGACAAGTTTGGTTCTTCGTTTTCATTTTTCCAATGGCTGAAAATGTGGTTAAAGCCACACTGATAATGCTGACTTTAGCTATTTTGTCCTAGGGGTTTCGAGTGAGGGGGGTGGGAGTGGTTGATTGGTGATCTGATCGATCAATTGTTGGACTGATTGATTTGCACATACACACACACACACACACACACACACACACACACACACAAAACTACGCATGTTCGTTTCTGTTTCAGATGGTACCCAGAAAATCATGTGTTGTGGTGATATTGACAAGGACTTGAGAGCAGAAAATGGGTAAGTGTCTTTTTTGTTCTGTGGGCACTTAAAGCTTGCGTTTTGGCTTTGGTCTCAGATGTGTTGTAGTAAACCTTCACATTCATTTTCGAGGAAGCTTAACAAATCCCGAAATTAGGTGGTTTTTTATGTATGTCATTTTTGTCAAAACTTTTAAAACGAATTAAAAACATTCTTTAGAAAAAAGCCATGATTTTAGTAGACTTGTATTGTATTGTAATAAAGTGTAGTGTAGTGTGGTGTAGTGTATTGTATTGCATTGTTTATCACCCTAATTCACAGCAAGAGTTCTCTGTGTAAAATTGAGGCTGCTCTCCTCACAGAGAGAGCATGTGGCCACAAGCACAGCCCTACCCATTATTATCTTCTTCTTCTTTTCCTGTCTGCCTGTGTCCGTGTTTCCCTATCAAAGGGGCTTTTTTTAACACAATTTTTCACGGGACAACTCTCTTGTTGCCGCGGGTTCTTTAACGCGTGTTAAATGTGTGTTACACACGGGTTTATCGTCTAATCTGAAAAACCATCATCCAGACCACTTACCACTCACGGTTTAGTGGATGGAGGAAATATTTTGGGCACAAACGGAAATTAAACCGCCACGTACTTCGAACCCAAACTTTTCCCTTTTTAGGCAGGTGCGTTACCTCTAGACCACCAATCCACTACTAGGTAAAGGTAAAGGTGTACCCATAACCTATAAGGTCGTAGAAGAACAAGGCATCAGAGACCTCACTTCTCTAGGGGCCAGCATATTGAGGGCGACACCCATCTCCTCTCCCTCGCTGCTTTACCTTCCCTGACCCTAAAGAGGGCAGGTACCCATTTACAGCTGGGTGAAGTGGGGAACTGTACTGAAGCCAGGGCGCGCAAACGGTCACCCATCCAAGTGGTAACCACGCTCGACGCTGCTTAACTTGGCTGGGGGAAAGCGAGTGCTCTGAAAGACAGTAAGAGCGACAAAAAGAAAGACGGAAAGAAATGTATCAAAAATACAAAGACAAAAAGATTACATTTATTAACAATGCCTTTAGTAGACCTTGACAATTAAAGAAAAATGCACACTGAAAGGGACAGGATAGCTCAATGGTCGGAGCACTCACTTTAGCTAAGGTTAAGCAGCATTGAGCATGGTTACCAAGTGGATGGGTGACCGTTTGTGCACCTTGGCTTCAGTACAGTCTCCCCCAGTTCACCCAGCTGTAAATGAGTACCTGCCCTCTTTAGGGTCAGGGAAGGCAAAGCAGCAAGGGAGAGGAGATGGGCGCCGCCCTCAATATGCTGGCCCCCTAGAGAAGCTGAGGTCTGTGATGCCTCGCTCCTCTACAACCACATAGGTTATGGGAACACCTTTACCTTGTACACACTGAAAATTACTTAAAGATGATTTTTTTCCCAACCAAAATGTAAAAGGTGGGGAAGGAAAAAAACAGGGGAAAAAGGGAAGAGAAGGGCGCCCCCCTCAAATACTGGCCCCCCTAGAGAATGAGGTCTCGGCCCCTCACTCCTCTACGCCCACATGGGTTTGGGGACATTTTAAAGTTTTTACTTTTACACACTAAAGAGACTTTAAAGATGATTTTGTTTTCACACCAATCCCTGTGTGTTCAGAGGCCCCTTTTTCCCAAATCAAGCTGACCATGGAACCCATGGGCCGGACTGTAGGGGGTTTGTCCTTTCCCTTCCCTTTCCTTCCCTAAGGGGCCACAGCTCGGAGCCTGACCACACACTGACACGCGCACGCTCGCACTACGCAGCACAACACGCGTACAACGCACCACACGCGCACGCCGAACACACACCCCAGACGCACACCCGCACACACATGAGTCGTTTTTCATTTTTATCTTACTGTCTTTGTTATTTTTGGTACTTTTATCTGTATTCTTTCTACTTCTTTCTGCTTTCTTTATGTCTTTGTCTTTTTTTTTCTTTCCCTCTTTCTTTTTTTTTTTTTCTTTCCTTTCTTCCTTTTCCCCTATGTTGATTTTGAAAAAAGGTGATGTCAGTCGCTGATTGTGGAGGGATTGGTAGGATGCATAGATTGATTTTGGTTGATTGGTTGATTGATTGACTGGTGGTGAGTGAGTGAATAATTGATTTAAAAATTGATTGTCGATCGATCGATTGTTTGTTCGGCCCAGAGAGCAATAAACACCGACCTCATTCCTGGATTTTCCGGTTTACGGGAACACAAGGGGTGTGGACAAAGAGGGGGGAAAAGGGTCAGTAGCGCGCAGGGGCTGTCTCTTTTTTTCCTTTCTTTTTTTTCCCAATTTTTCCCCTTTTTTCTTTCTTTTTTTTCTCCTTTCTTTTGGGCTGCTGAATTCTCTGTGACTTCTGTCCTAACCATTCCCGCCCGTCATTTCATGCAACCCCTTTTTCCCGCCCCCCCAGCCTTGCCTAGATTCTTTTTTAAACCAGGGGCCCCGGGTTCAAAGTCCAAAGAACCAAAAATGTCAGGCTGCCTTTTGGGGCCACCACCCAGAACCCTGCGCTGCTGTTTGGTTTTTTGGGTGGTGTTCGGGGTCCCTGTCTGACTAGCTACATACGCAGGACAACACACTTTTCTAAGCCCTTCTGATGACTGATAGTTTTATTCCTCAAAAGACTGGTTTAAAACCCACCCGAGGTGGCCACCAACAAGCTCCCCAAAAGGATCTACACGGGGGCCCTCCGTCCCAAAGCTCTGACAAAACTCCCACGGGATAGAAGTTAGGGGGGAAAACCGAAACGAGGTCACCGTGAATCAAGAAAATTGGATCACTGAACAGAGGAAGACGTTCTCCTTTTTTTTGAATCAGTGATATAAGGATAAAGTCATGTTTGCTGAATGAATGAGTGCTTTGAGACTACTTGACAGAGTGCTGACTTTACGCTTTCGTCATAATATGTATCGGCTTCAACCGGGGCCAGAGATACAGACCCTGCAGGTTGGTGGGTTCGGGGTCGGGTAACGAAGCATCATAACTTAGCTGACATCAAGAAATGCCAAATTTTTTGGGTTTTGTAGCACTCGCTTCCCCCCCACCCAAAGGTTTAAGCACGTCGAGCGGGGTTTACCTCTTGGATGGGTGACTTTTTCGCGTTTTGGCTTCAGTACACCCCCCCCAGCTGTAAATGGGTCCCCCTTTTTTGGGGTCGGGAAGGAAAGCAGCGGGGGAGAGGAGATGGGCGCCCGCCCTCAATAGCTGGCCCCTAGAGAAGTGAGGTCTCTGACGCCTTACCCCCTACGGGTTTTGGGAACCGTTCCCTTTAGTGAAGCATCAGACCTTACTGAAATCAAGAAGGACAAAACTTGTTGCTTTTGGGGCCGTTGCGACTGATTTTTGGTTGAGGGATTAATTGATGGATTGATTGTTTGAGGATTGTTATGGATTGTTTTGTGACACAAACCAGGCACCATGAAGACGCCCAAAAGATCATGCTCCCCAAAAAAACCCCACGGGAACCTGAAAAAAAGATCAGAGGGAGACTTGCTTGGGCAGGGGGCTGTAACCATGCTCGATTCTGCTTTTGCTTTATTTTTTTGTTTGTTTGTTTTTTTGTGTGTGTTGTTTGTTTTTTTTGTTTGTGTGTGTTTGTTTTTTCCCCCTCGGCTAGAGATCCAAATTTCCCGGGTGAATTTTTGCATACTCCGTTTGGGGGTCTTAGGGGAACGAGGCACAGAACCCCACTTCCCAGGGGCTATTTTCCCACAGGCCCCAAATCCAACATTGCTAAATCAAGAGGGCCCAATTTCCAGCCCCTTCCTTTTACCCAAATCCAAATGTGGGCAGTTCCCTATAATTAGCACCACTGGCCCCCGCTAAAGGGTGGGATGGAAAAGGGCACAGGGGAGCAGCTGAAAGTAGGGGGAAAATGACGCTTAGCCAACGTATTGAGGCGGCGCCCCTCTTCTCCCTCGCTCTTCTTTCCATGACCCTAAAAGGGCAGGTACCCATTTACAGCTGGGTGAACTGGGGGACCTCACGAAGAAGGCGCGCAAACGGTCGGTCACCCTTCCAAAGGTAAACCCCACCCAAGGATAAAATTGGGTTGGAGAAACGGTGCTCGGCCAATGAGCTTCCCCCCCCCCATTAATTTTGTATACTACTTTAAATCCCCCCTCAGATTTCTCTTCATAAAACCGGGGGTCTCCCAGGAGAGAGTGTGCCACAAGACCTGCACACCCATCTTTTTTTTTTTTCCCCTTTTACTATTATTTTTTCCTTTTTAAAATGGCTTTTTCCTACAGAATGTTAACCCCTTGTTCCCTTGGGTTTTTTTTAGTGCAGTAAATCATGTTACAACGGGGTCCAGTTTATCGTTCATCCGAAAGAAAAATCCAGACCACCACTCACGGTTTAAATTTATGGATGGGGAGGGGAAAAAATTTTTGGGGGGAAACGGGGATCAAACTCAGACCCAGATCGTTTCCCAGACGTGGCTTTTAAGCAGGGGGCAAGCGTTTTCCTCAGACCACCCATTAAAAGAGCACAAGAAAGGAAGGGGGCAGGATGGTTTAAAACTTCGCCCGCCAACAATAAAACGTGAGGTTCTGGGTTTTATTTTTTTTTTTTGACCCTGGTGGAAAGTTCGGGACCCCATCGCCCCCTTGGGAACCATAAAAATCGGAAGTTAAATCCTTTCCCTTTTTTAAAATAAGGGCCCGGTTTGGGGAAAGATGAAAAATTGCAAAACGTAACCGGGGCTTGAAAAAAAGGCAGGTGTTTCCTAAAACCCCCTTTTTTAAAAAAAATCACAGGGGTTTTTTTGGAGTTAAAAACAGGCATATTTATACAAATTTTTCTTTTTATTTTTTTAAAAAAAATCATTCCCCCGGGGTCTTTTGATTTGTGTTCTTTAGGTACCACCTTAATTTCTTTTAAAGTTACACCGTTTTTCAGGGAACAAACTTTCCCCCTGAGGTCTGTCTTGGGGTTTTGCCGTCTTCGTGTAAACCACGGGGAAAAAAAGGTTTTTTTCCCTGACTTTGGGTCCCGAACGTTCGTCAGGGAACAAAAACAGAAAGGGAATTTTTCCTGAATCTGAAACCGGGGGAAAAAAGGGGTCAAGAGACAGACACCAACAGAAGGATTGTTTTCCTGAACTTAGATCCTGAAAGAGTCAGAGAGACAGCACCCAAAAGACAGGATTGTTTTCCGTGAATCTTTATTTCCAGAAGGTTAGGCAGAGAGACGACACCAACAGGATTTTTTTTTCCGTGAAATTTTAATCCTGGGCAGGGAGGTCAAGAGACAGACACAAAGACAGGTTGTTTCCGTGAATCTTGAACCTGAGCGTAGGTCAGAGAGACAGACAACAAAGGATTGTTTTCTGAATTTGAATCCGAAAGGAGGTCAGAGAGGAAGAAACAACAAACAGGGGTTGTTTCCGTGAATCTTGGATCCTTGAGACAGGGGTCAGAGAAAGACAACAGGAAGGATTGTTTTCCGTGAATCTTGAGATCCTGAGACAGGTAGGTCAGAGAGACAGACAAACAGACAGGATTGTTTTCCGTGAATCTTGAGATCCTGAGACAGGTAGGTCAGAGAGACAGACAACAACAGACAGGATTGTTTTCCGTGAATCTTGAGATCCTGAGACAGGTAGGTCAGATCAGAGAGACAGACACCAACAGACAGGATTGTTTTCTGTGAATCTTGAGATCCTGAGACAGGTAAGTCAGAGACACAGACAACAACAGACAGGATTGTTTTCCGTGAATCTTGAGATCCTAAGACAAAATTCACAGGTAGGTCAGATAATATTAATCCATTACTATTGAGTTTCTTTTTGTTTTTCGGATATTAAGGGGATATATGCTACCAATCTGGTTCTAAGTATTCATGTTCTTCTTTTTGTTGATCACTCAGACAGGAGCTATTGTTGTTTGTCATTTGAGTGAAAATACGTTGCACTGTCGTAAATTAAGTGCCTGACAAGTCAGGTCCAGTGCGTGTTACTACGACATAGGAGAGAATTGTGAACTCTTTCTGGGAAAAAAAGGCATGAGAATTGACCAAGAAGGCAGAAAGTAAACGAGAAGGAGGTGACGGGAAGAAAAGGAACATGGCAGAAACATAGAGAGGGATAGAAAAGAGACAATTCCTAGCACTAGTTTTCAGATGGTCGGGATTCTGTTTATACTGACCAGGCCCCTGGTATTCCTACAGGGGCCTAAGTATCTATGAATGGGAGAAAAACGATGATGATGATGATGATGATGATGATGATGCTTCTGCTGCTTCTGCTGCTTCTGCTGCTGATGATGATGGTGATGGTGATGATGATGATGATGATGATGATGATATTGACCTGTTATCAGGTAAGTACTCAAGGCATTAGTATAATCTTATAAAAAATATATGAAATTACTACCCACGTACGCGTACGTGAATGTGCACTTACATGCGCACGCGCACGCGCTCACGCACACACGCAAATCGTGTTCAATGAGAGAGACAGACAGAGAGACAGAGATAGAGAGACAGAGAGACTGAGAAGGAGCGACAGAGAGCGAGAGAGAGAGAGAGAGAGACAGACAGACAGACAGACAGACAGACAGACAGAGACAGAGAGGTAGAGAGAAAGAGATGTCCCATGTATATATACAAACAAACACACAAAGCTCGGAAGGGGGATATCAACAACAACGAAAAGGCAACTTCATTTTTCAAACCATCGGATCTGTTACAGGAAACTCGTCGCATTGTTTCTGCAGAATTTCAGCATGTAACCTATGTGGAGTGGCTTCCCTTGGTGCTTGATGACGACACGATGACGAACTTCCGGCTGAAGGAAGGTGACTTCCTGTACGACCCGGAAGTTGACCCCACCGTCTTTAACGTTTTCTCCACGGCCGCTTTCCGGTTTGGTCATTCGCAGGTCAAGCAGAAAGTCAAGGTGAGGGGTCATTCGCAGGTCAAGCAGAAAGTCAAGGTGAGGAGAGGACAGGAGAATACCTGGGTTTTTTTTTTTTAACCCTTTTTGGTTCAAAGGTAATGGAATAAGCGCTTGTGTGCTTTGTTTTACATCCAGTCCCCTTGTGTATGCGCTGTTGTAAATGTTGTCAGCCCTTCTCACTGGCACACACTGGCCTACTCTTTCCACACAAAAATTGGAACAGGTTTTAACGCATGTGGAAGATGTTCTGAATGTGTTCACACACAGGACCTTGGTTTTAGTCTTATCCAAAGGATGGGTTTTCAAGAGGAGAAGAGAATGAATGAATGAATGAATGAATGAGTGAATGAATGAATGAATGAATGAATGAATGAATGATCTTTAATATGCAAGGGTAAAAGACTTTAGACCAAGCCTAGTATTACAATCTGTTCTTATAGAGATAGAGATAGACAGAAAGAAAGAACTAGAAGAAGGGGAAGAGGAATTGGATAGAGGAGAAAAAGAGCAAAATGGTGTGTGAGAGATTTTATATACATGTCCTAGAGTTATAAATAAAAATTAATGTTCTTAAGTCGTTTTTTTATTTTTATTTTACTCTTTTATTTCGAGGATAATGGAATAAGCACTCATGTGCTTTTTTCATGCAGTCCCTGTGTGTATGCAGTTTTGTAAATTTTGTCATCCATTCCCATTGTCAAATGGAGTGGGGCTTAGAATAAGCTGTAGCTTGCATGATGCCTTTATTCCCTGCTGTATGGTTGTCTGCTGATGATGTATGTGTATTGCTTCAGTCAAGTGTCAATATTGCAAAGACCAGGAGCTTTCCAGAAGCAGACATAGGAAATGACCATAGGCTTGTGATGTTGACGTTTATCCTCTGTCTCAAGAGAGTAAAGAGCAGGGAACTGTAAGGATCAAGTTCAATCTTGACAAACTCAAGGACCCAATCATAGCAGAAAACTTCAAAGCAACGATAGGAGGAACATGTGCCCCACTCCTCTTTCTCGACAACCAGGACACTGAAGTAGATACTTTGATCAACAGCTTCAACACTGTGGTGACTGAAACAGCTAGCGACATCCTTGGCAAACACTGGCTAAGTAAAAAGCCCTAGGTCACAGAAGATATACTCAAGCTGTGTGACAAACGCACATAACTGATACAAAAGAAGAAGGGGGCTGAAGGTGCAAAGCTATAAAGAGAATCAATAAGTTCAAACAGGCTGGCATGCAGCTCTGTGGGCAGCCATGAAGCTGTATAACATCAGTGCCAACCTGATCAGCGCAATAGAATGTCTCTATAACAAGGCAACCAGCGCAGTCTACTGTTACAGCAACATAGGAGATTGGATCCGAACCACATGTGGAGTATGCCAATGGTGTCTGCTCTCTCCCACCCTGTTTAATATCTTGTTAGAGAGAATAATGGCTAATGCACTTGAAAATTATGAAGGAACAGTCAGCATTGAAGGCAGGACAATTGCCAACTTACGTTTTGCCACTGACATCGATGGCCTAGCTGGAGAAGAGCAAGAGCTAGTCAACCTGGTAAATCACCATGATGAAGCCTCGGGCTTGTCAGTATAAATAGCAGTCCCCACTTTCTGGAAATTCTGTGCAAGAAATCCCATTTTTTATCCCTTGCTTTGTTTCTGCCTTGTTCTTTTTCTTCCTGTCAACCTTCCTCTTGTCTATTTTTTCTGCCTTCCTGGTCTCCATTCTCTTGTCTTTTTTCTTTCCAGAAAGATTTAAAATATAATAATTCTCTTCCATGCAGAAATCGTAAGCGCTGGGTCCGACTTGTCAGGTGCTCGTAACGTATTTTTGCTCACATGACAGACAACAATAGTTGCTGTCTGAGCGGTCGAAGAAGAAGAAGATAAAGGAGAAGAACAAGAAGAAGAAGAAGAGGAAAAGAAGAAGAAGAAGAAGAAGAACTCACTGACTGTTTTGTGCACCTACAGATCGGGGCAGAGGAGTACGAGCTACAAGACACTCTCATGAGGCCTGGCTACGCCTTGAGAAACATGGCCGACGTCATCCGGGGCATTGTGTCAGCCCCCACTGATCACGTGGACCGCTTTTTCGTCACGGGGCTGACCAATCACATGTTTGAGACCAACAACAAAACCATGGACGGCCTTGACCTTATGTCGGGTAAGTGTGGATGGGTAAACAGCAGTGTCAAGAAGAAAAACAAAGGTGCGTGTTTTTTTTAAATGTGAGAAATGAATGTTCTGTCTTTTTTCCTTAAAATCTTATGCAGTAGTTAGACATTATAGATTAAGTTTTATTTTTGGAAGACGTACTGATATACCGCATGAATTACCCATGAATTATACCCAAAAAGTTGTGTGTGATGTTTGTTTTGGAGGACAAATTTCCATTTGTTGTGGAAACTTAAAAAATATCCCAGTTTTCATGACAACATTTGCTAAACAATTGTTTGTTTCTGAAACTAGATTTCTATATCTGTCACTACTGGATTACAAGCTAGGAGGCTGAATTAAAAGTTTTTAAGATTGTTGTTCTTTGGCTTTGTGAGGGGACAGGTTAGCTAAGTGGTTAGAGCACTTGCTTTCCACGAGCTAAGGTTAAGTAGCATTGAGCGTGGCTACCAAGTGGATGGGTTACCGTTTGTGCGCCTTTGCTTCAATACAAGTCCCCCAGTTCACCCAGCTGTCAATGGATACCTGCCCTCTTTAGGGTCAGGGAAGGTAAAGCAGCAAGGGGGATGAGATGGGCGCTGCCCTCAATATGCTGGCTCCTGGAGAACCTGAAGTCTCTGACACCTCGCTCCCCAACACCCACACACGTTATGGGAACACCTTTACCTTTTACTCTTTTTTACATAACATAAAAGACTAGTCAAACTTTGAACGGTAAAACGCCAACATACAGCAATCATGATCTTTTCTCTTTTTTTAGAGAATTTGGTCAGGAACAACTCCAAGATTGCCGTAGGTTATATAACATAAGAAAAAGAACCTGAAAGGCAGTGGCGGAAGTCAAAAACCGAAATCAACAAACAGCTTTTCCGAAAACAAATAAACAAAGTCAAACTCTTAATCCATTCAGCAAAGACAGACTACTACTCTTCCCAAGTTCTCTGTGCTACATCCATAAAATCTCTTTTTTCCCTCACCTCAAATCTCCTTGGATCTGCAAAAACAACTCCTCTGCCTAACACCCACAGCCTGTCTGAACTTCCATCCATATTTTCTGCCTTCTTCTCAGACAAAGTTCGAAACATACGCTCCAGACTGGATCAGACTCAATTCCAGCCTGCCCCTTTCCTGATCCCCAGTTCACTGGCACTCCTCTCTTTTCCTTCCATCCCACAAGTGAAAAAGAAATCATGACAATTCTGAAGGGAAATGGCTATAAAATCATGCGACCTTGATCCCAATCCCTGCTCCTGTTTTTCTCACAATGCCTTCCACAACTTGTACCTATTATCACTGAAATAGTAAACTCATTTTCTTGTGTCAGGAAATTTTCCATCAGCTCTTAAAACAGCAATAGTCACACCTCTACTGAAAAAGCACGACCTCGATCCCAACATTCTGAAAAATTTATAGGCCTGTCTCAAACTTACCCTTTGTCTCTAAAGTACTAGAAAAAATCGTTCTCAAAAGCTCAACATCACCTTCTTTCCCAATGATCTCCTTCCCACTTTTCAATCTGCCTATCCCCCCAACCACAGCACCGAAACCACCCTTGTCCACACTTTAGATACACTTCTACTTGCTTCTGATGCAGGAAAATCTCCCTCCTCACTCTTCTTGACTTATCTGAACCCCTTTGATACCATAGACACTCAATTCTTCTTTCTCGCCCTCCAAAATACGTTTGGTTTTAACGGCCAGCCCTCACCTGGTTCACTTCATACCTCACAGACGGGTTTTTCAGAAAGTTATTGTAAACAAATTTCAATCAAACCTGTCATAATGGAATGTGGAGTCCGCAGGGATCAGTCCTGGGCCCTGTTCTCTTTACTCTCTACACTGCTCCACTCTCCCTATAATAAAACAATCACCATATTGATTCATCATTTCTATGCGATGATACTCAGCTTCAGTGCAATGATACTGTTGAAAAACTTCCCTTTCCCCTCCTGACAAATATGTCCCAAACTGCCTTTCAAGACATTCAAAACGGGATGACTCAGAACAAGTTAAAAACTTCATGCCGATAAAACCGAAGCCATGCCTAGGGACCCAACATAAACTTTCCTCTATCGCAAAAAACTTCAATAAAATTTCGGCAATACGTCAGTTCCTTTGTCCAACTCTGTGAAGTATTTAGGGTAGTTCTTGACAACACACTCTCTATGAAAAAATTCATCACCCAACCTGCCAGTCTTGCTACTATCAATTACGGCGCATAAGGGGATTCGCAAGTATCTGTCCACTGATGCAACTTCCAAGCTTGTCACATCTCTCATTCTTTCACGTTTAGACTACTGTAATTCTTTTTTGGGGCTGGCCTACCAGCATCATCTACCCACTCTCTTCAACGCATACAAAACTCTGCAGCTCGACTGGTCCTAAGAAAGAAAAAATCTGAACACCTCACTCCTCTTCTGCGATCTCTTCACTGGCTGCTTGTCTCACAAAGACTGGAGTATAAAATAAATTTACCCTCTGTTTCAAATGTCTCCACAAATCTGCACCCTCTTATCTCTGTAACTGTCTTCATCTGTACACTCCATCCCTTTCCCCTTCGTTCAGCCGCAGATACTTTGTGCTTTTCGAACACCCAGATTCAAACAAACCACTGTTGGCGCCCCTCCTTCTCTGTTTCTGGTCCATCCACTGGAATGACCTCCCTCTTTCACTTCGCCAAAAGCCTTCAGTTGATACCTTAAAATCCAGCCTCAAAACACGCTTATTTCCTACCTGAGACTTTCCCCCCAAATATCTGTCCCTAATTTTCAACAGCATCTTTCACCTTATAAGTGTTGTTCCGAGTGTGTGTGTGTGTGTGTGTGTGTGTGTGTGTGTGTGTAGTGTGTGTGTGTGTGTGTGTATGTGCGTGTGTGTGCGTGCTGCGTGCATACGTGCGCGCGCATGGTTTTGAAATCTGTTGTTCATTATGTTTAAGGAGAGTTGCATGCCTGTAAATGATTGAGTGCAAGCGCTTCGATTTGTTTGTTTTTTACAAGATTCAGCGCTATATAAATTCCATATATTATTATTATTATTAAAAAGAAAACATAACAGTGACACATGGTATAGAGGAAGCTGGCTTTAATTGCAGTTGTTTTTGTTGTTGTTTTTCATTCCTCGGCTAGAACCCCGAGGTTCACCAATGATTTTGCATATGCCATAGTTTCTGCTCAACATGAAGGTAGCCGCATTGCATATTCGGGGATCTCTGATTGCAGTGAACATTCAGAGAGGGAGGGACCACGGGCTGCCGCCCTTCAACGACTGGAGGCAGTCCTGTGAGCTGCCGCCCATCGCTGACTTTGCTTCCCAGGACTTGAAGCTGGACATGAGTGACCTCTATGAGTAAGTCAGGATCTTTAAAGGGTCTATTTTATTTTCTACTGTATTGAGTTGCATGCTTGTTGAGTTGCTGAGTTAGTGCTGGTTGAGCTGGTTTGCTTTATTAGCGATTGGTTTGTATTTGTCTATCATTTTATGTCACGATGAGGGATGGGATAGCTCGGTGGTCAGATCACTCGTCTTCCCCAAGCTAAGGTTAAGCAGCATCGAGCGTGGTTAGCAAGAGTATGGGTGACCGTTTGCGCGCCTTGGCTTCAGTACAGTCCCCAAGTTCCCCCAGCTGTAAATGGGTACCTGCCCTCTTTAGGGACAAGGAAGGTAAAGCAGCGAGGGAGAGGAGATGGAAACCGCCCTTAATATGCTGGCCCCTGGAGAAGTTGAGGTCTCTGATGCCTCGCTCCCCTACGACCACATAGTAGTAGTAGTAGTAGTAGTAGTATCATCATCGTCATCATCGTCATCATCATGATTATCATTATATTTTAAAAATCTACTTCTCCTCCTCCTCCTCCTCCTTCTTCTTTTTCTTCTTCTCATCATCACCATCATCATCATCATCGTCATCGTCATCATCATCATCATCATCATCATCAACATCACTACTGCTGCTGCTGCTGCTGCTGCTGCTACTGCTGTTGTTGCTGTTACTAGTAGTAGTAGTAGTAGTAGTAGTAGTCGTAGTAGCAGCAGCAGCAGCAGCAGTAGTAGTAGTAGTAGTAGTTGTAGTACTAGTAGTAGTAGTAGTAGAATAAGTAGTAGTAGTAGTAGTAGTAGTAGTAGTAGTAGTAGTAGTAACATTACCATTATTAGCAGTAGTGTCATTTTTATCAGCAGTTAAAATTGTTACCATCATATCGATATAAGTATCATGAGTAAAATCATCATCAACATCGTCACCACCATCCTCATCACTATCTTCTTCATCATCATCACCATCATCATCACTATCCTCCTCATCCGCATAACTATCATCATCATCATCACCGTCGTCGTCATCATCATCATCGTTATAACTATCATCCTCATCATTATCATCATCTCCATCATCATCGTCACCACCACCATCATCATCATCATTATCACCCCCCAGCACTGTCATCAATCGTCATCATCATCACCACCACCACCCCCATCACCACCATCATCATCATTATTATCAACATCATCATCACAATCACCACCACCCACCACCACACACCCTCACCCCTCACCACCACCCACCCTCACCCTCACAACCATCACCACCCTCATTGTTCTGGTTCCTGCAGGAGTGTGGAGGACGTGGACGTGTTTGTGGGGCTGATGCTGGAGGGTCAGGTGGCCGGATCGCTGGTGGGGCCCACCCTGGCCTGTCTGCTGGCCAAGCAGTTCCAGGTCCTCAAGTTTGGGGACCGCTTCTTCTACGAGACCCGCGACCCCCTGGAAGCATTCACTGAAGGTGAGTGGTGAGGGAAGGAGGGAGGGATGGAAGGAGGGATGGATGGGTGGATGGGTGGATGGGTGTGTGTGTGTGGCGGGAGTCGTTTGTGTGTGTGTGTGTGTGGGGGGGGGGGTGGGGGGGTGGGGGGGTTTGTGTTTGTGTGGGTTGTGTTTTGTGTGTTGTGCGTTGTGTGTGTGTGTGTGTGTGTGTGTGTGTGTGTGTGTGTGTGTGGTGTGTGTGTGTGTGTGTGTGAGAGGGGAGAGAGAGGTGTGTGTGTGTGTGTGTGGGGTTTTTTTAAAAATTTTATTGTATTTATTTTATTCTTTTATATCGAGGATAATGAAATAAGCACTTACGTGATTTTTTTTACATCCAGTCCCCGTGTGTATGCGGTTTTGTAAATTCTGTCATCCGTTCCCACCGGCACACATTGGCCTACTCTTACGAAAAGCGGAACATGATTTTGACGTGTGCGCAAGATGTTCTGCGTGCGGTCGCACACGAAGCCTCGGTTTATAGTCTCATCCGAAGGACTTTTGGGGAGAGTGGAGTCTGCACTGATGTTAACTGCAGGGGAAAATATTCCCCTTGAACGGGAATCGAACCCGGGTCGTCAGATTGCGAGCGCGAAGTTCAAAACCACTAGGCTATCTCGTCCCGTGGATGTAGCAGAGTCCTTTGTGTGTGTGTGTGTGTGTGTGTGTGTGTGTGTGTGTGTGTGTGTTTTGTGTGTGTGTGTGTGTGTGTGGTGTGTGTGTGTGTGTGTGTGTGTGTGTGTGTGTGTGTGTGTGGTGTCTGTTGTGTGTGTTGTCTGTGTGTGTCTGTGTGTCTGTGGTCTGGTGTTTCTTCGATTGTATGACTGTTCACACAAAGAGATATTAGACAAGAGACTCCAGACTTCAGATGATTTACAAGAGACAAGAGACTCCAGACTTCAGATGATTTACAAGAGACAAGAGACTCCAGACTTCAGATGATTTACAAGAGACAAGAGACTCCAGACTTCAGATGATTTATTCAGATATACAAAAGCGCTAGTATACAGCCACTGGCTGTCAAGGTATCTTTGAAAATAAATCATCCAATGAACATTTGTTAAAACTGAAAAATTTACATTAGGCTACTATCTCTTATTCTCTTCAAAGATTTATACAGAAATATTGCTAGATTTTTAACAGTTTGCTCATTTTCAGATGATATAGGTTGAGAGAGAGAGAGGTATGAACTGTAGGAAAGTAATGTAACAATGGAACTATAGAACTCTCCACATAACAATGTGGTCAACATCACGTAAAACAATGAAGAAAACACTTAATCAAACTTATTGAAAATCAACTACAACTGTTCTGAGATAGGAGACAGATGGGCAAATGTGTGTGTGTGTGCGTGCGTGCGTGCGTGCGTGCGTGCGTGCGTGCGTGCGTGTGTGTGTGTGTGTGTGTGGGGTGTGTGGTGTGTGTGTGGTGTGTGTGTGTGGTGTGTGGTGTGTGTGGGTGTGTGTGGGTCTTTTTCCTGGCTGCCTCGTCTTCTATGAGTACTGAATCAGAGACGGTTTCTTTTTCTTTATTGCTGATGATCAATATGGAATGAGGATGTGTGACATTGATGCATGACGTGCATTTGCTTTGAGACTTCGGACGGGGGGTACCTTACGTTCCTAGTATGATTCCGGGGCGTCAACAAGGCTGAGAGATACAGACACCTGCAGTGTTGGTCAGGTAATTTGCAACACTCTCAAATCCACACGTAAATGGATGAAGTTTCGACTGAGTGGTTCTAGTCTTCACATGATCCCACAGCACACTCACCGGGGTAGAGCCTTGGCTTCAGTACTCCCTAAACTACCCAGCTGTAAATGGATACTGCCTCTTTGGTAGGGAAGTAAAGAGAAGGGAGAAGAAATGGGCGCCACTTCAATACGCTGGGACTTGGAGCTGGGGTTTTCTTGATTGCTCACCCTACGACTTATGGTTATGGGAGAACCTTTACTGTTTGACGGGATTGATTGATTGTTTGGGATTGATGTTGATTGTTGGTTGGTTGTTGGGATGATTGGGTTTGATTGACTGTTGATTGGTTGTTTGGGTGTTGTGTTCAGACCATGAAGGAGATCAAGAGGTGGACCTTGGCGAGGATCTGTGTGACTTTTTTCCCGGATCGCGGATTCCAGGCCAACGTCTTGCATGGAGGATCCGCGATGTGAGCAATGATGGTTGTGGTGTGTGAGCGTGTGTGTGTGAGTGTGTGAGTGTGAGTGTTGTGTGTGTGTGTATGTGTGTTTGTGTGTTATGTTTTAGTTGTGTGTGTGTGTGGTGTGTGTGTGTGTATGTGTGTGTATATATGTGTGTGTGTGGTGTGTGTTGTATTTGTGTGGGGTGTGTGGTGTGGGGTATGAGTGGGGTGTGTGTGTGTGTGTGTGTTGTGTGTGTGTGTGGTGTTGTGTTGTGTGTGTGGGTGTGCGTGCATTTGGACTTGTTGAACTTTACTTGCATTGGTTGCATGACTGGTAAGAATGAATTGAGTGAAAAGCGCTTTTATTTGCTGTCAAGATACAGCGCTTATAATTCCATTTATTATTATTATGTATTATATTATATTATTTTTAATTATATTATTATTAATTATTATTATTTTTAAATTATTATTATTATCATTATATTATTATTGGCACGTGGGGTGTTGGTGTGGGGTGTGGTTGTGGGTGTGAGTAGTTGAATTGAATTGCGTGCAGTTTTGTGTACTTTAGTGTGCTATAGTGTTCTAACATTTTTTTCGTTATTTACCACAAATTTGCTGCTGTGGCAGTCACTCCATCCCATATACGCTTTTACATCATGTACCTATGCAGTAAAACCTTTTTGATTCTTTGATTCTTGATTCTTTTGATTCTTTTCTATACATCGGTATATTCTTCGACCCAGACCAACATGTCAGATTCCACAATACAGACGAGTACCATGGTTTCATTCTGTTTTCCACCCTTTCCCCCAGCAACCCTGTGCCACCTGCGAGAGACGCCCAGCATCAACCTGACTGAATGAGATCTAAAGAGGCAAGTAAGCTGCGTTTATACCTAACAGCTTCACGAGAAAGTGTTGGAATGGTTTCCCTATCCCCCCCTCGTCCCCATCAACCCCTGTCTATTCCTCCTCCCTCCCCTCCTCTTCATCCCCCTTTCCTCATCCCTGGCCTGTCTCCCTCCCTCCCTACTACCCCCTCCCCCTGACTATCCCTTCCTCATCTCCCTTCCTTCCTCTCCTGTCCCTCTCCTCTTCCACCCCCTACCTGTCCTCTCCTCCCTCCCATCCCTCCCCCCTTCCCTTTCTACCCCTCCTGCCTATTCCTCCTCCCCTCTGCCTATCCACATCCTCATCTCCCCCCTCCCTTCCCTCTGCCTATCCACATCCTCATCTCCCCCCTCCTTCCCTCTGCCTATCCCCATCCTCATCTCCCCCCCCCCTTTCCCTCTGCCTATCCCCATCCTCAATCTCCCCCTTCCCTTACCTATTCCCCATCCTCTACTCCCCCCTTCCCTCTTAACCTTTATCCCCATCCTCATCTCCCCCCTTCCCTCTACCTATCCCCACCCTCATCTCCCCCCCCTTCCCTCTGCCTATCCCCATCCTCATCTTCCCCCCCACCCCTCTGCCTATCCCCATCCTCATCTCCCTTCTCCCTCCCTCTGCCTATCCCCCTCTCTATGCATAACTGGGTATACATAATATCGTTTGGTTAAAACCAAGGAGTACGAGACATAACAATGTTCTTGCATGTCTTTATACAAAGACTTGTAGCTTCCTTTGCCCAGAAATGGACTGGCACCATTAGTGGAGATCGTAATAGGTATGAGGGTTATAGAAACTTTAAGACTGGTTGTAAAAGCAGAAAGAAGAAAACTAGATCAGTGAAATGGATACATACTGTTTTTACGTTGCAGTTACATAGGTACGATTCAATGTTCTACCACTAAACAATAATACACATTGCTATGATATATCTCTCTGTCTCTCTGTATCTCTCAGTGTCTCTTTCTCTCTATCTATCTACCTACCTATCCCTCTCTCACACACACACACACACACATACAGTCGTGAATAGACGTCAAACTAAAGATAACACACACCGTAACACTACCCCTCCCCACCATACATACACACACTTAACCTTCCCCCCCCACATACGCAAACCCACACCCCACACACACCACACACACGCACCACACCACACACACACTTAACCCTCCCCCCCACACCACCACATGCACACCATACACACCCTACACACACTTAACACTCCGCCCCCCCCAACACACACACAGATGCACACCACAACATACACTCACGTAATCCTAAACCCCCCCCCCCACCCCCCCCCCCCCCCCCCACCACACCCCACCCCCTTGAACCCCCCCCCCCACACACACACACACACACACCACACACACACACACGCACCACACACACTCAACTCTCTCTCTCACACACACACACCCCCACCCACCACACTACACACCACACATCATATCACACACTTTAAAACCTGTTCGTTTCGCTTGGGTTATTCCAGCGCTGGCGGAAGATCCCAGACCGGTGCCCAGCATAACCATCACAGTGGGACAGGTGGAGGACAACTGCTTCGAGTTACCGGAATTGGCCGACGGCGAACTGACTGGGTTAATCAACGACCAAGAGAGCGAACTGAGAAAATGTCCGCACGAAAATGTAGAACCGGTATGATCGTGGATTTTACAGCTATCTATCTGTCTGTGTTGAGGTGTGTGTGTGGGTTTGTGGGTGGGTGTGTGAATGGTGGCTTGTTTGGTATATGTGTATTCAGAGAACGAAGCCTGGTCAGTTCTAAAGAACTATGTTGGTGCTGCAATGGATCCCTTCCCATTGTGGTATTGAGGACAACAAAGAGGAGGACTGCCTATCCAAAGCAGCAACTTGGATTGCCTGTCCAAGGCAGCAACTTGGATTGCCTGTCCAAGGCAGCAACTTGGATTACGTGTCCAAGGTAGACAGCAACTTGGATTGCCTGTCCAAGGCAGCAACTTGGATTGCCTGTCCAAGGCAGCAACTTGGATTGCCTGTCCAAGGCAGCAACTTGGATTGTTTGTCCAAGGCAGCAACTTGGATTGCCTGTCCAAGGCAGCAACTTGGAGCAGCCAGCCCACCCAGTGTCATGCAATGAGGCAAGAACAATCCTGAGAAACAGCTTCAGGAAAAGCATGGCGCCAGCGGCTGGGCATCAAGCCAGAAGATGAAAAAGATGACATTCTTGTGCTAGACAGAGCTGCTCAATTCACCATCTTCAGACTAGGACACTGCCAGCTCCTATCCCATCTCCACCACCTAAATAATGTATCCCACACTGACCACTGCCCCTGCGGCACAGACCCACAAACTCTCTCTCTCTCATATCCTGCAGTCCTGTCCTACCACCAACACTCTGACACATCAGACGTGGATGGAATTTCTGGCACAGATTTTCCAGAAGGTGGGGATGGTGTTTATACTGACAGCCCCCCCCTGGCATCCCCACGGGAGAATTGTCTGGAATTGTGTGAAAGACTTACTTGCATGATATGTTTGTAGTAAAAGTAAAGTTGAATGTGTTCCTTTAGTCTATGAGGTCATTGAGTAGCTAGGTGTCAGAGACCTCAGCTTCTCTAGGGGCCAGCGTATTGAGGGCGGCGCCCATCTCCTCTCCCTCGCTGCTTTACTTTCCCTAACCCTAAAGAGGGCAAGTACCCATTTACAGCTGGGTGAACTGGGAGGAGACTGTACTGAGGGGAGGGGGGACAGTACCAAAGCCAAGGCGGGTAAACAGTCATCCATCCAAGTGGTAACCACGTTCAGTGTTCAATGGTTGTTGTACAGGAATGCAATGAGCCCAGCAAGCTTCAGTACCGAACCATCGATGGAAGCTGCAACAACTTGCAGAACCCCAGATGGGGAAAATCCTTCGAGCCTCAGAAACGTCTGCTGCCCTCACAACTTGTGGACGGTGAGTTGTCTTCCCTTTGGCTTGTTGGTTTGTTGGCTGGTTGGCTGGCTGGTTGGTTAGTTGGTTGGCTGGATGGTTGGCTGGTTGGCTGGTTGGTTGGCTGGTTGGTTGGTTGGTTGGTTGGCTGATCAAACGTCTACTATCCTGATGGTTAGAGCGTTGCACGTTGCGTTTTCGATCTGCTGACCCGGGTTCGAATCCCGTTCAAGGGGATTTTTCCCCCCTGGATATAACATCAATACCAACTTTAATCAGCTCAAAAAGTCCTTCAGATGAGACTATAAATCGAAGTTCTATGTAAACACACACAGAACATCTTGCGCAAACGTTAAAACCTGTCCGGCTTTTAGTAAGAGTAGGCCACTGTGTGCGGGTGGGAATGGATGACAAAATTAACAAAACTGCATACACACGGCGAGACTGGATGTTATAAAAAAACAACCCACATGAGTACTATATTCCATTACCCTCGAAATAAAAGATTAACATGTGTAAATGTTGTTTTAAAGGACGACTTCTCATCTTGCAGACAACCTGCCCCGGACCCGGGCCGTCAGCGGGAATGCTCTGCCCTCTCCTCGCCTCATCTCCAGATCGGTGTCTCCCATGATGGATTCCTTTGCCGACGTCACCAACATGGTGATGGCCTGGGGTCAGTTCATTGACCACGCTTTACCGGGAGCCCCGTCACCAAGAGTGAGTCCCTGATAGCGCTGACGTCTGTGACAAAAAAGTCAATTACGCACGTTAAAGCGACATCGGTGGTCTAGAGATAACGCATCTTCCTATAAAAAGCAATAACTTCGGGTTTGAAGTGTGTGGTGGTTTGATCCTCGTAGATTTCCGTATGTATATTCTTCTTTTCAAACGCTCACACAGACACTGTTGTCTCTCATATGAGCGAAAAGGGGGTTTCGCTGCCGTTAAGCGCCTGACAAGTCAGGCCCCGCGCATCCGACTTCGGCATGGGAGAGAATTGTTATCTTTAAGTATTTCTGGGAAAAAAAAAGGGGAGGAGAATCTAGTAAGTGGCAGAAAAAAGACAAGAAGGTGGTGACAGGAAGAAAAGGAACAAGGCAGAAACAGACAGAGGGAAGCAAAGAGGGAATTCCTAGCACAGAATTTCCAGAAGGGGGGGAAAGCTGTTTATACTGACCGGCCCCCCGGGATCCCCACGGGGGAAAAAGAGGAAAAGTGGAATGTGCCCTTATTTGATATTTTTTTGTAAATGACTTCAAGTGAGTTTGTGTGTTCTGAAGGACTAGGGTCGTGCCTCATTCATTCAGTATTGAATTTGGATTGACATAATGTGCTTGCACGTGTATCTTTCAATTAATTTGTGTTGGGTTTTGTGCAGTTCATTACTAAGTCATTTGATCGTGCAACCAAAGTCGATTACTTTCCCGTGTGGGTGTCGGGGGCCTGTCAGTATCAATAGCATCCCCACCTTCTGGACATTCTGTGCTAGGATTTCCTCTTTTCTATCCCTCTCTTTGTTTCTGCCGTGTTCATTTTTCTTCCTGTAACCTCCTTGTTAATTTTCTGCCTTCGTGGCCCATTCTCCTGCCTTTTTTACAGAAAGACTAGAAGTGGTGGGAACAGATGACAAAATTTACAAAACCGCATACGCACGGGGACTATATGTAAAAAAAGCACATGAGTACGTATTCCATTATCCTCGATATCAAAAAAATATATCTGAGCGCTTTGATTGTTGCTTTACAAGATTCAGTGCTATATAAATTCCATACATTATTATTATTATTATTATTATTATTATTATTATTAAATATATCAATTCTCTCCCACGCCAAAGTCGGATGCGCTGGGCCTGACTTGTCAGGAGCTTAACGGCAGCGCAATGAATTTTCGCTCATATGACCGACAACAATAGTTGCTGTCTGAGCGCTCAACGAAGAAGAAGAAGAAGAAAATGGAGGACATGATATTTGTTTCTCTGGTTTCAGACGGAACACAGACAATCAAATGCTGTGGTGAAATTGCCGATAATCTGAAGGCGGAAAATGGGTACGTATTTATTGATAAATGCACAACAGTACATAATCTTTTTTTGGGGGGAAGGGTGAGGGGTACTACCATATTGTAGACGGGATAGCTCAGTGGTCAGAGCACTCGCTTTCCCCCAAGCTAAAGTTAAGCAGCATCGAGCGTGGTTACCACTTGGATGGGT
>CM054161.1:11826471-11838971 GCA_028751875.1 Rapana venosa | reverse complement strand
ACTTAGCAATAACATTAGTAAAACAACAACAACACAACACATTTGCTCATAACCACCACTACCACCACTACTACTATCACCATCATCACCAGTGCCACATTCATCATCATCATCATCATCATTCTCATTATTATTACAATCATCATCAAAATCATTACCATCATCATCATTATCATCAAAATCTTTACGATCATCATCATCATTATCACCATCAAAATCATTGCCATCATCATCATTACCATCATCAAAATCATTGCCATCATCATCATCATCATCACCATCATCATCATTATCATCGTCATTGCCCATCATCAAAATCATCATCATTATTTATCAACGTCATTATCATCACCATTACCATCATCAAAATCATTACCATCATCGTCGTCATAGCCATCACCAATATCATTACCATCATCAAAATCATCAGCAGCAGCAGCAGCAGCATCGTCAACGTCATTACCACCATCATCATCATAATCATCATCATCATCATCAAATCATTATCATCATCATCATCAGTACCATCATCAAAATCATTATCATCATTTCCATCATGAAAATCATTTACCATCATCATCATCAGTGCCATCATCATCATCATCATCATCATCATCATCATCATCATCATCATCACCATCATCAAAATCATTATCATCATCATTACCATCATGAAAATCATTATCATCATCATTACCATAATCACCATTACTGTCATCATCACCATTACCGTCATCAAAAACATTATCATAATCTTTGCCATTATCAAAATCATTACCATCATCATCAAAATCATTATCATCATCATTACCATCCTCATCATCATTACCATCATCAAAATCATGACCATCATCATCATCATCATCATCATCATCGCCATCATCAAAATCACCCCCATCACTATAACCACTATCATTGCCTCGACAACAAATGCACCGATCTTGATACACAAACGCATATGAAGAACTTTCTTTGTTCCTCGGCTAGAGCTCCGAGGTTCACCAATGATGAGATTTTGCGTATGCGACCGTTTACCCGGGCCATTTAGGTAGCCGCATTCTGATTTCTGGAATGGTGTCTAAATACGATACCTGTGTTCATTTTTTGAATGTTGTCATCCGCTTCTACCGGCACGAAATTGCCTACTCTTCCGAGAGACGGAACGGGGTTGTAACATGTGCACAAGATGTTCTGTTTGCGTTGGTACTCGGGGGCCTTGGTTTATAGTCTCATCCGAAGGACTTTTAGCATTGAGTAAAATTCGTTTTGGAACAAAAAGCAAGGGCTGGATGATAGGGGAATCGAACCCAGAACCTGACGGTTTACTTGTCAGGCATGATGAACGTCTTAACCATCCTGCCATCTTCCTTCGTATAATATGAAGGAATGAAAATGTATGTCTTTGATCGTATCCACTCCCCTTGTCTCCTTCTCCACCTTCCCCTCAACACCCCCCCTCCCCCCCTCCTTTTCCTGTCTCTCAGGTGACCACCGTGTGAACGTGTTCGTGGGACTGGGAGCGCTGCACACCACCTTCGTCAGGGAACACAACAGGATTGCCCGAATCCTGCAGGATCTGAATCCTGCCTGGGATTTTGAAACCATCTTCCAGGTAGGTCAGATCAGAGACACACAGACACAGTGCAGCCCAGCATACAGGATTTGTTCGTGTTTTTCCTTGAAGGATTTTGTTGTTGATGTTCTTGTTGCTGTTGTTCTTGCTGTTGATTTTCTTGTTCTTCTTCTTCTTCTTCTTTTTCTTCTTCTCAATTCTTTTTCTTCTTCTTTTTCTTCTTCTTCTTAATTCTTCTCCTCCTCCTTCTCCTCCTATGCATCCTCCTTCATCTTGTTCTTTGCAATTCTTCTTCTTCGCATATCTTCTTCGCAACTCTTCTTTGCAATTCTTCTTCTTCTTCACAATTCTTCTTCTTTGGAATTCTTCTTCTTCTTTATCTTCTTTTTCTTCTTCTACTTCTTCTTCTACTTCTTCTTCTTCTTCTTCTTCTTCTTCTTCTTCTTCTTCTTCTTCGCAATTTCTCTTCTTCTTCACTATTCTTCTTCTTTGGAGTTCTTCTTCTTCCTTCTTTTTCTCTGTTCTTTTGTTCTTGTTTTTGTTGTTGTTCTTCTTCGTCTTCCTCTTCTTCCTCTTCTTCTTCTTCTTCTTCTTCTTCTTCCCTTTCTTCCTCTTTGTTTTCTTCTTCTTTGTCTTCCTCTTCTTCTTCGTCTTCTTCTTCTTCTTCTTCTTTTTCTTCTACTTCTTCATCTTCTTCTTTACATTCTTCTCTTTTTTTCCTCGGAATTCTTCTTCAAAATTGTTCTTCTTCTCTGTTTTTTCTTTATCCTCCAGGATTTAAATCCTGCCTTAGATCATAACACAGTGCCTTAGATCAGCAGAGCAAATACAGTGGGAGATAAAAAGCTTCACTTAACCAATTTCCCATGAATGTTAGGTTGAGTGTTAGATCTGTGGTGGGTTTTATTTTGGCTACTATGAAGGTAGCCACATTCCAACTCCGGAGAAGTGGATTTGTTTTTGAATCTGGATGTTTGTCAAACTTCTCTTCCAGGAAACTCGTCGCATAGTCTCTGCACAATTTCAACGCGTGACCTACGCAGAGTGGCTTCCCTTGGTGCTTGATGACGACACGATGACGAACTTCCGGTTGAAGGAAGGTGACTTCCTGTACGACCCGGAAGTTGACCCCACCGTCTTTAACGTTTTCTCCACGGCCGCTTTCCGGTTTGGTCATTCGCAAGTCAAGCAGAAAGTCAAGGTGAGAGAACTGAATAAAAATGAATAAATAGATAAACAGTAAAAAAAATTTAAAAGGTGAGAGAACTGAAGATAACTAAGAAATGCCGGGAGAAAACGAAATGTTAAAGATAATGAAATTTTAAAATTAACGATAACTAATGTTTTCTTAACAAAAACGAAATTTTATTCTAGCGATCAATAAGTTTTATTTTCTGAGGGTAATAGACTCCCCCCCCCCCCCCATATCTAGCCCTCAGAGAGAGAGAGAGAGAGAGAGAGAGAGAGAGGGAGAGAGAACTCGAACACGAACTCGAATTTGAATGATTTATTCACAAAAAGCCATTGGCCCATACATGACGGGTGTTGCCGAACTGCTTAGTATTTTGGTAGGAGTAAAAGCAATAGTAACGACAACATATTACTGTAGAACAAAAAGTCAGCTACAAAAATATGACTTAGGATAACAATGTGAGAAAGGGAGAGGGGGAGAGAGGGGTGAGAGGGGGGAGAGGGGGAGAGGGAGAAAGGGAGGAGAGGGGGAGAGACGGGGAGAGAGGGAGAGAGAAAGAGGCAGTTTTATAGAGCAAATCTCTCCGTCTCTCTCTCTCTCTCTCTCTCTCTCTCTCTCTCTCTCCTCTCTCTCTCTCTCTATCTCTCTCTGTCTGTCTGCCTGTCTGTCTGTCTGTCTCTCTCTATCTCTCTCTCTCTCTCACTCTCTCTCTCTCTCCTCTCTCTCTCTCTCTCTCTCTCTCTCTCTCTCTCTCTCTCTCTCTCTCTACTCTCTCCTCTCTCTCTCTCTGACTCTCTCGATTCAATTGTGGCCCGAGGCTGATGTTCAATCAACACATTTTCATTTCATTGTTCTTTGTCTCTGCCTCTGTCTGTCTGTCTGTCTGTCTGTGTCTGTCTCTCTCTGTGTCTATGTCTCTGAATATATGTGTGGGGTGTGTGAGTGTTTGTATGTATGTTTGTATGTGTGTGTGTGTGTATGTGCAAGTAAGTTGTGGTGTTATCTGTGTGCTTCAAGTTGTGAGTTTATGACTGATAGCTATTATTCTAACCATCTTGTTTTAAAAATTTATTTCCTTTTACACCAGAAAGAATGAATAAATCAATAAATAATTTCAATCTTACTTTTGTCCTGGCAACCATCATGCCAGTGGTTGTCGTTGTTGCTGTTGTTGTCGTTGTTGTTGTCGCTGCTTATCATCATCGGGTTCATCAGGAATGTGCACTCTGATTCACGTTTAAGGGGACTTTGTCCCTGGAGTTAACACCAGACCCAACTTAAAGTCGTTATCAATGCAATACAATACAATACAATACAATACAGGATACCCCCCGAATGTCCTTCGGATGATACTACAAACCAAGGTCCCGCATATAGACCATTTTGCGCATACGTTTAAAACTGTTCCACTTTTAGGAAATGTGGGCTATTGTGTGTGAGTGGAAATGGATGACAAACATGTACAAAACCGCGTGCACACAGAGACTGGATGTAAAATAAAGCACCTGAGTGGTTATTCTATGTTCCTCAAAATATAAAAAATAATTGAATGCATATAGAAAAAGGGTTAAGGTTTTCCCATAACTTATTCGGTCGTTGGGGAGCAAGATGTCAGAGACTTCAGCTTTTCTAGTAGCCAGCGAGGGAGAGGAGATGGGCGCCGCCCTCAATATGCTGGCCCTAGAGAAGTGAGGTCTCTGTCATCTCGCGCGTTCTCCAACAACCGCATAGGTTATGGGACACCTTTACCTTTACCATTTTTGGTTACTGTCTGAGCGTTTGATGACGAAGAAGGAGGAGGAGAACAAGGAGGAGGAGGAGAGGAAAAAGAAGGAGGAGGAGAAAGAGAAGGAGGAGGAGGAGAAGAGGAGGAGGAGGAGGAGAAGAAGGAGGAGAAGGGTGAGGAGGAGTAGGAGGGGGAGGAGGAGAAGAAGGAGGAGAAGAAGGAGAAGAAGGGGGAGGAGGATGGGGAGAAGAAGAAGACGAAGAAGGAGGAGGTGAAGAAAAAGAAGAAGAAGAAGGAGAAGGAGGAGGAGGGGGGAGAAGAAGGAGGAGAAGGAGGAGGAGGAGGAGAAGAAGAAGAAGAAGAAGAAGAAGAAGAAGAAGAAGAGAAGAAGAAGAAGAAGAAGAAGAAGAAGAAGAAGAAATAGAAGAAGAAGAAGAAGAAGAAGATGATGATGATGATAATGATGATGATGATGATGATGATGATGATGATGATGAAGAAGAAGGAAAAGAAGAAGAAGGAAGAGAAGGAGAAGAGGAAGAAGAAGAAGAAGAAGAAGAAGAAGAAGAAGAAGAGGAGGAGGAGGATGAAGAAGAAGAAGAAGGAGGAGGAGAAGGAGGAAGAGGAAGAAGTAGAAAAAGAAGAAGAAGAAGAAAAAGAAGAAGACACAGAAGAAGAAGAAGAAGAAGAAGAAGAACCCACTGACTGATTGGTGCACCTACAGATGTTTATCTTGATATTTGTGGATGGTTGCAAGGGCGTGAATGATTTGAATGCAAGCGCTTTGATTTGTTTACTTTACAAGATTCAGCGCTATATAAATTCCATACATTATTATTATTATTATTATTATTATAATAGATCGGGGCAGAGGAGTACGAGCTTCAAGACACTCTCATGAGGCCTGGCTACGCCTTGAGAAACATGGCCAACGTCATCCGGGGCATTGTGTCAGCCCCCACTGATCACGTGGACCGCTTCTTCGTCACGGGGCTGACCAATCACATGTTTGAAACCAACAACAAAACCATGGACGGCCTTGACCTTGTGTCCGGTAAGTGTGCGTATTTCAGTAGTAGAATGTTTGTGTTTTGCAGGATTCAAGATTTCAAGATTCAAAGATTGCAGATGCAAGATGCAGAAATAGTAGTGAAGGAAAACTAAGTGTAGATAACCACTTACAATTTCTCAATTTTTTAATGTTTTTTTTTTAAATTCTATATGAAAGGAGAGAAAAAATGTTCGAAAATAAACTCTTTCGATGACAGTATTATAGGCATTTTTGCGGAAAGAACCATGCCTTTGGCCTGACCTGATTATTTCAGTTAACTAGTGAAAGGGAATTTGGGCTGGATGTATTTATGAGTGTGAATGTTTAGGTGTAGGTTGTCTGTGAAGAGGTAGACAGAGAAAACGATGAGAAGACGACATTAGAGATTGGACTGACCTTGAGCGGAACGTCTTGCTATGGAAAGCTGAAAACCACGAGGAATAGAGGAAGCAGGTTCTAAAATCTTCAGTGATGCTCCAACGGCCTACGAGACTACAGAATAGGTGACGGTTAAGGTGATGGTGAAGTTTGGGAGCTATAGTATCGGTTAAAGGATCAAAACCTGAAATTCTCTCCAGGATAGCCCAGACCACAGCTGCAATGGCCAAATTGAAAGTCCTCTGGAACAACAAGAATATCACTGTTAGCTTCAAGATGAGACTGATGCGTTTCATGGTCATGTCCATATTTTTGTACGCACGTGAAACGCGGACTATAACAGCAGACATTGAAAAAAGGATATGAGATGAGATACTTTCGCAAACTTCTTGGTATCTTATACAGAGATCACATAACTAACGAGGAAGTGAAAACCACAATTAAAAACGTTAAGGAGCCTTATGAAAAGCTTCTGACTTCATTGAAAGTAACGCAAACTAAAGTGGTACGGGCACGTCACACAAACACCTGGACTGGCCAAGACTGTCCTACAGGGAACAGAGCAAGGATGGAGACGAAGAGGCAGACAGAGAAAACGATGGGAAGACAACATCAGAGAGTGGACTGGCCTTGAGTGGAACGAGTTGATGAAAACTGGAAACCGCGAGAAGTGGAGAAAGCTGGTTGCAAAGTCTTCAGTGGTGCCCAAACGGCGGTCTACTAGACTACGGGATAGGTGAGAGGTGAGAGAAAAAATAGATCGGTTAGGGCTGGCTTGGGCAGGCTTGACATGGCACATCACAGAAGGACGGGATAGCCTAGTGGTTAGAACATTGTGCTCGCAATCTGACGACCTGGGTTCGATTCCCGCTCAATGGGATTTTCTCCTGGAGTTTACATCAGTTCTGACTCCACTCTTCCAGAAAGTCCTTCGCCCTTCGGATGAGACTATAAACCGAGGTCCCGTGTGCGAAAGCACGCAGAACATCTTGCGCACACGTTAAATCCTGTCACGCTTTTCGTAAGAGTAGGCTATTGTGTGCCGGTTGGAACGGATAACATAATTTACAAAACCGCATACACACGGGGACTGGATGTAAAAAGCACATAAGTTCTTATTCCATTATCCTCGATATAAAAGAATGAAATAAAATAAAATAAACATATTTTTGTGCTACGCAAGGTAGACCTTACACCTTTCTTTAAATAAGTGTCAGGGACGGGATAGCTCAGTGGTCAGAGTACTCACTTTCCCCAGCTAAGGGTAAGCAGCATCGAGCGTGGTTACCACTTGGATGGATGACCGTTTGCATGCCTTGGCTTCAAGTACAGTCCCCCAGTTCACCCAGCTGTAAATGGGTACCTGCCCTCTTTAGGGTCAGGGAAGGTAAAGCGGCGAGGGAGAGGAGATGGGCGCCGCCTTCAATATGCTGGCCCCCTGAGAAGTTGAGGTCTCTGGTGCCTCGCTCCTCTACGACCTTATAGGTTATGGGACTCCTTTACCTTTTAAATAAGTGTCATAAATGTCCGTTAAATTCTTAAAGTTAAATGGACAGACAGAAGTAGAACCAATGACACCTTACTAAAGAAATTACTGTCCATTATTTTTTTATAAAATCTCCTACAAATCAACAACAATAACAATAAAATTACAGTATTATCGGGCACATAAACTAAAACACAATAACAGACTTTTATTACACCAGTCTGGAAAGGGAGAGTCCCCCCAACACACACACACACACACACGCACGCACACACACCCAGTCCCCCCCCACACACACAACACACACACACACACACACACACACACACACACACACACACACACGCACACACACAGGTCCCATTGCCCGGCCATACACACATACACACACAAAATTTACAAAAACTGCACACATAACGGGGACTAGATGTAAAAAGCACATAAGTGCTTATTCCATTATCCTCGATACAAAAGAATAAAATAAAATAAAATAAGATAAATCACACACACACGCCCCATCCCCCTACCCACTACCCCCCCCCCCCCTCCCACACACACACACACCTCACACACACACTGACAACCAAACAAACCATCACCACAGCTATAATTACACTCCACTCTCAACTAACAAATGACAAAGGTAAAAGGTAAAGGTGTCCCATAACCTATAAGGTCATAGGGGAGCAAGGCATCAGAGACCTCAACTTCTCAAGGGGGCCAGCATATTGAGGGCGGCGCCCATCTCCTCTCCCTCGCTGCTTTACCTTCCCTGACTCTAAAAAGGGCAGGTACCAATTTCCAGCTGGGTGAACTGGGGTACTGTACTTGAAGCCAAGGCGCACAAACGGTCACCCATCCAAGTGGTAACCACGCTCGGCGCTGCTTAACCTTAGCTGGGGGAAAGCGAGTGCTCCGACCACTGAGCTATCCCGTCCCTCAACAAATGACAGTGGACCTGAAACAGAATGGATGGAGGAAGCTGGTTCTCTGATTGCAGTGAACATTCAGAGAGGGAGGGACCACGGGCTGCCGCCTTTCAACGACTGGAGGCAGTCCTGTGAGCTGCTGCCCATCGCTGATTTTGCTTCCCAGGACTTGAAGCTGGACATGGGTGACCTCTATGAGTAAGCCAGGATCTTTGGGGATGGGGAGGAAAGAGTATTTACCATTTTTATTGCATTGGCGTCAGAGATTTGAATAGGAAGAAAGCTGGGTTTATAGCTTGGCTGGAGGTTGGGTTGGTAGGGTGGGTGGGTGATGGGAGGGTGATGGGTGAGTAGATGGGTGGGTGGATGGGTGAGTGGATGGATAGTTGGTTGGTTGGAAGTTGATTTGTAGGTTGGTTGAATGAATAGTTGGTTGGGTGATTTGTTGGTGGGTGGGTGTGTGAGTGGTCGGTTGGTTGGATGCTCGCCTGCTTGCTTGCTTGGTTATGTGGGTGGGTGGATGGCTGGTTGGTTGGATGGTTGGTTGGTTGGCTGTCAGCTAGTTAGTTGGTTGGTTGGTTGGTCAGCTAGTTAGTTGGTTGGTTGGTTGGCTGCTTGTGAGTTGTCTTCCCTCGTTGGTGGTTGGGTGGTTGGGTGGATAGTAGTTGATTTGTGGGTGGTTGGATGAATAGCTGGTTGGCTGGTTAGTTGGATGGCTAGCTATTTGGTTGGTTGGTTGGCTGGTTGGCTGCTTGGTTGGGTGAGTGGGTGGATGGTTGGTGGTTGTCTGTGAAAAGCTTACACATCTGCAGATATTGAAAAAATAAATCCTGAAGAAAAAAAAAGAAATCGCCTTCAAAAAGAAATCAAGAACCTCAATAAACCGACACTCAGCATTTGCTTGCATACTCAAGCTTAGTTATCAGAATTACCCGAAGTCGGAATGCGGCTACCTTCATGGTAGGGCAACAACAAAAACCCCAACCCTGTGGCAATCGCAAAATCTCACCATTGGTGAACCTCGGAGCTCTAGCCGAGGAACAAAACAGAAAATCTAGCAGACCTCAAGCATCACCACTTTCTGTATAATATGTCCCTTCTCCTGCATTTAAACGTCTCTGACATCTTTCTCTAACTTACAACTTTGTTTTTCAATTCTTCATTTATACTCTTCCCAAGTGTTGGTGCTTAAAAGGTAACGGGTAAAAGTGTTCCCGTAACTTATGCAGTCGTTGGGGAGCGAGGTGTCAGAGACCTCAACTTCTCCAGGGGCCAGCATATATATTGAGGGCGGCGCCCATCTCCTCTCCCTCGCTGCTTTACCTTCTCTGACCCTAAAGAGGGGCAAGGTACTCATTTACAGCTGGGTGAACTTAAGGGGACTGTACTGAAGGCAAGGCGCGTGCGCAAACTGTTTAATCACCCATCCACTTAGTAAAACCACGCTAAATGCTGCTTTAGCCTTAGCTTGGGGGAAAAAGAGTACTGTGACCACTGAGCTATCTATCGTACTAAAGAAAAAAAAGGTAAAGGTAAAGGTGTCCCACAACTTATGCAGTCGCTGGAAAGCGAAGTGTTAGAGACCTCAGCTTCTCCAGGGGCCAGCGTATATATTGAGGACGGCAGTGCCCATCTGTTCTTCATCTCTGCTTTACCTTTTCCCTGACCCTACAGAGGGCCAAGGTACTCATTTAACAGCTGGGTGAACTTAGGGGGACTGTACTGAAGCCAAGGCGCGCGCGCAAAAGGTTTAGTGACCCATCCACATATTAAAATTACGCTAAATGCTGCTTTAACTTTAGCTTAAGGGAAAACGAGTGGATCAGTAGTCTAGATGTAACACGCCTGCCTAGAAAACAAAAAGTCCAAGTTTGAAGAGTCGTGGCTTCATCCCCGTTTGGGCCCAAAACTTTTCCCCAGTCCATTAGACCATGAGTGGTGGTCCGTGTGCTAGTCTTTCGGATTAGACAATAAACCGAGGTCCCATGAGTTACACATAATTATTTAGCGCGCTTAAAAGAACCCACCGTAACAAGAGAGTTGTCCCTGGCAAAATTCTGTAAAAAATAAGTCACTCTAATAGGGAAACAAATACAGTTGGAAGACAGGACAAGAAAAAAATGGGTTGCGCTGCTGTTGTGGCGACGCTCTCTCTCCAGAGAAAGCAGCCCGAATTTCACGCAAATAAATCTGCAGTGGTATGAAATGAACTGAAATGAAATGAAAGCGATTGCTGTGTCCACTGAGCTTATCTGTCGCACTACTCTAGACTTGGAGACAGGATAGCTCAGTGGTCAAAGCACTCGCTTTCCCCCAAGCTAAGGTTAAGCAGCGTCGAGCGTGGGTTACCACTTGGATGGGTGACCGTTTGCGCGCCTTGGCTTCAGAACAGTCCCCCAGTTCACCCAGCTAGCTGTAAATGGGTACCTGCCCTCTGTAGGGTCAGGGAAGGTAAAGCAGCGAGAGAGAGAGAGAGAGGAGATGGGCGCCCCGCCCTCAATATCATTACTGGCCCCTTAGAGAAGCTGAGGTCTCTGACGCCTCGCTCCCCTAGAACCACATAGAACACCTTGACCTTGTTTGTACTCTGGACCTTAACCTTGACATGTCTGGTACTGGTTCCTGCAGGAGTGTGGAGGACGTGGACGTGTTTGTGGGGCTGATGCTGGAGGGTCAGGTGGCCGGATCGCTGGTGGGGCCCACCCTGGCCTGTCTGCTGGCCAAGCAGTTCCAGGTCCTCAAGTTTGGGGACCGCTTCTTCTACGAGACCCGAGACCCCCTGGAAGGCTTTACTGAAGGTGAGTGTGTGAGGGAAGGATGGAAGGATGGAGGGAGGGATGGATGGATGGGTGTGGCAGAGTCTTTTTGTGTGTGTGTGTGTGGGGGGGGGGGGGGGGGGTTGTGTGTTTGTGTGTGTGTGTGTGTTTGTGTGTGTGTGTGTGTTTCTTTCGATTTATGTCTGTTCACACAAAGAGATATTAGACACGAGAGAGAGAGGGGGGAGAGAGATTCATTTATTTATTTATTTATTTATTTATTCTTTTTTATCGAGGATAATGGAATAAGCACTTACGTGATTTTTTTTTACATCCAGTCCCCGTGTGTATGCGGTTTTGTGAATTCTGTCATCTGTTCCCACCGGCACATTATGGCGTACTCTTACTAAAAGCGGAACAGGACTTTAACGTGTGCGCAAGATGTTTTGCAAGCGTTCGCACACGGGGCCTTGGTTTATAGTCTTATCCGAAGGACTTTTGGGGAGAGTGGAGTCTGCACTGATGTTAACTCCAGGGGAAAATATCCCCCTTGAACGGGAATCGAACCCGGGTCGTCAGATTGCCAGCGCAATGTTCTAACCACTAGGCTATCTCGTTCCGTGGATGTAGCAGAGACCTTTGTGTGTGTGTGTGTGTGTGTGTGTGTGTGTGTGTGTGTGTGTGTGTGTGTGGTGTGTGTGTGTGTGTGTTGTGTGTGTGTGTTTTGTGTGGTGTGTGTGGTGTGTGTTGTTGTTGTTGTTGTCTTCAATTTAACGTCTGTTCACTCTTAGTGATATTAGACGAGGGATGTGGAAAATGAAGAGGAAGTTAAAACAGAGAAGGGAATGGAAAGAGAAAAGAATGATTAGGTAACATGTGTGTTGGTATTTTCATGCAACTAAAAAAAAAAAAAAAAAAAAAGGGGGGGGGGGGGGGATCTTAAACATGAGTAAAAATTTAAATTCAACAAATTGTTAACATGAAATAACTATGAAGTAACTACAACAAATACTCTAATGGGCTGTGCAATAGACATTTAACAATGGCAAAGGCTAATTTTGGATTTTAAATACTGTTTCACAAGACTGCTCACAAAACGTGGGTAAAAAAGGTTTTACAATTGAACACTCAAATATGATGTGAGTGTTGGAAATATGTTCCCCACAGAGACACCTGACATTTTTACAAAATTTTGTTATAAATGCATTTAATGTTATTCTAAAATATAGTGTATTAACTCTTCTCGTAGTTGCAATACTTAAATGTGTTTGAGAAGGATAACATGAAATAAGGCCATTAGTCTGGCAACTCTTTAAAGATCGTTCCTTGAGTTGATCTGATTCTCTCCACTTACTCCACGATGTTTGTTCTAACAAACGGTATCCCTCCTGTAGAGATAATGGAACATG
>CM054161.1:11798971-11823971 GCA_028751875.1 Rapana venosa | reverse complement strand
GTTTTAATGAAATTGGGTTAGGTGTGTGTGTGAAATTGTGTGTTATTGTGTGTGTATGTGTTTTGAAATGTTTTTAGTGTACTGTACGGGAGTGTTCACATTTTCTTTTCGTTTTTACCACTGATGTTGCATACATGGGCAGTCAGTCACATACATATGACTTTCACCATGTGCTCATATCCCAAAAACATTTTTTTTGGGATTCTTTAAATTCTTCTTTGATTCTTAAAGCTAATACCAACTTAAAAACCCCGACCCAGACTCTTTTGATGAATTCACACCAATACAGACAAGTAACCATTGGTTTTATTTTTGTTTTTCCATCTTTCCCCCCGCAACCCTGGGGGCCAAATCGAGAGACGCCCCGCAAACCCAACCCCACCGGGTTGGGGGATTTTGAGGATGGTCAAAGTAAACGCGTTTATTCCCTAAGACTTCGGTAAAAAAAAGTTTTTAAGGGGTTTCCCTATCCCCGTCCAAAACCCCATCATCCCCTTTCCCATTTCCCCTACCCCTCTTCACCCCCCTCCTCATCCCCTGCCTGTGCTCCCTCCCACCTACCACCCCCATCCCCTTTCCTATCCCCTTCCCCCTCCCCTTTCCCCCACCCCTCCTCATCCCAAAACCCTTTCCCCCCCCTATCCCCCCCCCCTACCACCCCCCATCCCTCCTACCCCTTTCCCCATCCCCTTCCCCCATCCCCCCTCATCCCACCCTCCCCCTACCTGTCCCCCCATCTCCCTTCCACCCCCCCCTCCCCCCTTTTCCTCCTTTCCTCTGCCTATCCCCCTCCCCCTTTGTTGAAAATCCTTTAAATTTTAAAGCCCCATTTTACATTTAGGGATTTTAAAAGTGTTGTGTGTGTGTGGGTTGTGGGTGGTTTTGGTGTGGTGTGTGTGTGGGGGTATGTTGTGTTTCGTGCGTGCGCGCGTATATATTTACAAAAACTTTTATTTATATATTTGATGAAAGCTGAATGCGTTAAGTTTTTTTGAGTGCAAGCGTTTTGCTTTGGTTTTTTTTTACGAAAATCCACTCCCGTAAATATTAATAATAAAATAATAAAAATTATTATTATTATAAATTTTTATCCCCAACTCCCCCCCTTCCTATTCCCCTCCTATGCATAACTGGGTATACACAAATCGTTTGGGTTTTAAAACCAAGGGTTTTACGAGACAGAAAAATGTTCTTGCATGTCTTTAAACAAAGACTTGTAGTTGCCTTCCCAGAAAAGAACTGCACCATTTGTGGAACGTTATTATGTGGTTATAGAAAAAAACTAGACTGGTTCTTTTTTTTTTGGGGGGGGGGGGGGAAGAAAGAAGAAAAAGTTTTTCAGAAAAGGGTACATACTGTTTTTTTTCATTGCAGTTACACAGGTCGATTCAATGTTTATCTAAAAAACAAAAATAACATTTTCTATAATATTTTTCTCTCTGATCCCTTTATCTCCTTTGTCCCTTCTGTCCCGTCGTCTGTCTGTCTTCTTTTCCTTTTTCTCCTTCTCTTTTCTTTTCTCTCTTTTCTCCCTCCCCTCTCTCCCCTTCCCCTGTCTTGGTGTGTGTCTCTCTTTCACAACAACACAAAACCACTAATTTACCCACCCCCCCCGCAAAAACACTCACGCAAAAACCCCCCCCCCCTCCCCACGCACCCCACATGCACACCCACAAAACACACCATACACACACATGCACACTACTTAACCCCCCACACCCCACACATGCAAAAAACATATACACAAACCTTACCCCCCCCCCCCCCCAAAAAACCACACACTTAAACCCCCCCCCCCCCCCCCCCCCCCCCCCCACACACACACAACCCTAAACCCCCCCCCAAAACACACACACAAATTAACCCCCCCCCCCCCCCCCCAAACCCCCAAAAACCCCCCACCCCCCCCCCCACCCACCCCAAACCCCCCCCCCCCCCCAAAACCCCCCCCAACCCCCCACCCCCCCCCCCCCCCAAAACACAACCCCTTAACCCCCCCCCCCCCCACACACACACCAAAATCACCCCCCCCCCCCCCACAAACCACACTTAACCCTCCCCCCCCCCCCCAACCCAAAAACACCAACCCCCCCCCCCCCCCCCACACACACAAACACAACCCTCCCCCCCCCCCCCCACACACAACACAAACCCCAACCCCCCCCCCCCCACCACACACACAACCCCCACCCCCCCCCCAACACACACACACACACTTAACCCTCCCCCCCAACCCCTGCACACCCCCCCAACACACACACACTTAAAACCCCCCCCCCCCAAACCACCACACTTAACCCCCCCCCCCCCCCCCACAACCCCCACCATACCACACTAAAACCCCCCCTCCCCCCCCCCAAAAACACACAACACCATGGCCACACAAAAACACAAAGCAACCATAAACCCCAAAACCTCCCCCCCCCCCCCCCTTCCACACAACACTTGACCCCCCCCCCCCCCCACACCACACACAACCCCCACACCACACACACACACCCCAAAACACCCACAAACAACACACCACACACACACACACATATACCCTACTTTAAATCTCCCCTTTTTCCTCCTTTACACACACACGCCATTTTCCAAAACTTAAATCCTTTTTTTCACCCCACAACATACCCCACACAACCCTCCCCCCATGCACACCCCACACACAACAAACCCCACACCAAAACAAAACACACCCCACAAACATTTACATACTTAACTCCCTCTCTCTCTCCCCCACAAAACAGCACTACCCACCCCCTTAACTCTCCTTTTCTTTCACAAAAAACCTTTCACCCCACTTAAAAAACCCCCCTCCAAAGCACACAAACACACACACCACACACCACCCACCAACCCCACACACACCCCACACACCACATTTATTTAAAAAACTTTTAACTCTCCCCCCTACTCTCACACAAAAAACGCACATACACACATTAACCCTCTCCTCTCCCAAAACCCCACATTTCACAACTTAAAACCCCCCCTCCATGCACACACAACACACACAAAACACCCCCACAAAACACACACCCACCACAACCCCATAACATACTTAAAAAATCTCCCTCCCCTCTCCAAAACCCCCACACCCCCATACACCACTTAATCTCTCTCCCCTCACCCCCACACAAAACACCCCAAATTAAAACCCCCCCCCATGCACAAAACCCCAACCCCACACCACAAACCCCCACACACCCCACACACACACACACAACACACCACACATATTTTAAAAATTAACTTCCCTTTCCCCTCTTTTAACAACCCCACGCCCCTACACACCTTTAAATCTCTTCTCTCAAAACAACATAACACACTTAAAAACCCCCCTTTCCCTCACACACAACACACCCCAACCCCCAAAACCAAAACCCCCCACCACCCCACCTATACAAACTTAACCTCCCTCTCTCTCCCACAAAACACCCCCGCACATTTCACAAAAACTTAACTCTCTCTCCCCCACACCCCACAATTTTTCAAAACTTAAAAAACCCCCCTTCCCTGGACACCCCACACCCCACACACACCCCACACACACACACACACCCCACACATTACTTCTTAAAATTCCTTCTCCCTCCCCCACAACACCCTTTCCCCAACTTAAACTCTCTTTCCCCCACAAAACATACACAAACTTAAACCCCCCCCCATGCCAAAAACATACACACACAAAAATTCCACCACAAAATTTAAACATTTCACTTTAAACCCTTTTTTTTTTTCCCCTTGGGTTATTCCAGCGCTGGCGGAGATCCAAGACCGGTCCCCAGCATAACCCAAATACAGTGGGACGGTGGGGACAAACTGCTTCGAGTTACCGGATTGGCCGACGGCGAACTGACTGGGTTAATCAACGACCAAGAGAGCGAACTGAGAAAATGTCCGCCGAAAATGTAGAACCGGTATGGTAAAGGATTTTTACACCTAGCTATCTGTCTGTGTTGAGGGTGTGTTTGTGTGTGTGTGTTTGCGGGTGGGTGTGTGAATGGTGGCTTGTGTGTATATGTGTATTTCAAGAGCTAAGCCTGGTCAGTTTTTAAAGAAGTATGGTGGTGCTGCAGGGGAAATCCCTTTTCCAATGGTGGTATAGAGAGCAATGAAGGAGATGGACTGCCTGTCCAAGGCAGCAACTTGGATTGCCCTTCCAAAGCAGCAACTTGGATTGCCTGTCCAAGGCAGGCAACTTGGATTGCCTGTCCAAGGCCAGACAGCAACTTGGATTACCTGTCTAAAGCAGCAACATGGAGTGCCTGTCCAAGGCAGCAAACTTGGACAGCCAGGACCCATGTCGGCATGAGGCAAAACAATCCTGAGAAACAGTTTCCCAGGAAAAGGCATGGCGCCCGGCTGGGCATCAAGCGAAGATAAAAAAAGCTGCTTTTCTTGAGGGAGACAGTGCTGCTTAAATTACCATCTTCAGACTAGGACACTGCCAGCTCCTAACCCATCTCACCACCTAATAATGTATCCCACACTAAACTAGTTCCTTTTAGCACAAAACCCAAACTCTCTCTCATATTCTGCAGTCTGTTACCACAACACCGGGACACATCAGATGGAGGGAAAATTTCTGGCACAGGTTTTCCCAAGAAGGTGGGATGGTGTTTATACTGACAAGACCCCCCTGGCATCCCCACGGGAGAATTGTCTGAAATTTTTTGAAAGACTTACTTGCGTGATATGTTTGTTGTAAAAGAAAAGTTTAAAATTGTGTTCCTAAAAACCTTTTAAGGTCATTGAGGAGCGAGGTGTCAGAGACCTCAGCTTCTCTAGGGGCCAGCATATTGAGGGTGGGCGCCCCTCTCCTCTCCCTCGCTGCTTTACTTCCTGACCCTTAAAAGAGGGCAGGTACCCATTTTACAGCTGGGTGAATGGGAGGAGGACTGTACTGAAGCAAAGGCGAGTAAAAAGGCCATCCATCCACTTGGTAACACTTCGTGTTCCCAATGTGTGTTGTACAGGAAATGCAACGAGCCCAGCAAAAATTCAGTACCGAACCCTCGATGGAAGCTGCAACAACTTGCAGAACCCCGATGGGGAAAAAACCTTCGAGCCTCAGAAACGTCGCTGCCCTCACAACTTGTGGACGGTGAGTTGTCTTCCTTTGGCTTGTTGCTTTTTTGGCTGGTTGGATGGTTGGCTGGTGGTTGGTTGGTTGGTTGGCTGGTTGGCTGTTTGGTTGGTTGGTGGTTGGTTGGCAGGCTGGTTGGTTGGGTTGGCTGGTTGGTTGGCTGGATGGTTGGTTGGTTGGTTTGGTTTACTGTTGGTTGGTTGGCTGGTTGGCTGGTTGGTTGGGTTTGTTGGTGGTTGGTGGTTAGCTGGTTGGTTGGTTTTGGGCGGATGATTAGCTGGCTGGTTGGTTGGTTGGCTGGTTTGGGGTTTATTGGTTGGTTGGTTTCGCTGGTTTGTTGGTTGGTCGGTCGGTTGGTTGGTTGGTTGGCTGATCAAACGTCTACTATCCTGGTGGTTAGAGCGTTTCACGTTTGCGTTTTCGATCTGGGTGACCCAGGTTCGAATCCCCTTCAAGGGGGTTTTTTTCCCTGGAGTTAACATCAGTACCGAATCTACCCCGCTCAAAAGTCCTTCAGATGAGACTATAAATCGAAGTTCCGTGTGCGAGCACATACAGAACATCTTGAGCACACGTAAAAACCCGTCCCGCTTTTAGAAAGAGAGGCTATTGTGTGCGGAGGGAACGGATGACAAAATTTAACAAAAAATGCATACACACGGCGAGACTGATGTTAAAAAAACCCCCCACATGAGTGCTAATGTTCCTTATCCCCGAAATAAAAAATTAAAATGTGTAAATACTGTTTTTAAAGGATGACTTCTAATCTTGCAGACAACCTGCCCCGGACCCCGGGGCCCTCAGCGGGAATGCTCTGCCCTCTCCTCGCCTCATCTCCAGTCGGTGTCTCCCATGGGTGGATTCCTTTGCCGACGTCACCAAAACATGGTGATGGCCTGGGTCAGTTCATTGGACCACGACTTCACCGGGACCCCCGTCATCAAGAGTGAGTCCCTGATAGCGCTAATGTCTGGTGACAAAAGGTTAATTACGCACGTTAAAGCGCCATCGGTGGTCTAGAGATAACGCATCTTCCTATAAAAAGCAATAACTCTGGGTTTGAAGTGTGTGGTGGTTTGATCCTCGTAGATTTCCGTATGTATATTCTTCTTTTCAAACGCTCACACAGAAACTGTTGTCTCTCATTGAGCGGAAAATGGGTTACGCTGCCGTTAAGCGCCTGGGCAAGGTCAGGCCAGCGCATCCGACTCGGCAATGAGAGAGAATGTTATCTTAAGTATTTCTGGGAAAAAAAGGGCAGGGAATCTAGTAAGATGGCAGAAAAAAGACAAGAAGGTGGTGACAGGAAGAAAAGGAACAAGGCAGAAACAGACAGAGGGATAGCAAAGAGGGAATTCCTAGCACAGAATTTCCAGAAGGTGGGGATGCTGTTTATACTGACCGGGCCCCCGGGATCCCCACGGGGGGGAAAAAAGTGGAATAGTGGAAATGGTGACATTATTTGATATTTTTTGTATATGACTTCAAGTGAGTTTGTGTGTTTGAAGGACTAGGGTCGTGCCTCATTCATTCAGTATTGAATTTGGATTGAACATGATGTGCTTGCAGTGTATCTTTCAATTAATTTTGGTTTTGGGGTTTTTTGCAGTTCATTACTAAGTCATTAAAACCGGGGTAACCAAAATCGATGGACTTTCCCCCGTGGGTGTCGGGGGTCTGTCAAGTATCAATAGCATCCCCACCTTCGGACATTTTGTGCTGGATATCCTCTTTTCTATCCTCTCTTTGTTTCTGCCGTGTTCATTTTTCTTCTGGTCACCTCCTTCTTGTTAATTTTCTGCCCTTTGTGGGCCATTCTCCTGCCTTTTTTTACAGAAAGACTTGAAGTGGTGGGAACAGATGACAAAATTTACAAAAACCGCATACGCACGGGGACTGTGTATAAAAAAAAACATGAGTACTTATTCCATTATCCCTCGATATAAAAAATAAATCTGAGCGCATTGATTGTTGCTTTTACATGATTCAGCGCTATATAAATTCCATACATTATTATTATTATTATTATTATTATTATTAAATTATCAATTCTCTCCAACCAAAAGTCGGATGCGCTGGGCCTGACTTGTTCAGGAGCTTAACGGCAGCGCAATGCATTTTCGCTCACATGACAGACAACATTAGTTGCTGTCTGAGCGCTCAACGAAGAGAAGAAGAAGAAAATGGAGGACATGATATTTGTTTCTCTGGTTTCAGGGAACACAGACAATCAAATGCTGTGGTGAAATTGCCGAGAATCTTGAAGGCGGAAAATGGGTACGTTAGTCATGATAAACGCACAACAGTACACTTTTTTTTTTTTGGGGGGGGGGGGGGGGGGGGAGGGGGGTACTACCACATTGTAGACGGGATAGCTCAGTGGTCAGAGTACTCGCTTTCCCCCAAGCTAAGGTTAAGCAGCATCGAGCGTGGTTACCACTGGGATGGGTGGCCGTTTGCGCGCACCTTGGCTTCAGTGAAGTCCCCCAGTTCACCCAGCTGTAAATGGGTACCTGCCCTTTTTAGGGTTAGGGAAGGTGAAGCAGCGAGGGAGAGGAGATGGGCGCAGCCCTCAATATGCTGGCTCCAGGAGAAGTTGAGGTCTCAGATGTCTCGCTCCCCTACGACCACATAGGTTATGGGAATACCTGTACCTTTTGATTTTACTACCACATAATATTGGATGTTGCTATTGCTGTGCTTGCAGGGTTGTTCTTTTGTTTTATAGATTTAACAAAACTGCTGTAAAGTCTTAGATATGAGGAAAAACTTGTAGTTATTGATTTATCTTGTTGCTTATTACTAAATGAACACGTAAAAAGAAAACCCCGCATTTTACAAGCTTTAATTCTTCTTCTTCTTCTCAGATTAAATAAATGACCTGAAACATTCCCTAGTTTCTGAAAATAGCGTCATTGTTGATGAAGAAATTATCTGTAAGCACTTAAAGGCAATAAATATTAACAAATCTCCCGGACCAGATGGTATATGTGGAAGAACCCTGAAATTCTGCGCTACTGAGCTTGCCAGTGTCCTTCAACACCTGTTCCAGGCCTCATGGATACTTGTCAAGATTCCGTATTTGGAAAACTTCCAATGTAATACCTCTTCCAAAGAAACCCCAATCCTTCTCGGCTAACGATTTTAGACCTGTAGCTCTCACATCTCTTGTGATGAAAACGCTAGAAAAGATCGTTTAAAATCTCTCATTCTTTCCGTACGAGAAAAGACCTTGACCCACTGCAATTTGCATTCCCGGTCTCGAAGGGGTGTCGAAGTTGCCAAACTATTCTTTTGAACAAATTGTATAGCCATTGGAAACACCGACTCTCATGCCAGAATATGTTCGCTGACTTTAGTTCAGCTTTTAATACAATTGCAGCCTCACGTTTTGGTTTCCAAAATAATTTCAAAATTTTACGTAGACAATCAACTTGTTCATTGGCTGATTGAATTTTTAACCAAACAGACCACAGCGTGTTTTGGCCAACAAAATATCTTCTTCAGTTAGATTTCCTGCACTGGTTTCCGCAGGGTTGGTCCTTTCCCCCCACTTTTACATTCTATACCCGTGATTGCAGAAGAACTAGGGAAATTTCCCTTTTGGTAAAGTCGAGAGGATAGTGCTTTTTTATCTCTCTTATCCGGTCATCTTGACCACGGTCCAGCCCTCCCCGGTTCGACACTGGTGTGCGGGGCCTTTTGGGGCTAAAGTTTCAAAAACTTAAACTGCCTATCGACTTCAGAAGATCGGGCATACTTAAAAAATTTATTATCCAAATAAAGAATTTGAAAACTTTTTGAACTATAAGTATCGGGGGACTTTTTTTGACCACAAATTAAACTGGGACGTTAACACTGCCCTTTTGTCAAAAAGGGACAAAACGTCTGTTTTTTTGGGGAAAAACTGAACTCATTTTTTGTAGAAAAAAAGTTTTTTCCTTTTTTTAAAAAGTCTTACTAAGAGGTTTAAGTTTTTGTTTTCATTTTTTTTGGTCAATAATTTAGTTTAAAAAAAAGAATGCCTGCAGAGAATTGTAAGAATTGCTCAAAAATAATTGGAAAAAAACAAAAAAAATTCTTCGTCTGCAATCAGAACTTGTACGCAAAGGGAACAGCCATTTTGGGTGATCCTTCCCCTGCTTTGTTTCCGAATTTCAAAGTTTCCTTGGAACGCCGTTTTTCAGTGTCCTCAGCAAAACAACAGAAAAAGAAAATTTTTTTGTCCATTAAGCATTCGAAAATTTTGAATTCACAATGGTGACTACCTAGTTTTACATTTATCTGAAATTTTTGCCCGATTTTCATTTTTATGAGTTATCAATACAAATTTTTGTGTGTGTGTGGTGTGTGTGTGTGGGTGGGTGTTGTTAAAAAAAGTCTGTTTCTCTAGTTTAGTCAACGGTCTTAAAACATTGAAATTTTATATTGGTGTAGGTGTGGGTGTGCGTGGGGGTGTTCGACAACCCCGTGCGTGTGTACGTGTGCGTTATGCGTGGTAAAAATAATTTTTATTCTTCTATCAATGGGTTTAAAATTTGTTCACAAATTTATGTGGTCGTGCGTGGTGGTTTTGTGTGTGTGCGCATGCGCGCGTGTGTGTTGGGGTGTTGTTTGGATTTTATTTGAAAACAATATGAAATATGCTTTTTGTCTTTGTATATTTGATGTGTTCAATTGCCCGTCAGTATTGTAAATTTCCCTTCATGAATGATTTAAAAAGTTTTTGACTTGACTTACTTGACTCAAGCTGGACAGCAACTTTGTTGTCTGTCATATGAGCAAAAAATGCGTTGGCTGCTGTGAAGCGATATATGAACAAAGGCTAGGTGGCTTATCCTATAGTTTTTGTCGTGGTCGTAGCCCTCGTCCGTCTCATCATCCTTATCATCTATCAGCGCGCAGCAGCAGCACAGCAGCATTTCATCCCTTTTCTCCTTTCTTCTCATCGCATCAATTTTTCCCTCCCTTTCCCCCCTCTTTTTCCTCCTCATTATCATTTTTTCATCATCTCATCTCATCAAATCATCATCACATATCTCATCACGATCTCCTCCTTTTTCTACTCATCACCATCAATTTTCCCTCCTCCTCCCCCTCCTTTTCCTTCTCCTCCTCCTCCTCCTCCTCCTCCTCCTCATCATCATCATCATCACCCATCATTATCATCTCCTACCCTTTCTTCTCATCACCATCATTATTTTTTTCCATCTTTCTCTTCCTCCCCCTCCTCCTGCTGCTGCTGCTGCTCCTCCTCCTCCTCCTCATCATCATCATCCTCCTTATTACGACCATTATCCTCCTGATGATGATGATAATGATTATGACGATGATGATGATGATAATGATGATGACGACGACGACGACGACGACGATGATGATGATGGTGACGATGATGATGATGATGATGATGATGACGACGACGACTACGACGACGACGACGACGACGATGCTGATGATGATGACGATGATGATGATGATGCTGGTGGTGGTGGTGGCTGCGGTGTGTTCAGAGGCCCCTGTTTCCCTATCCAGCTGACCAGTGGAGACCCGATGGGCCGTGACTGTATGGAGTTTGTCCGTTCTCTGCCCTTCTCCTTCCCTAACGGCACACAGCTGCGTGAGTCCTGACCACACACACACACACACACACACACACGAACACACAAGCAGACACACACGCGCGCGCGCACGCACGCATGCACACACACAAGCAGACACACACGCGCGACGTACGCACACACACACACGCACACACACACAACAAAAACACACACACAACACACAAGCAGACACACGCACATGCACGCACGGACACACAGACACAAGCAAGCAAGCAAGCAAGTGTGCGCACGTGTGTTCACTCACATGAGCACGCGAACACACACAGCGCACTTAAGACAGGCTATAGCTGGTTGATCCGTTTATTAGTGTCTTTGTTTGCTCGCTTGCTTGATTGATTGATTGTTTGATTGATTTATTGATTGATTGATTGACTGATTGACTGTGTGGTTGATTGATTGATTGATTGCTTGATTGATTGATTGCTTGTATAATTGATTGATTGACAGATTGATTGATTGATTGACTGTGTGGTTGATTGATTGATTGATTGATTGATTGGTTGATTGACTGATTGCTTGTTTGCTTGTATAATTGATTGATTGATTGATTGATTGGTTCAAAGCAAAGAGAACAGGTCAACATTTTGTCTGATTGATTGATTGATTGATTGATTGATTTATCGATTGATTGATTGAAAGTCAAGAGAGCAAACGAACAATGTGGTTGATAGCTGTCGGATGGATGGATGGATGGATGGATTCATTCTTTCATTTATTTTTTCATTCATTCGTGTTGGTTAATTGATTTATTCGTTTACTTTTGTTTGAAAATTTATGGTTGGGGTGGATGGATGGATGGATGGAGGATGGATGGATGTTTTTGGGAAAAGATGGTTGATTGAGGATTGATTCCGGGGCCCCGGAGCAGTTTAACACGCTGACCTCTTCCCGGGGTGCTTCAGCTTGGGGTACGGGGAACAAAAAGGAGGGGGTGGACAAAACCTGAAGGGAGGAAAACGGTCAGTAGCGCTGCAGGGGGTGTCTCTTTCTTTTTCTGTCTTGTCGGCTTGTTGTCCTGTCCTGTCTGTTTTTATCTGTCTGTTTGGGCTGCCTGTCCCTTTTTGTCCTGTTTTTGGGCTGTTTTTGTCTTTTTCCTGTTTTGTCTTGTTGTCTTTTCTTGGACCCGTCTTGTCTGGCCCGTTCCTGTCTGTTTGGTTTTGTCTTTTCCGGCTGTCTTGACTGTTTGTCGTCCTTTCCTGTCTGGTTTCCCCTCTGTTGTTTTTTCTGGCTTTTCTTTCCTGTCTGTCTTTGGGCTTTTTCTTTTTGACTGTCTTTTTTGCCTTTTCCTGTTCTGTTTTTGCTGTCGTCTGTCTTGGGGCTGTTTCCCGTCTTTTGTCTGTTTTGTTGTTTGGGGCTGTCCTGCCCGGGTTTTTCTTGTTGTCTTGTCTTTTCCTGTTGTCCCGTCTGTTTCCCGGGCTGTCTTTATGTTTTGTCCCGTCCGGGCCCGTCTGTCCCGTGTTTTCTGTCCCGACTTTTTCTATCTTGTTTTTGTTGTTTGTCCGCCCGCTGTCTTGTCCTGTCTGTTTTGTCTGTCTGTCGGGCTTGACTGTCTTTTCTGTCCTGTTTTGGGCTGTTTGTCGCCCTGTCTGTCTGTTTTGGTCCCTTTTCTGTCTGTCTTATTGTCTGTCTTGGGCTGTCTGTCTTGTCTGTCTGTTTTTGGTTTTCTGTTTTTGTCCTGTCTGTCCGTCCTGTCTGTCCTGTCTGTCCTGTTGTCTTGTCTGTCTGTCCGTCTGTCCTGTCTGGCCCGCTGTCTTGTCTGTCTGTCTTGTCGGGCCTGCCTGTTCGTCTTGTCTGTCTGTCTTGGGCTGTCTTTCCTGTCTTGTCTGTTTTGACTGTTTTTCTGTTCTGTCGCCTTTTTTCCCGTTTTTCTTGTCTGTCTGTTTTGAACTTCCCTTTTGTCAGTCCTGTTTGTCTTGTATGTCTGTCTTGACTGTCTTGGGCTGTTTTTCTCGTCCCCGTCCCGTCTGGTTTTTTGCCTGTCTGTCTTGTCTGGGCCCCATCTGTCTTGTCTGTCTTTTCCTGTCTGTAAACCTTTTTTCTGTCTGTGGGGATCTGTTTATGTATGTATTTCTATTTCTTTTCCCCGTGGCTTCTATCTGCCCCGTCTTTCGGGTTTTTTGCCTGCCTGATTGCCCGTTTTTGTCTTTTTGTCTGTTTTATCGGTATGTATCCTTTGTCTTTTTAGGGACTCTAATGTTGTGTTTGTATTGTGGGGAAACTTTGGGGCTTTTCTATTGTGACCCCCCTTACTCCCTTTTTTTACCTTTTATAACGCGGGTAATGGAATAAGATTATGTGGTTTTTTTTTAAAAAATTAGTCCCCGGGGGCTTTCGGTTTGGTGAATTCTGTCATCTGTTCCCCCCAGCACACGAGGGCCCTACTCATACGAAAAGCGGAACAGGATTTAACGTGTGCCCAAGATGTTCTGCGTGCGTTCGCACACGTGGCCTCGGTTTATGGTCTCATCCGAAGGACTCCCTTTTGATATATTGCGGCCTAAGGCCATTGTACTATTAACTATTTGAGAGTTCTTAGAGTATCTGCCTGTCTGTCGTTTTGCCTGTCTGTGTGTGTTTTGTGTGTGTGTGTGTTTTGGGTGGTCTCTTTGATAGTCTCTTTCTGTCTGTATCTATGTCTGTATCATAGTCTCTATCCCCCTCTCTCTCAATGAGAAGGAGAGGGAGGGTAATAAAAGTGTTTTATAACTCTTTGATGTTTGTTATCCTTTTAAAGATATGTTCTTTTGTGTGTGTGTGTGTGTGTGTGTGTGTTGTGTGTGTGTGGTGTTTTTTGTGTTGTGTTGGTGTGTGTGTGTTGTGTGTGTGTTGTGTGTGTGTTGTGCGTGCGTGCGTCTGTGTGTGCGTGCATACGCGCGCGTCTGTGTGTACACAGAGAGAGAGACAGAGATTTACTTCCCCTTTTCACCTCATTTTTGTGTTGTTGTTTTTTATACGCATTGTTTTACGCGTTATATGGTCTTTCGGGGGAATAGGTCATGTGTTTCGTCGGGAATAGATGACAACATTTACAAAAATGCATGCTCATGGAGACTGGATATAAAAAATATCACATGGGTGATTATTCCATTACTCTCGAAATAATCAAGAAAAAAAAGGTGGCAGGATGGTTAAGACGTTCACCTGCCTAACAAGTAAACCTTGAGGTTCTGGGTTCGATTCCTATCCTCGCCATTTCTTCCTAGTTTGACGAAAAAAATCGAACTGAATGTCAAAGTCATTCGGATGAGGCTGTAAACCGAGATCCTGTGTGCAAACACACCGAAATCATCTTGCGCACGCTTTAAAATCCCGTTTCATCTTACGGAAAATAAAATCTTCGAAAATGATGAACAAAAAATAAAAAGTATTCTGTGAAGCGTGGTTTTTTTTAAACATTTTTTCTGCACTTCTTTATAATCATTAATTTTGTGTGTGTGTAATTTTTATTGTATTTATTTCTCTTCAGGGACAATGAAGACTTCCAAAGGCAACATGCTGCCAGAAAATCCTTCAGCCACTTGCAAAAAAAAAGTCGAGGGAGACTACTGCTTCATGGCAGGTGAGTGGTGGTGAATTAGCTCCCTTAAAAACCATGGCTGCTGGTTTTTGACTGGGTGACTCTTTAAAATTTTTAGCCTATTCTTGTTGCTTTTTCCATTGACAATGAAATCATCAAAATTGGGGGGATCAGTGGTCTGAGGAATGCACCGCCCAGAAATCGAATGTTGGGTTCGTTTTAAAACGGGTGGGTACGATCCCGTTTTGCCCCCAAACTTCCCCCCCCCCCCCATCACCATTAACCGTGAGTAGTGGTTGAGTGCTAGTCTTCGGGTGAAAGGATAAAAATGAGGTCAATGTGGCGACAACATTTAGCGCACGTAAAAGAACCCTGCAGAAACAAGATTTGTTGTCCCGGAAAAATTTATGTTGAAAAAGTCATCAAAATTGGGGGAACAAGTAACTTGCAAACGGGATTTTTTTTTAATAATATGGGTGGGCTGCTCTTGTGGCGAGAAAGACTTGGGAGAGAGCCCAAATTTCACGCGGACGGACTGAAGTGGTATTCAATTCAATTCAAGTAATTCAGTTTTTAAACATAAATTAGTAAAAAACAACAACATTTTACATTTGCTCAAAACCCACTACCAACCCTACTATATCACCATTATCCCCAGTCCCCACATTCATCACATATCATCATCTCATTTTTATATTATTACAATCATTATTCATAATTTACCAACATCTTATTATCTTCATCATCAAAATCATTACCCCCATATCTCATTAACATTAAAAAATTCATATTCATCATTACCATCATAAAAATCTCATCAAAAATTACCATCATCAAAATCTTTTCCACCCATTTACCATCATAAAAAATATTCAATATCAAAAACCATTACCATATCAAATCATTCCCATAATTAAAAATCTTTACCATCTTAAAAATCATTCCAAAATTTAAAAATCATTACCATCATCAAAATCTTTCCCATATCATTACCATAGCAAAATCTTACCATCATCAAAATCATTACCCCATTACCATAATTAAATCTTTACCATCATCATATCATCATTCCACCAAAAAAATCTTTCCCATCATCAAAATCATTACCATCATCAAAATTATCCCATCACATTCCCCTCTCTTTACCATCATCAAAATCATTACCATCATCACCTTTAAACCATATCAAAATTTTCCCGTCATAATATCATCATTCCCACCCCCAAAATCATTACCATCATTAAATATAATTAATCATATATTACCCCCTTCAGATTCTTTCCATATCATTCCATAAAATCATTACCATCTAATTTTTTATTACCATCATAAAAAATCTTTTTCCACATCATCACCATCATCAAAATTTTACCATCTATCACCATAATCAAAATCATTCCCATCTCATCCCGTATCAAAAATTATCACCATCATATCATCATCTCAAAATCATTCCATCATCACCCATCTAAAAATCATTACCTCATCAAAATCTTACCCCACCACCCCATCATAAAAATCATTCCCTCATCATCCCATCATCAAATCATTACCACCACCATCCCCATCATAAAATTATTACATCAAAAAATTATTACCACCATCTCCCCCCATCAAAATTTACCATCATCATTTCATCTCTATCCATCATCAAAAATCATTACCATCATCATCAAAAAAATTTTCTTCTTCTTTTCTTTCATCTGCCGTGGTGCCTTCGGCGTCGCGGGGGGGGGAACACAGCGTCTGTCTGCAGTAGGCGGGAGGCTTGATGTAAGTGACAGGTCAGGGGCTGCAGGGTGTCGCCGGAGGTCGCTCCTCGTCCCCTTTGGGTTCCCTTGGTTTTCCCAGCCATTGTGTTTGGGGTGATGCTCGTGGGCTGGTTGGTTGGGCGGCTTTAGTGGGGTGACCAAACACCTGACCCTTTTTTGTTCGTTTGGTGGGAATTGGTGTGTTTAAAAACATCCCTTCTCTGACCAAGGCAGGGCTGAAGTGGAACAGCCGTGAAAGCCCCCCCCCCCCCCCCACTCTCCTTCCTATTCTTTCCCACCTCTCCTTCACATGGCTGTCCTCCCGTCAGAAACCCTACCCCTTGTTGATGCACTGTGGTCCCCTTTTTTTGTGACCCAGGCTTAGTGTTAAACACTGCTTCAGATCAGTGGCATGGTTGTTATACCGATTACACAATACACACACACACACCACAACACCCAAACCCCTCTTTCTCCTCTTCACACACACACACAGACACTCACAAACTTCTCTTCACACACAACTCTTTCTTTCTATCCGGATGTCAAGCAGAGAGGGGGGGAAATAACCCATAGAAGAGTTCATCCCTTGGCGGGTTAAGCTATAGCGGGGTTTTTTTTTTTCTCCTTATTTATTTATTTAAATTTTTTTTTGTCTTTTTCGCGGGGTTTCCTTGGGGGGTCCAACCCTCGTCCCGTCGTGGAAACGGAAACGGAACTGGCTAAGGGCTGGTTGGGAAACTGTGATGGGCCCAGCAAGCCCAAAGTGGGTTTTAAAAAACCTAAGAAAACTGAAAAAAAAAAATAAACGGACGGATCAAAATATTCCATATCAAAATCATTACCCCCTTCACACCATCAAAAAAATTGCCATCATCACCCATCAAAATCTTACCTCAAATCATCTTACATTCTCCTCATCAAAAATCCCCCTCATATAACCCCCATCTTGCCTCGAAAAAAATGTACCCATCTTGTACCAAAGCATTGAAGAATTTTTTATTTGTTCCCCGGTGAGCTCCCGGGTTCACCAAAAGGGGATATTTTCCGTATGGGGCCGTTCACCCGGGCCTTTTTGGTAGCGGATTCTGATTTCCGGGATGGTGTCTAAATCGATACGTGTTATTTTTTAAAAGTATCCTCTTTTACCGGCCGAAATGGCCTACTCTTTCGAGAGGTACGGAAAGGGGTTTTAACATGTGCGCAAGTGTTTTGTGTGCGTTGGCACTCGGGGGCCTTGGTTTATAGTTCTCCCAAAAGGGTTTTGATTGAGTAAAATTCCCTTTTTGGGAAACAAAAAGGGAATGGCTGGTGTTTGGGGAAAGGAAAACCCGAACCTCAGGTTTTTCCTGTAGGCAGTGAAAAGTTTCTTAACCATCCCGCCCCTTCCTTGTATAATATGAAGGGAAAAAAATCTATGTCTTTGATCAAAACGCATTCCCCTCCCCGTCTCCCCTTTTCCACCTTCCTCAACCCTCCCCCCCCCCCCCCCCCCCCCCCTTTTTTTCCCCGGGGCCCTTTCTTTTCTTCTCTTCCCCCTTCTTCCAAAAAATTCCCCTTAACAATCCTCCGGGGGTTTTAAAACCTCTTCCTTTCCACAAACCTTCCCCTCTTGTTCTTTTTTTCAATTTTGGTTTTGTTTTTGGCTTTTTGTTTTGTTTTTCTTTTCTTCTTTCTTCTTTTTTTTTTTTTTTTTTTCTTTTTTTCTTCTTTTTCTTCTTTTCTTTTCTTTTAATTCTTTCCCCTCCCCCTTCTCAAAATTTCTTCTTTTCTTCTTCTTTTTTTTCTTTTCTTTTTCCCTTTTTTCTTCTTTTCTTCTTTTTCCCCTTTCTTCTTCTTTTCTTTTCTCTTTTTTTTTTTTTTTTCCTTTTTATTTTCTTTTTCTTCTCTTTCTTTTTTCTTTTTCTTCTTCAAAATTTTTTCTTCTTTTTTCTTCTTTTTCCCCTTTCTTGGGAATCTTCTTTTTCGGAACTTCTTCTTCTTCTTCTTTTCTTCTTCTTCTTCTTTTTTTCTTTTTTTTTTTTTTTTTCTCTTTTTCATTTTTTCTTTCTTTTCTTTTCTCCTCCCTTCCCCCTTTCTATCCTCTTCCCCCTTTCTTTTCTTCTCTTTTTTTTTTAAATTTTTTTTCTTTTTTTTCTTTTTTCTCAATTCTTCGGAACTTGGAATTTTTTCCCTTTTTCCTTTTCCTTTTTTTATTTTTCCGATTTTCTTTTCCTTCCCTTTTTTGGGAATTTTTTTTTTTTTCTTTTCTTTTTTCCCCTCCCCCCTTCCCCACCCCCCTTCCTTTTTTTTCTCTGTTTTTTTAAACGCGTAAAAACCGCCAGATCTCCGCCCCCTTAGACACAGAGCAAACCGGGGGAAAAAAAACTTCCTAAAACAACCCAGGAAAGTTAAGTTTAATCCGGTTTTTTTGTAATTGGGGTACCCAAAATCAAAGTGTTTTGGAAAACGGGTTTTTTTTAATTTTTAAAAAATGGGGAATTCCGAAATTTAAAGGGTTTGAAATTTTTGGTTATAAAACCAAAAGGGAATTTTTTTAAAAGGCATTTTACGAGGAATCCCCATTTTCTTTTTTTTTCCTTTTTCATTCCGGGCCCTAAGGGGGAGAACGGAGAACAAGAAATGGGGGAGAAAAAAAGGAAAGAAAAAAATTTTAACAATGAATTTTTTTTAAAAAAAAAATTTTTATTTCCCCCAAAAGTTTTATTTTTGAGGGTTGCCCTTTTTTTTTTTTTGGGGGGAAAAGCAAAAACCCAGGAAAAAGAGGGAAAAAAACCCCAATAAAAATAATGTTTTGATGATTTAAAAAGGGGAAAAGGGAAGGGGGGGGGGAAGGGAGTAGGGGGGGGGGAAAAAAAAGAAAAAGAAAAGAAAAAAAAGAGGGGGGGGGGGGGGGGGGGGGGGGGGGGGGGGGGAAGAGAGGGGGGGGGGGAAAGAGGCAGTTTTTTAGGCAAATTCTCTGTCTGTTGTCTGTCTGTCTGTTGTCTGTCTGTCTGTTGTCTGTCTGTCTCTCTCTCTCTCTCTCTCTCTCTCTCTTCTCTCTTTTCTCTCTCTCTTCTCTTCTTTCTCGTTAAATAGTGGCGAAAGGCTGATTTAAATAAAAAATTTTATTTCTTTGTTCTCTGTCCCTGTCTCTCTCTTCTCTCTTTCTGTCTCTGCTCTTGTCTCTCATTTGTGGGGGTGTGTGAGGTAGTATGTATGTATGTTGTAGTGTTGGTATGTCGTATGTGCAAAGTAATTGGGTGTTATCAAGTGCTTCAAATCGTGAGTTTTTATGTGCTATTTTTCTACCTCTTCTTTTAAAAAAGATTTATGATGATGTTTATTTAACATTTTTTTTTTAAAATTGTTTTCCTTTTTACACCGAGAGAATAAATAAATAATTTCACCTTACTTTTGTTCTGCTTTGGTTTGAGACAAAGGAAGAAGGAGGAGGAGGAGGAGGGGGGGGAAGAAGAAGGGGAGGGGAGAAGAAGGGAAAAGGGAAAAGAAGAAGGAGAAGGAGGGAAAATAAAAAGGAAAAGAGGAGGAGGAGGGGGGAGAAGAAGAAAAAAGAAAAGGGAAGGAAAGAAGGGGGGGAAAGAGGAGAAGGAAGGAGGGGGGGGGGGGGAAGAAGGAAAAAAACTAGGAGGAGGAAAAGGAAAAGAAAAAGGAGGAGGAAGAGGAGGAGGGGGGAGAAGAAGGAGGAGGGAAGGAAGGGAGGAGGGGGGGTGAGGAGGAAAAGAATGTAAAAAGAAAAAGGGAAGGAGAGAAGAAAAGGAGGGGAGGAGGGGAGAAGAAAAAGAAGAAGAAAAAAGAAGAAGAAGAAGAAAAAAAAGAAGAAGAAAAGAAGAAAGGAGGAGGAGAGAAGAAAAAGAGGGGAGGGGTGGAGAAGAGGAGGGGGGAAAAGGGAAAGAGGGGAGGAGGAGGGGGGGGGGAGAAGAATGATAAGAAAAAAAAAGGAGAAGGAGAAAAAGAAGAGAAAAAGGGAAGGGGAGGAGAGGAGAAGAATAACAAGAAGAAGAAAAAGAAAAAAAAGAAGAAAAATACGACTGTTTGGGTGCCCCTACAGAGTTTCTTTGATATTTGTGGATGGTTGCTTTGGGGGAATGGTTGAATGCAAGGCTTTGATTGTTTATTTTACAAAAGATTCAGCGTTTTAAAAATTCCCCATAATTTTTATTTTTTTATTATTTTTATTATTAGATTGGGGCGAGGAGTACGGCTAAAAGGGCACTCTATGAGGCCTGGTACGCCTTAAAAAAAAAAGGCCGACGTATCCGGGGCTTTGTGTCAGCCCCCAGATCAGGGGACCGCTTTTTCGTCACGGGGCGACCAAATAAATTTTTAAAAACCCCAAAACAAAAACCATGGAGGGCCCTTGCCCTTTGTGTGGGGTGTGGGTATTTCAGTAGTAGAATGTTTGTGTTTTGAGGGTATCGGTATCATGACGCGTTTCAATTAACCCCGTTAAGCAGGATTCAAGATTTCAAGTTTAAAAGTTTGCGATGCAAGATGCGAAAGATGTGGAGGAAAAACCAAGTGTAGGTAACCACTTCAGTTTTTTTTTTTAATGATTTTTTTAAAGGGTTTCGTTTTAAAAAGGAAAAAAAAAATTTTAAAAAAAAATTTAAAATCTTTCGATGAAGTATTTTGGGCATTTTTGGGAGGAACCATGCCTTTGGCCTGCTGGTTATTTAAATTTAAATGGTAAAAGGGGAATTTGGGCTGGATGTATTAATTCTATGGGTATGAATGTTTGGTGTAGGTTATTTTTTGAAGAGGCAGACATGAAAACGATGAGAATGCATAGAGAGTGGAGACCTTGAGGGGAAATGTCTTGCTACGGAAAGTGAAAAACGCGAGGGTGAGGAAGTGGTTGCAAAATTTCAGTGATGTTTTTTCCAACGGCCTCGAGACTAGGGAAAATAGGGAAGGTTAGGTGAAGGTTGGAAGCTATGTATGGTGAGGTCAAAACCTGAAAATTCTCTCCAGGTAGCTCAGCCCACAGCTGCCATGACAAAATGAAAGCCCTCTGGAATGAAAAGAACTCGCCTCAGCTCAAGAAAACGATGCGTTCCTGGTATGTCCATATTTTTTTACGCACGGAACGTGGACTTAACAGCGACATTGAAAAAAGGTATGAGATGAGATACTTTCGCAAACTTTTGGTATCTTATAAGGTCCAAAAAACTAACGGGAAGTGAAAAACCCCAATTTAAAAAGTTAAGGAGCCTTATGAAAAGCTTCTGCTTCATTGAAAGTAACGCAAACTAAAGTGGTACGGGCCCCCTCCCGGACATCTGGACTGGCAAGGCTTTTCTACAGGGAAAAGAGAAGGAAGGGACAAAGAGGAGACAGAGGGGAAAAGTGGGAAGAACCACCGAGGTGGGCTGGCTTGGTGGAAAGATTTTATGAGGAAAACTGGGGAAAACCCCGAGAAGTGGGGGAAAACTGGGCAAAATTTCTGGTGCCCAAAAGGCGGTCTACGATAGGGGTAGGTGAGAGGTGAGAGAAAAAATAGTTCGGGTGGGCTGGGTTGGGCAGGCTTGAATGGCACATCACAGAAGGAGGGAAGCCTAGTGGTTTTTGAAAAATTGTGTCGCAATCGACGACCTGGGTTCGATTCCCGCCAATGGGATTTTCTCCTGGAGTTTTACTCAGAGCTATAAACCGGGTCCGTGTGCGAAAGCACGCAGAAAATCTTGCGCACCGTTAAAGCCGTCACGCCCTTTTGTAAGAGTGGCTATTGTGTGCCGGTTGGAAAAGGATGACATAATTTGCAAAACCCCATACAACGGGGATGAATGTAAAAAGCACATAAGTTTTATTCCCCTTTTCCTCGATATAAAAGAATGAAATAAATAAATAAACAAATTTTTTTTTGGGTAGCAAGGTAGACCTTACACCTTTCTTTAAAAAGTGTGGGGGGATAGCCAGTGGTCAGAGTACTATTTCCCAGTAAGGGTTTAAAAGCATCAAGCGTGGTTTCCGTTTTGGGGGGTGACCGTTTGCGGCCCTTGGCTTAATACAGTTCCCCCCCCCAGTGTAAATGGGTACCTGTCCCCTTTAGGGTAGGGAAGGTTTAAAACAGCGAGTGAGAGGGGGAGGGCGCCGCCCCCATATGCTGGCCCCCGAGAAGTGGTCTCTGCACCCCGCTTCCTCGACCACTGGGTATGGGACACCTTTTCCTTTTAAATTAAGGTTTTATTGTAGTTAATTCGTAAAGTTAAATGGGCAGACAAAAGTAGAACCAATGACACCTTACTAAAAAAAATTACGCCATTTAAAAATATTACAATTCAACAACAATAAAATAAAAATTACAGTTTTGGACACATAAAATAAAAAAACATAAAGACTTTTTTACACCAGTCTGCAAAAAAGGGGAATCCACCCCCCCGAAGCACACACACACCACACCACACACCTCACGCACGCAGCACACACACTCACCCACACACACACACAAACACTCACGCCCGCACGACACACACACAACACAAACCACAATCACACCCCCCGCCCCCCCCCCCACAACACACACACCAACGCACAGAGTCTCCCTTCCCCCGGTAACACAAAAAAAACAAAAATTTTACCCCAAAAAAAAAACGCTACACAGGGAACTGGGTGTAAAAAGGATGAGTGTTATTCCATTATGTCGATATAAAGAATAAAAAAAAATAAATAAAATCAACACCCCAACCGCCCTATCCCTACACCCCTACCCTCCCCCTCCCCCCCCCCCCCCCCCCCCCCCCCCCCCCCCCCCCACCCCCCACATACTCAAGACACCTTTAAAACCAAGCAAAACCACCACCCCAGCTATAATACCTCCCCTCTCAATAATAAATGACAACTTAAAGGTAAAAGGTGTCCCCTAAACCCATAAAGGGCGTGGGGAGCGAGGCGTCAGAGACCCCACTTCTCAGAAGCCGCATATTTAGGGGGGCCCCACTCCTTCCCCGTGCTTTACCTTTCCCGGGCCAAAAAAGGGGGAAGGTAACCTTTAAGTGGGTGAACTGGGGGGGGGACTGTACTTGTAGCCAAGGCGCGCAAACGGTACCCATCCAATTGGGAAAACGCTCGCGTGTTAACTTGGTGGGGGAAAGGAGTGCTCCGACCCCTGAGCTATCCGTCCCTAACAAATGCAATGGACCTGAAAAAAAAATGGAGGAATGGGTTTTTGATTGCAGTGAAAATTCAGAGAGGGGGGGCCACGGGTGCCCCCTTTCAAAAGATGGAGGCAGTCCTGTGAGCTGCCGCCATCGCTGACTTTGCTTCCCGGCTTGAAAGGGGGGCATGGGTGACCTCTATGGGAAGCCGGACTTTCGGGGATGGGGGGAAAGAGTATTTTAAACCTTTTTATTGCAAAGGTCGTCAGATTGTTGAATAGGAAGAAAGCTGGGGTTTTTGTTGGTGGGGGGTTAGGTGGTAGGGTGGGGGGGTGGATGGGAGGGGTGATGGGTGAGTAGGGTGGGTGGGTGGAGGGGAAAGGTGGATTTGTTGGTTGGTTGGTTTGGGGAGTTGATTTGTAAGTTGGTAGGGTGGTTTGTTGGTGGGTGGGTAGGTGGGTGGGTGAGTTGTTGGTTGGTTGGGGGGTTGCTTGCCCCGCTTGCTATGTTATGGGAAGGGTGGATGGCTGGTTTGGGTTTGGGGGTTGATTGGTGGGTTGGGTTGGTTGGTGGTTGGTTGGTTGGTGGTTAGCAGTTAGTTGGTTGGCTGGTGGGTTGGTGGTTGGTTTGGGTTTTTTGGTTGGTTTGGGTTGGGTTTGGGTTTATGGTTGGTGGTTAGTAGTTGTTGGTTGGCTGGTTGGTTTGCTCTTGGGCGACGCGCTTCCCCCGGGGGCTCTCTCCGAATTTCCGTAGAGAAACTGCGTGGTTGAAAAAGAAAGAAATGAAAACGATTTTCGTGTCCACTGAGCTTATCTGTCACACTATCTAGACTTGGGAATGGATAGTTCAGTGGTTAGAAAACTCGCTTTCCCCAAAGCTAAGTTTAAACAGCGCCCCAGGTGGTTTCCCAAATGGAAAGGGTGACCGTTTTCGCGCCTTGATTTAGTACAGACACCCCCGTTACCCAGCTAGTTAAATGGGACCTGCCCCCCTTTTTGGGTCAGGGAAAGGGAAAGCCGAAGGAGAGGGAGGAGGGAGAGAGAGTGAGAGATGAGGAGAGAGGAAGAAGTGGGGAGAGAGAGAGAGAGAGAGGAGATGGGGGCCCGCCCTAAAAATTTTTTACTGGCCTTAGAGAAGCTGAGGTTCTGACCTCGCTCTCCCGGACCACATAGAAAACCTTTACCCTTTTTTGTACTCTGGACCTAAAACCCTTGACATGTTGGTACTGGTTCCCGCAGGAGTGTGGGGGACGGGAGGGGTTTTTTTTGGGGGTGGGGCTGGGGGGTGGTGGGGTGTGGTGGGGCCCCCGGGGCTGGCCGCGCCGGCCCCCGGGGGCCGTTTCTTTAGGGGCCCCCGGGGGGGTTTATTTGGAGGGTAGGGGGATTCCGTGCCCCCCAAAACCCTCCCCCCTGGGCTGGGGAAAAAACAAAATCCATTTTCCTTTCCTGTTGAAAAAGTTTTAAAAAACCCCGACCCCGGGAAATTTGGGGGGAGGGATGCGGGTTAAAATTTCCTCCTCTCACCCCTCACCTTTAGGGGGGGGCCCTGGGGGTTTAAAAGCAATAGTTGGGTTTTTATTTTTTTGATTTTTTTTATTTTTTTTTTGAATAAAAAAATAAAAAATCGCCCCCAATTTTTTTTTTTAGCCCTGTGGTTTAGGAAATTCGCTCCATTCCCCCCCCTATTCCCCAAATTTGTTTTTAAAAACAATCAACCCAAAAATTTTTTTAAAAAAAAATTTTTTTAAAAAAAAATTTTTTTATTTTTTTTCAAAATAATAAAAAAAACCCTTTTCCCCCCTTTTTTTTAACAAAAAATTCATTAAATTTTTTTTTTTCTTTTAAATTTTTCAAAAACACCCCCTTTTTCCCACCAATCCCATTCCCCCTTTCTTTTTCCCCCCTTTTTTCATTTAGAATTCC
>CM054161.1:11760382-11798471 GCA_028751875.1 Rapana venosa | reverse complement strand
GATCGATTGATTCAGGGCCCAGAGAGCAGATCAACACGCTGACCTCATTCCTGGATGCTTCAGCGGTGTACGGGAACACACAGGAGGTGCTGGACAAACTGAGAGGAGAAAACGGTCAGTAGCGCTGCAGGGGCTGCCTCTTTCTGTGTCTGTCTTGTCTGTCTGTCTGTCTCTCTATGTCTGTCCTGTCTTGACTGTCTGTCTGTCTTGACTGTCTTGTCTGTCCTGTCCTGTCTGTCATGTCTTGTCTGTCTGTCCTGTCTGTCTTGTCTGTCTGTCCTGTCTGTCTTGTCTGTCCTGTCCTGTCTGTCTTGTTTGTCCTGTCTTGTCTGTCTGTCTTGTCTGTCCTGTCCTGTCTGTCTTGTTTGTCCTGTCTTGTCTGTCTGTCTTGACTGTCTGTCTTGACTGTCCTGTCTGTCTTGTCTGTCTGTCTTGTCTGTCCTGTCTTGACTGTCTGTCTGTCTTGTCTGTCCTGTCTGTCTGTCTTGTCTGTCTTGTCTGTCTTGTCTGTCTGCCTTATCTGTCTGTCTGTCTGTCTTATCTGTCTGTCTTGACTGTCTGTCTTGTCTGCCTGTCTGTCTTGTCTGCCTATCTGTCTTGTTTGTCTGTCCTGTCTGTAGCTCTATATCTGTCTGTCTATATCTCTATGTCTGCCTGTACGTATCTATCTCTGTATGTATTTCTTTTTCTCCCTCGTGGTTTCTATCTGCCTGTCTCTCTGTCTTTTTGCCTGCCTGATTGTCTGTCTGTCTATGTCTGTCTATCGGTATGTATCTCTTTGTCTTTCTTAGGGACTCTAATGTTGTGTTTGTATTGTGGAATCATTGTTCTTTTCAATCGTGACCCCCTTCAGTCCCTTTCTTTTTACCTTTTATATCGACAATAATGGTATAAGAACTTGTGTGCTTTTTTACATCCAGTCCCCGTGTGCATGCGGTTTTGTAAATTCTGTCATCTGTTCCCACCAGCACACGATGGCCTACTCATACGAAAAGCGGAACAGGATTTAACGTGTGCGCAAGATGTTCTGCGTGCGTTCGCACACGGGGCCTCGGTTTATAGTCTCATCCGAAGGACTCCCTTTTGATGTATTGTGGCCTAAGGCCATTGTACTATTAAACTATTTCAGACATTTTTTTCTGCATTTCTTTATAATCATTAATTTTGTGTGTGTAATTATTATTGTACTTATTTTCTCTTCAGGGACAATGAAGACTTCCAAAGGCAACATGCTGCCAGAAAATCCTTCAGCCACTTGCAAAAAAGAGTCAGAGGGAGAGTACTGCTTCATGGCAGGTGAGTGGTGGTGAATTAGCTCCCTTAAAACATAGTGGCTGCTGTGTTTGACTAGGCCGCACTCCAGTTGTAATTTTTAGCCTATTTCTTGTTGCTTTTTCCTATAGGCAATGAAATCCATCGCAAATTTGGTGGATCAGTGGTCTAGAGGTAATGCACCTGCCTAGAAATCGAATAGTCTGGGTTCGTTAAATCCGGGATGGGTACTATCCCCGTTTATGCCCCAAACTGTTCTCCCCCATCCACTAAACCGTGAGTAGTGGTCTGAGTGCTAGTCTCTCGGGTGAAATGATAAGCTGAGGTCACATGTAGCGACACACGTTTAGCGCACGTAAAAGAACCTACAGAAACAAGAGTTGTTGTCCCTGGCAAAATTCTGTTGAAAGAAGTCACTCTAATAGGTGAATAAATACACTTGCAAACGGGTGTTTTTTTAAGAAATGGGTGGCGCTGCTCTTGTGGCGATGTACTCTCCTCTGGGAGAGCAGCCCGAATTTCACGCGGACGAGACTTAAAGTGGTATTCAATTCAATTCAAGTCAATTCAGTACTTAGCAATAACATTAGTAAAACAACAACAACACAACACATTTGCTCATAACCACCACTACCACCACTACTACTATCACCATCATCACCAGTGCCACATTCATCATCATCATCATCATTGGCCCAGGCCAAAAGCTGTGTCAGGTTATTGATGTCAGCTAATTGCCAAGGCCTACATTAAAATGTTGTTATGTTTAAAATGTTGTGTTGAGATTGCCTTCAGCCATGACAAGCTCTTAACATAACAACCTGCACTCTCCTTTATAGGAGAAAAAATCCTCTGAAGTCGGAGTATGGCTGCCTATGTGGCGAGGTACTTGAAAATAGTCGTACACGCAAACTTCTCACCCGGTGTACTTCCTATCTCACGGTGATTCCCAGGTGGGATGAGTGAGTCAGAGTGCATGTTCTGGGTGACCCCCAGGGTGTAAAGCTGGGGAACGCACAACAACAACAACAACATTATTATTACAATCATCATCAAAATCATTACCATCATCATCATTATCATCATCAAAATCATTACCATCATCATCATTATCATCATCATCAAAATCTTTACGATCATCATCATCATTATCACCATCAAAATCATCACCATCATCATCATCATCATAATCACCATCATCATTACCACTATCAAAGTCATTGCCATCATCATCATCATCATCATCATCATCATAATTACCATCATCAAAATAATTATCAGCATCATCATCATTACCATCAAAATCATCACCATCATCATTATTACCATCATCAAAATCTTTACCATCATTACCATCATCAAAATAATTATCATCATCATCATCACCATCATCATCATTATTACAATCATCAAAATCGTTACCATCATCATCATTACTATCATCATCATCATCAAAATCATTACCATCATCATCATCATCATTACCATCATCAAAATCAGTATCATCGTCATTGCCATCATAAAAAGCATTACCATCATCAAAATAATTACAAACATTACCATCATCAAAATGATTATCATCATCAAAAATCATTACCATCATCAAAATCATTACCATCATCATTACAACCATCATCATCATTGCCATCATCAAAATCATTAACATTATCATTACCATCATCATCATCATCAAAATCATCATCATTATCATTACCATCATCAAAATCATCACCATCATCAAATTATTACCATCATCATCACCATCATCAAAATCATTACCATCATCATCATCATCATCATCATCATCATCATCAAAATCATCCCCATCACTATAACCACCATCATTGCCTCGACAACAAATGTACCGATCATAATACACAAATGCATATGAAGAACTTATTGTTTGTTCCTCGGCTAGAGCTCCGAGGTTCACCAATGGTGAGATTTTGCGTATGCGACCGTTCACCCGGGCCATTTAGGTAGCCGCATTCTGATTTCCGGGATGGTGTCTAAATACGATACCTGTGTTCATTTTTTAAATGTTGTCATCCGTTTCTACCGGCACGAAATGGCCTACTCTTCCGAGAGGTGGAACACCCCATGTGCGCAAGATGTTCTGTGTGCATTGGTACACGGGGGCCCTTGGTTTATAGTCTCATCCGAAGGACTTTTAGCATTGAGTAAAATTCCTTTTGGAAGAAAAGGCAAGGGCTGGATGATAGAGGGAATGGAACCCAGAACCTCACGGTTTACTTGTCAGGCTTGATGAACGTTTTAACCATCTTGTCACCTTCCTTTGTATAATATGAAGGAATGAAATAATAATAATAATAAGAATAATAATAATAATAATATTAATAAATACAATAATAATAATAATAATAATAATAAATAAAATAAAATGGAATTTGTACAGCGCTGTATCTTGCACAGACAAATCAAAGCGCTTGCACTCAACTCATTCTTACACAGTCATGCAACCAATAGCAAGTAATAGTTCTAACAAGTCCAAATGCACACACACACACACACACACACACACACACACACACCACACACACACACACACACACACACACAACGCATGCACGCACGCACGCACGCACACACACACACACACAGGTTATACACTTTGGCAGAGTGATGGAATTTTTTGGCTGTTGAAAAGCAGGGATAGCTATGAAATGAAAAAGGAGAGGAACTTCTTAGGTTTGAAACAAATATGTCTTGAGGCCAGATTTAAGTGTCACAAGGTCTTTGGCGAAGAGAGATAGGAAGGCCATTCCAAATCGATGGACCAGAAACAGAGAAAGAGCGACGGCCAACAGTGGACTGGCTGAATATAGGTATTCGTAAGCACAAGGTATCTGCAGCAGAGCGAAGGGAACGAGAAGGAGTGTACAGGTTAAGACATTCACAGAGGTTGAAGGGTGCTGTTTTGTGGAGACATTTGTAACAGAGAGTACCGATCTTATAGTTTATTCTTTGTGGCACAGGCAGCCAGTGGAGAGATTGCAAGAGAGGGGTAAAATGTATGTCTTTGATCTCAAACGACCCTTTTCCCCCCTCCTCCTCCCCTAACCCCCCACCTCTCCCCCTCCCACCCCCCCCCCCCCCCCTCCCGTTTTCCTGTCTCTCAGGTGACCACCGTGTGAACGTGTTCGTGGGACTGGGAGCGCTGCACACCACCTTCGTCAGGGAACACAACAGGATTGCCCGAATCCTGCAGGATCTGAATCCTGCCTGGGATTTTGAAACCGTCTTCCAGGTAGGTCAGCTCAGAGACACACAGACACAGTACAGCCCAGCATACAGGATTTGTTCGTGTTTTTCTTTGAAGGCTTTGGTTGTTGATGTTCTTGTTGCTGTTGTTCTTGCTGTTGATTTTCTTCTTCTTCTTCTTCTTCTTCTTCTTCTTCTTCTTCTTCTTCTTCTTCTTCTTCTTCTTCTTCTTCTTCTTCTTCTTCTTCTAATTCTTCTCCTCCTCCTTCTCCTCCTATGCATCCTCCTTCATCCTGTTCTTCGCAATTCTTCTTCTTCTTCGGAATTCTTCTTCTTCTTCCTTCTTTTTCTCTGTTCTTTTGTTCTTGTTTTTGTTGTTGTTAATGTTGTTGTTGTTGTTCTTTTTCGTCTTCTTCTTCTTCTTCGTCTTCTTCTGCTCCCCCTCCTTCTCCTTCTCTTTCTTCTGAATTCTTCTTCCTTGGAATTCTTTTTTTTCTTCTTTGTAGTTCTTTTCGTTCTTTTCATTGTTATTGTAGTTGTTCTCTCTTCTTCTCCTTTTTCTTCTCTGTTTTCTTTATCCTGCAGGATTTAAATCCTGCCTTAGATCATAACACAGTCCCTTAGATCAGCAGAGCAAACACAATGGGAGAAAAAAAGCTTCCCTGAACCAATTTCCCATGAAGGTTAGGTTGAATGTTTGATCCGGTTTTTTTCTACTATGAAGGTAGCCACATTCCAATTCCAGAGGAGTGGATTTGTTTTTGAATCTGGATGTTTGTCAAACTTCTCTTCCAGGAAACTCGTCGCATAGTCTCTGCAGAACTTCAACGCGTGACCTACGCAGAGTGGCTTCCCTTGGTGCTTGATGACAACACGATGACGAACTTCCGGTTGAAGGAAGGCGACTTCCTGTACGACCCGGAAGTTGACCCCACCGTCTTTAACGTTTTCTCTACAGCAGCTTTCCGATTTGGTCATTCGCAGGTCAAGCAGAAAGTCAAGGTGAGAGAACTGAAGATAACTAAGAAATGCCGGGAGATAACGAAATGTTAAAGATAATGAAATTTTAACAATAACGAATTTTTTTAAAACAAAAACGAGATTTTATTTAAACGACCACAAAGTTTTATTTTCTGAGGGTAATAGACTATTTTCTTTTTTTTCTTTTCCATCCAGCCCTCAGAGAGAGAGAGAGACAGAGACACAGAGACACAGAGAGAGAGAGAGAGAGAGAGAGAGAGAGAGAGAGAGAGAGAGAGAGAGAGAGAGGGAGAGAACTCCAACTCCAACTCCAACTCGAATTTGAATGATTTATTCACAAAAAGGCCATTGGCCCATACATGAAGGGGGTTGCCGAACTGCTTAGTATTTTGGTGGGGGGAAAAGCAATAGTAACGACAAAATGTTACTGTATAACAAAAAGTCAGCTACAAAAATATGACTTAGGATAGCAATGTGAGAGAGAGAGAGAGGGGGGGGGAAGAGAGGGGGGAGGGAGAGGCAGTTTTTTTAGAGCAAATCTGTCTGTCTGTCTGTCTGTCTGTCTGTCTGTCTGTCTGTCTCTCTCTCTCTCTCTCTCTCTCTCTCTCTCTCTCGCTCTCTCTCCTCTCCTCTCTCTACTCTCTCTCTCTCTCTCGATTCAATAGTGGCTGAAGGCTGATATTCAATAAAAACATTTTCATTTCATTGTTCTCTGTCCCTGTCTCTCTCTCTCTCTTTCTGTCTCTGTCTCTTGTCTCTCTATATATGTGTGGGGTGTGTGAGTGTATGTATGTATGTATGTATGTGTGTGTGTATGTCTGTATGTGCAAGTAAGTTGTGGTGTTATCAATGTGCTTCAAATCGTGAGTTTATTACTGATAGCTATTATTCTCACCATCTTCTTTTAAAAAAGATTTATGACTGATAGCTATTATCTTAACCATCTTGTTTTTAAAATTGATTTCCTTTTTACACCAGAGAGAATGAATAAATAATTTCACCCTTACTTTTGTTCTGACTTTGCGTTTGATGACGAAGAAGAAGGAGGAGGAGGAGGAGGAGGGGGGAGAAGAAGGAGGAGGAGGAGAAGAAGGAGAAGGAAGAAGAAGGAGAAGGAGGAGAATAAGAAGGAAAAAGAGGAGGAGGAGGTGGAGAAGAAAAAAAGAAGAAGAAGGAGAAGAAGGAGGAGGAAAGAGGAGAAGGAAGAGGAGGAGGAGAAGGAAAAGAAGAAGGAGGAGGAAGAGGAGGAGGAGGTGGAGAAGAAGGAGGAGGAGAGGAAGAGGAGGAGGAGGAGGGTGAGGAGGAGAAGAATGATAAGAAGAAAAAGGAGAAGGAGAAGAAGAAGAAGGAGGAGGAGGAGGAGGAGGGGGAGGAGGAGAAGAAGAAGAAGAAGAAGAAAAAGAAGAAGAAAAGAAGAAGAAAAAGAAGAAGAAGAAGAAGGAGGAGGAGGAGGAGAAGAAGGAAGAAGAGGAGGAGGAGGTGGAGAAGAAGGAGGAGGAGAAGGAAGAGGAGGAGGAGGAGGGGGAGGAGGAAAAGAATGATAAGAAGAAGAAGGAGAAGAAGAAGAAGGAGGAGGAGGAGGAGGAGGAGGAGGAGGAGAAGAAGAAGAAGAAGAAGAAGAAGAAGAAGAAGAAGAAGAAGAAAAGAAGAAGAAGAAGAAGGAGGGGGGAGGAGGAGGAGGAGAAGAAGAAGGAAGAAGAGGAGGAGGAGGTGGAGAAAAAAGGAGGAGGAGAAGGAAGAGGGAGGAGGAGGAGGGGGAGGAGGAGAAGAATGATAAGAAGAAAAAGGAGAAGGAGAAGAAGAAGAAGAAGAAGGAAGAGGAGGAGGAGGAGAAGAATAACAAGAAGAAGAACAAGAAGAAGAAGAAGAACTCACTGACTGATTGGTGCACCTACAGATGTTTATCTTGATATTTGTGGATGGTTGCATGCGTGTGAATGGTTTGAATGCAAGCGCTTTGATTTGTTTACTTTACACAAGATTCAGCGTTATATAAATTCCATACATTATTATTTTTTTTATTATTATTATTATTAGATTGGGGCAGAGGAGTACGAGCTACAAGACACTCTCATGAGGCCTGGCTACGCCTTGAGAAACATGGCCGACGTCATCCGGGGCATTGTGTCAGCCCCCACTGATCACGTGGACCGCTTTTTCGTCACGGGGCTGACCAATCACATGTTTGAAACCAACAACAAAACCATGGACGGCCTTGACCTTGTGTCGGGTAAGTTGGCGTATTTCAGTAGTAGAATGTTTGTGTTTTGAGGGTATCGGTAATCATGACGCAGTTTCAATTAACCGTTAATGCAGGATTCAAGATTTCAAGATTCAAAGATTGCAGATGCAAGATGCAGAAAGAGTAGTGGAGGAAAACCAAGTGTAGGTAACCACTTACAGTTTTTTTTTAAATGATTTTTTTAAAGATTCGATTTAAAAGGAGAAAAAATGTTAGAAAATAAAATCTTTCGATGACAGTATTTTAGGCATTTTTGTGGAGGAACCATGCCTTTGGCCTGACCTGGTTATTTCAATTAACTGGTGAAAGGGAATTTGGGCTGGATGTATTAATTTTATGGGTATGAATGTTTAGGTGTAGGTTATCTATGAAGAGGCAGACATAGAAAACGATGAGAAGATGACATCAGAGAGTGGACTGACCTTGAGTGGAATGTCTTGCTACGGAAAGCTGAAAAACGCGAGGAGTAGAGGAAGCTGGTTGCAAAATCTTCAGTGATGCTCCAACGGCCTACGAGACTACGGAATAGGTGAAGGTTAAGGTGAAGGTTGGAAGCTATAGTATCGGTTGAAGGATCAAAACCTGAAAGTTCTCTCCAGGATAGCTCAGACCACAGCTGCCATGACCAAAATGAAAGTCCTCTGGAATGACAAGAACATCGCCATCAGCTTCAAGATCAGACTGATGCGTTCCCTGGTCATGTCCATATTTTTGTACGCACGTGAAACGTGGACTATAACAGCAGACATTGAAAGAAGGATATGAGATGAGATACTTTCGCAAACTTCTTGGTATCTTATACAGAGATCACATAATTAACGAGGAAGTGAAAACCACAATTGAAAACGTTAAGGAGCCTTATGAAAAGCTTCTGACTTCATTGAAAGTAACGCAAACTAAAGTGGTACGGGCACGTCACACGGACATCTGGACTGGCCAAGACTTGTCCTACAGGGAAAAGAGCAAGGAAGGAGACGAAGAGGCAGACAGAGAAAACGATGGGAAGACAACACCAGAGAGTGGACTGGCCTTGAGTGGAACGATTTGATGAGGAAAACTGGAAACCGCGAGAAGTGGAGAAAGCTGGTTGCAAAGTCTTCAGTGGTGCCCAAACGGCGGTCTACTAGACTACGGGATAGGTGAGAGGTGAGAGAAAAAATAGTTCGGGTAGGGCTGGCTTGGGCAGGCTTGACATGGCACATCACAGAAGGACGGGATAGCCTAGTGGTTAGAACATTGTGCTCGCAATCTGACGACCTGGGTTCGATTCCCGCTCAATGGGATTTTCTCCTGGAGTTTACATCAGAGACTATAAACCGAGGTCCCGTGTGCGAAAGCACGCAGAACATCTTGCGCACACGTTAAAGCCTGTCACGCCTTTCGTAAGAGTAGGCTATTGTGTGCCGGTTGGAACGGATGACATAATTTGCAAAACCGCATACACACGGGGACTGAATGTAAAAAGCACATAAGTTCTTATTCCATTATCCTCGATATAAAAGAATGAAATAAAATAAAATAAACATATTTTTGTGCTACGCAAGGTAGACCTTACACCTTTCTTTAAATAAGTGTCAGGGACGGGATAGCTCAGTGGTCAGAGTACTCACTTTCCCCAGCTAAGGTTAAGCAGCATCAAGCGTGGTTACCAGTTGGATGGGTGACCGTTTGCGCGCCTTGGCTTCAATACAGTTCCCCACCCACCCAGCTGTAAATGGGTACCTGTCCTCTTTAGGGTCAGGGAAGGTAAAGCAGCGAGTGAGAGGAGATGGGCGCCGCCCTCAATATGCTGGCCCCTAGAGAAGTGATGTCTCTGACACCTCGCTCTCCTACGACCATATATGGTATGGGACACCTTTTCCTTTTAAATAAGTGTTATTATTGTACGTTAAATTCGTAAAGTTAAATGGACAGACAAAAGTAGAACCAATGACACCTTACTAAAGAAATTACAGTCCATTATAAAAGCATATCCTACAATTCAACAACAATAACAATAAAATTACAGTATATTGGACACATAAACTAAAACACAATAACAGACTTTTATTACACCAGTCTGCAAAGGGAGAATCACACCATCCCCGAAGCAAAACACACACACACACACACACACACACACACGCACGCACGCACACACACATGCACACACACACACACACACACACACACACTCACGCACGCACGCACACACACATACACACACACACACACACACACACTCACGCACGCACGCACACACACACACACACACACACAATCTCATCACCGCCCCGCCCCCCCCCCCACAACACACACACGCACACGCACAGAGTCTCCTTCCCCCCGGTCACACACACATACACACACAAAATTTACCCAAAAAATACTGCATACACACGGGAACTGGATGTAAAAAAGCGCATGAGTGCTTATTCCATTATCGTCGATATAAAAGAATAAAATAAATAAAAAAATCACACACACACACCGCCCTATCCCCCTACACCCACTACCCCTCACCCCCTCCCCCCCCCCCCCCCCCCCACACCACATACTCACAGACACACTGAAAACCAAGCAAACCACCACCACAGCTATAATACACTCCACTCTCAACTAATAAATGACAACATTAAAAGGTAAAGGTGTCCCATAACCTATAAGGTCGTAGGGGAGCGAGGCGTCAGAGACCTCACTTCTCTAGAAGCCAGCATATTGAGGGCGGCGCCCATCTCCTCTCCCTCGCTGCTTTACCTTCCCTGACCCTAAAGAGGGCAAGGTACCCATTTACAGCTGGGTGAACTGGGGGAGACTGTACTTGTAGCCAAGGCGCGCAAACGGTCACCCATCCAACTGGCAACCACGCTCGACGCTGCTTAACTTGGCTGGGGGAAAGCGAGTGCTCCGACCACTGAGCTATCCCGTCCTTCAACAAATGACAATGGACCTGAAACAAAATGGAGGAAGCTGGTTCTCTGATTGCAGTGAACATTCAGAGAGGGAGGGACCACGGGCTGCCGCCCTTCAACGACTGGAGGCAGTCCTGTGAGCTGCCGCCCATCGCTGACTTTGCTTCCCAGGACTTGAAGCTGGACATGGGTGACCTCTATGAGTAAGCCAGGATCTTTGAGGGATGGGGAGGAAAGAGTATTTACCATTTTTATTGCAATGGTCGTCAGAGTTTTGAATAGGAAGAAAGCTGGGTTTATAGCTTGGCTGGGGGTTAGCTTGGCTGGGGGGTTAGGTTGGTTTTGGGGGGGGTGGGTGGATAAGTGGGTGATGGGTGGGTAGATGGGTGGGTGGATGGGTGAGTGGATGGATAGTTGGTTGGTTGGTTGGTAGTTGATTTGTAGGTTGGTAGGGTGGTTTGTTGGTGGGTGGGTAGGTGAGTGGGTGAGTGGTCAATTGGTTGGTTGGTTTGGTTGCTTGCCTGCTTGCTATGTTATGGGAATGGGTGGATGGCTGGATGGTTGGCTGGTTGATTGGCTGGTTGGTTGGTTGGCTGGTTGGTTGGTTGGCTGGTTAGCTAGTTAGTTGGTTGGCTGGCTGGTTGGCTGGTTGGTTGGTTGGTTGGTTGGTTGACTGGTTGGTTGGTTAGCTAGTTAGTTTGTTGGCTGGTTGGTCTGCTCTTGTGGCGACGCGCTCTCCCCGGAGGCTCTCTCCGAATTTCACGTAGAGAAATCTGCAGTGGTATGAAATGAAATGAAATGAAAGCGATTGCTGTGTCCACTGAGCTTATCTGTCGCACTACTCTAGACTTGGAGACAGGATAGTTCAGTGGTTAGAACACTCGCTTTCCCCAAAGCTAAGGTTAAGCAGCGCCGAGCGTGGTTACCAAGTGGATGGGTGACCGTTTGCGCGCCTTGACTTCAGTACAGACACCCCAGTTCACCCAGCTAGCTGTAAATGGGCACCTGCCCTCTTTAGGGTCAGGGAAGGTAAAGCAGCGAGAGAGAGAGAGAGAGAGAGAGAGAGAGAGAGAGAGAGAGAGAGAGAGAGAGAGTGAGAGAGAGAGAGAGAGAGAGAGAGAGAGAGAGAGAGAGAGAGAGGAGATGGGCGCCCGCCCTCAATATTATTACTGGCCCCTTAGAGAAGCTGAGGTCTCTGACGCCACGCTCTCCTAGGACCACATAGAACACCTTTACCTTGTTTGTACTCTGGTTCCTGCAGGAGTGTGGAGGACGTGGACGTGTTTGTGGGGCTGATGCTGGAGGGTCAGGTGGCCGGATCGCTGGTGGGGCCCACCCTGGCCTGTCTGCTGGCCAAGCAGTTCCAGGTCCTCAAGTTTGGGGACCGCTTCTTCTACGAGACCCGCGGCCCCCTGGAAGCATTCACTGAAGGTGAGTGTGTGAGGGAAGGATGAGGGATGGAGATGGATGGAGGGATGGATGGGTGTGACAGAGTCGTTTTTATGTGTGTGTGTGTGGGGGGTGTTTGTGTGTGTGTGTGTGTGTGTGTGTGTGTGTATGTGTGTGTGTGAGTGTGTGTGGTTTTTAAAATTTAATGGTATTTATTTTATTCTTTTATATCGAGGATAATGGAATAAGCACTTACGTTTTTTTTTATAGCCAGTCCCCGTGTGTATGCGGTTTTGTGAATTCTGTCGTCTGTTCCCACCGGCACTCAATGGCCTACTCTTACGAAAAGCGGAACAGGAATTTAACGCGTGCTCAAGATGTTTTTCGAGCGTTCGCTTTCGGGACATCGGTTTATAGTCTTATCCTCAGGACTTTTGGGGTGGGTGGAGTCTGCACTGATGTTAACTCCAGGGGAAAATATTCCCCTTGAACGGGAATCGAACCCGGGTCGTCAGATTGCGAGCGCAATGTTCTAACCACTAGGCTATCCGTCCCGTGAATGTAGCAGAGTCCTTGTTGTGTGTGTGTGTGTGTGTGTGTGTGTGTGTGTTTCTTTCGATTTTATGTCTAGTCACACAAAGTGATATTAGACAAGAGACTCCAGACTTCAGATGATTTATTCAGATATACAAAAGCGCTAGTATACAGCCATTTGCTGTCAAGGTATCGTTGAAAATAAATCATTTAATGAACATTTGTTAAAACTGAAAAATTTACGTTAGGCTACTATCCCTTATTCTCTTTAAAGATTTTATACAGAAATATTGCTAGATTTTTAACAGTTTGCTCATTTTTAGATGACATAAGTTGAGAGAGAGAGGTATGAACTGTCGGAAAGTAATGCAACAATGGAACTAGAACTATCTCCATAACAATGTGGTCAGCATCACGTCAAACAATGAAGAAAAACACTTAATCAAACTTATTGAAAATCAACTACAACTGTTCTAAGAGACAGATGGGCAAGTGTGTATGTGTGTATGTGTGTATGTGTGTGTGTGTGTGTGTGTGTGTGTGTGTGTCTGTGTGTGTGTGTGTTTGTATGTTTCTGGCTGTCTCGTCTGCTGTGAGTTACGGAATCAGAGACGGTTTTCTTTTTATTATTGCTTGAACACGAATACGAATACGAAAGTTTATTTAAAGAGAGCAAGAGATTAAGTACAATGACTTTTTTTATCCCGCCCTCAAAAAGGGAAAAAAGTATAAACACCGAAGCAAAGCAATATGTTTGAAAAAAACCCAACAATATGGAAAGGAAAAGAGTAAAGGAAACAACAAAAGAGAAAGTACACCGAGAATATACAAATACATCAAGAACAAGAAGGTAGTAATGTCGTCGCTATCGTCGACGCCAATGTAGTAGTAGTAGTAGTAGTAGTAGTAGTAGTAGTAGTAGTAGTAGTAGTAGTAGTAGTAGTAGTAGAGATGATGATGTTCTACTATGCGGGGTAGTGATGACGATGGCAGTGCCAACGATGTTGATGGTGATAATAAAAACGACAGCGATGAAGATGATGATAAGAGACAGACAGACAGACAGACAGACAGACAGAGACAATGATGGAGAGTTTCCCGATAATATGATGATCAATAAGGATGAAGTTGATGTAACAAATGATGCTATGGACGTGCATCTGCTTTGAGAATTACGTGACAGGGCTGGTACTCTTACACTTCCTATTATGATATACCCGGGCGTCAACAAGGCCCGAGAGATACAGACACCTGCAGTGTTGGTCAGGTCATTTTGATAAGCAACACTCTCAAACTCGCACACGTAAAGTGGATGAAGCTCGACTGTGTGGTTCTAGTCTTCACACTGAGCCCACAGCACACTCAGTCTGGGTAGGAGCCTTGGCTTCAGTACAGTCCCTAAACTCACCCAGCTGTAAATGCGTCCCTCTTTTAGGGTCAGGGAAGGTAAAGCAGCGAGGGAGAGGAGATGGGCGCCACGGCCCTCAATATGCTGGCCCCTAGAGAAGCTGAGGTCTCTGATGCCTCACTCCCCAACGACCTCATAGGTTATGGGAGAACCTTTACCTGTTTGACTGATTGACTGATTGATTGACTGATTGACTGATTGATTGGTTGATTGACTGATTGATTGATTGATTGATTGACTGATTGATTGACTGATTGACTGATTGACTGATTGATTGGTTGATTGACTGATTGATTGATTGATTGACTGATTGATTGACTGATTGATTGGTTGATTGGTTGATTGTTCAGACCAGCTGAAGGAGATCAAGAAGGTGACCTTGGCGAGGATCCTGTGTGACAATTTTCCGGATCTGACAGAGATCCAGGCCAACGTCTTTGCACTGGAGGATCCGCTGATGTGAGACAATGATCTGTGTGTGTGTGTGTGTGTGTGTGTGTGTGTGTGTGTGTGTGTGTGTGTGTGTGTGTGTGTGTGTGTGTGTGTGTGTGTGTGTGTGAGTGTGTGTGAATGTGTGTGAGTGTGTGTGTGTGAGTGTGTGTGGTGTGGTGTGTGTGTGTTGTGAGTGTGTGTGTGAGTGTGTGTATGTTGTGTGTGTGTGTGTGCGTGCATTTGGACTTGTTAGAACTATTACTTGCTATTGGTTGCATGACTGTGTAAGAATGAATTGAGTGCAAGCGCTTTGGTTTGTCTGTGCAAGATACAGCACTGTATACACTCCATTTATTATTATTATTATCATCATCATCATCATCATCCTCATCATCATTATTATTATTATTATTGTTGTTGTTGTTGTTGTTGTTGTTATTATATTATCATTATTATTATTATATGTGTTTTTGCGTGGTGTGGTGTGGTGTGGTGTGATGTAGTGTAGTGTGAATTGCATTGCAGTGCAGTGTACTGTACTGTAGTGTACTGTAGTGTACTATAGTGTTCTACATTTTTATTCGTTATTTACCACTAATATTGCGTACATGGGCAGTCACTCACATACACATGTACTTTCACTCATGTGCTCATATGCTAATACATAGCTATATACTCCGACCCAGGCACATGTACATGAATTCACACCAACACAGACGAGTAACCATGGTTTCATTCTGTTGTCCATCTTTCCCCCAGCAACCCTGTGGCCACCTGCGAGAGACTGCCCAGCATCAACCTGACTGAATGGAGATCTGAGGATGGTCAAAGTAAGACTGCGTTTATACCTAACAGCTTCAGTGAGAAACTGTTGGAATGGATAGCCTATCCCCCTCCTATCTCCATCGTACCCCTGTCTATTCCCTCTTCCCCACTACCCCTCCTCATACCCTGCCTGTGCTCCCTCCCTACTACCCACCTCCCCTGCCTATCCCCCTTCTAATCCTCTCCTCCCCCTGGCTATCCCCCTCCTCATCTCCCTCCTCAATCCCCTCCTCATTCCCCGCCTATCTCCCTCCCTACCACCCTCCTCCCCCTACCTACGGGATAGCCTAGTGGTCAGAACATTGCGCTCGCAATCTGACGACCCGAGTTCGATTCCCGTTCAAGGGGGATATTTTCCCCTGGAGTTAACATCAGTGTAGACTCCACTCTCCCCAAAAGTCCTTCGGACAAGACTATAAACCGAGGCCCCGTGTGCGAACGCACGCAGAACATCTTGCGCACAGTGTTCCGCTTTTCGTAAGAGTAGGTCATTGTGTGCCGGTGGGAACAGATGACAGAATTGACAAAACTGCATACACACGGGTACTGGATGTAAAGAAAAGCACATAAGTGCTTATTTCATTATCCTCGATATAAAAGAATAAAATGAAATACCTAAGTAAAATAAATATCCCTCTCCTAATCCCCCTAGTCCCCCTACCTGTCCCTCTCCTCCCTCCCATCCCCCTCCTGCCTCCCTCCTACCCCCTCCCCCCCTGCCTATCTCCCCCCTCCCTCTGCCTATTCCCATCCTCATCCTCCTCCTCCCTTCCCTCTGCCTATTCCCCTCCCTACGCATAACTGGGTATACATAATATCGTTTGGTTAAACCAAGGAGTAGGAGACATAACAATGCTCTTGCATGTCTTTAAACAAAGACTTGTAGATTGCTTTGCCCAGGAATGGGCTGGCATCATTAGTAGAGATCGCAATAGGTAACTATGATGGTTATAGAAAATCTAAGACTGTTTTTTTTCTAAAAAGAAAGAAGAAACGTAGATCAGTGAAATGGATACATACTGTTTTTACGTTGCAGTTACATAGGTACGATTCAATGTTCTACCACTAAACAATAATACACATTGCTATAATGTATATCTTTCTGTCTCTCTGAATCCCTTTATCTCTCTGTCCCTGTCTGTCTGTCTGTCTGTCTGTCTGTCTGTCTGTCTCTCTCTCTCTTCTCTCTCTCTCCTCTCTCTCTCTCTCTCTCTCTCTCTCTCTCTCTGTCCCTGTCCCTGTCTGTGTGTGTGTCTCTCTTTCACACACACACACACTTAATCTTACCCACCCACCACGCACACACACACGTAACCCTTCCCCCCCACACACACATGCACACACACATACACATACATACACACACATGCACACATACTTAACCCTCCCACACACACACATGCAAACACATATACACACACACTTAACCCCCCCCCCCCCCATACACACACACACTTAACCCTCCCACACACACACACAACATGCAAACACAAATATACACACACTTAACCCCCCCCACCCCCACACACACACACACACTTGACCCTACCCACCCACCCCCCCCCCCCACACACACACACTTAACTCTCTCTCTCTCACACACACACACACCCATACCCACACACTACACCCCACATCATATCATACACTTTAACCTTTTCTTTTCGCCTTGGGTTATTCCAGCGCTGGCCGAAGACCCAAGACCGGTGCCCAGCATAACCATCACAGTGGGACAGGTGGAGGACAACTGCTTCGAGTTACCGGAATTGGCCGACGGCGAACTGACTGGGTTAATCAACGACCAAGAGAGCGAACTGAGAAAATGTCCGCACGAAAATGTAGAACCGGTATGGTCAAGGATTTTACACCTAGCTATCTGTCTGTGTTGAGGAGTGTGTGTGTGTGTGTGTGTTTGCGGGTGGGTGTGTGAATGGTGGCTTGTGTGTATATGTGTATTTCAAGAGCTAAGCCTGGTCAGTTATAAAGAAGTATGGTGGTGCTGCAGTGGATCCCTTCCCATGGTGGTATAGAGAGCAATGAAGAGATGGACTGCCTGTCCAAGGCAGCAACTTGGATTGCCCTTCCAAGGCAGCAACTTGGATTGCCTGTCCAAGGCAGCAACTTGGATTGCCTGTCCAAGGCAGACAGCAACTTGGATTACCTGTCTAAAGCAGCAACATGGAGTGCCTGTCCAAGGCAGCAACTTGGAGCAGCCAGCCCACCCAGTGTCGTGCAATGAGGCAAGAACAATCCTGAGAAACAGCTTCAGGAAAAGCATGGCGCCAGCGGCTGGGCATCAAGCCAGAAGATGAAAAAGCTGGCATTCTTGAGGGAGACAGAGCTGCTTAATTCACCATCTTCAGACTAGGACACTGCCAGCTCCTATCCCATCTCCACCACCTAAATAATGTATCCCACACTGACTAGTTCCCTTGTAGCACAGACCCACAAACTCTCTCTCTCATATTCTGCAGTCCTGTCCTACCACCAACACTCTGACACATCAGACGTGGATGGAATTTCTGGCACAGATTTTCCAGAAGGTGGGGATGGTGTTTATACTGACAGACCCCCCTGGCATCCCCACGGGAGAATTGTCTGAAATTGTTTGAAAGACTTACTTGCGTGATATGTTTGTTGTAAAAGTAAAGTTAAATGTGTTCCTATAACCTATAAGGTCATTGAGGAGCGAGGTGTCAGAGACCTCAGCTTCTCTAGGGGCCAGCATATTGAGGGTGGCGCCCATCTCCTCTCCCTCGCTGCTTTACCTTCCCTGACCCTAAAAGAGGGCAGGTACCCATTTACAGCTGGGTGAACTGGGAGGAGACTGTACTGAAGCAAAGGCGAGTAAACGGCCATCCATCCACTTGGTAACCACGTTCAGTGTTCAATGTGTGTTGTACAGGAATGCAACGAGCCCAGCAAACTTCAGTACCGAACCATCGATGGAAGCTGCAACAACTTGCAGAACCCCAGATGGGGAAAATCCTTCGAGCCTCAGAAACGTCTGCTGCCCTCACAACTTGTGGACGGTGAGTTGTCTTCCCTTTGGCTTGTTGCTTTTTTGGCTGGTTGGATGGTTGGCTGGCTGGTTGGTTGGTTGGTTGGCTGGTTGGCTGTTTGGTTGGTTGGTTGGTTGGTTGGCAGGCTGGTTGGTTGGTTGGCTGGTTGGTTGGCTGGATGGTTGGTTGGTTGGTTGGTTGACTGTTTGGTTGGTTGGCTGGTTGGCTGGTTGGTTGGTTAGTTGGCTGGTTGGCTGGTTAGCTGGTTGGTTGGTTGGTCGGATGATTAGCTGGCTGGTTGGTTGGTTGGCTGGTTGGTTGATTGGATGGTTGGTTCGCTGGTTTGTTGGTTGGTCGGTCGGTTGGTTGGTTGGTTGGCTGATCAAACGTCTACTATCCTGGTGGTTAGAGCGTTGCACGTTGCGTTTTCGATCTGCTGACCCAGGTTCGAATCCCGTTCAAGGGGATTTTTTTCCCCTGGAGTTAACATCAGTACCGAATCTACCCCGCTCAAAAGTCCTTCAGATGAGACTATAAATCGAAGTTCCGTGTGCGAGCACATACAGAACATCTTGAGCACACGTAAAAACCTGTCCCGCTTTTAGAAAGAGTAGGCTATTGTGTGCCGGAGGGAACGGATGACAAAATTAACAAAACTGCATACACACGGCGAGACTGGATGTTAAAAACCCCCCACATGAGTGCTATGTTCCCTTATCCTCGAAATAAAAAATTAAAATGTGTAAATACTGTTTTTAAAGGATGACTTCTAATCTTGCAGACAACCTGCCCCGGACCCGGGCCGTCAGCGGGAATGCTCTGCCCTCTCCTCGCCTCATCTCCAGATCGGTGTCTCCCATGATGGATTCCTTTGCCGACGTCACCAACATGGTGATGGCCTGGGGTCAGTTCATTGACCACGACTTCACCGGGACCCCCGTCATCAAGAGTGAGTCCCTGATAGCGCTAATGTCTGGTGACAAAAGGTTAATTACGCACGTTAAAGCGCCATCGGTGGTCTAGAGATAACGCATCTTCCTATAAAAAGCAATAACTCTGGGTTTGAAGTGTGTGGTGGTTTGATCCTCGTAGATTTCCGTATGTATATTCTTCTTTTCAAACGCTCACACAGAAACTGTTGTCTCTCATATGAGCGAAAATGGGTTACGCTGCCGTTAAGCGCCTGACAAGTCAGGCCCAGCGCATCCGACTTCGGCATGGGAGAGAATTGTTATCTTTAAGTATTTCTGGGAAAAAAGGGCAGGAGAATCTAGTAAGATGGCAGAAAAAAGACAAGAAGGTGGTGACAGGAAGAAAAGGAACAAGGCAGAAACAGACAGAGGGATAGCAAAGAGGGAATTCCTAGCACAGAATTTCCAGAAGGTGGGGATGCTGTTTATACTGACCGGCCCCCGGCATCCCCACGGGGGGAAAAAGTAGGAATAGTGGAAATGGTGACATTATTTGATATTTTTTGTATATGACTTCAAGTGAGTTTGTGTGTTCTGAAGGACTAGGGTCGTGCCTCATTCATTCAGTATTGAATTTGGATTGACATGATGTGCTTGCACGTGTATCTTTCAATTAATTTTGGTTGGGTTTTGTGCAGTTCATTACTAAGTCATTAGACCGTGTAACCAAAATCGATGACTTTCCCCTGTGGGTGTCGGGGGTCTGTCAAGTATCAATAGCATCCCCACCTTCTGGACATTCTGTGCTAGGATATCCTCTTTTCTATCCCTCTCTTTGTTTCTGCCGTGTTCATTTTTCTTCCTGTCACCTCCTTCTTGTTAATTTTCTGCCTTCGTGGTCCATTCTCCTGCCTTTTTTTACAGAAAGACTTGAAGTGGTGGGAACAGATGACAAAATTTACAAAACCGCATACGCACGGGGACTGTGTATAAAAAAAACCATGAGTACTTATTCCATTATCCTCGATATAAAAAAATAAATCTGAGCGCATTGATTGTTGCTTTACATGATTCAGCGCTATATAAATTCCATACATTATTATTATTATTATTATTATTAAATATATCAATTCTCTCCCAACCAAAGTCGGATGCGCTGGGCCTGACTTGTCAGGAGCTTAACGGCAGCGCAATGCATTTTCGCTCACATGACAGACAACAATAGTTGCTGTCTGAGCGCTCAACGAAGAAGAAGAAGAAGAAAATGGAGGACATGATATTTGTTTCTCTGGTTTCAGACGGAACACAGACAATTAAATGCTGTGGTGAAATTGCCGAGAATCTGAAGGCGGAAAATGGGTACGTAGTCATTGATAAACGCACAATAATACACAATCTTTTTTTTTGGGGGGGGGGAGGAGGGGGGTACTACCACATTGTAGACGGGATAGCTCAGTGGTCAGAGCACTCGCTTTCCCCCCAGCTAAGGTTAAGCAGCATCGAGCGTAGGTTACCACTTGGATGGGTGACCGTTTGCGCGCGCCTTGGCTTCAGTCCAGTCCCCCAGTTCACCCAGTTGTAAATGGGTACCTGCCCTTTTTAGGGTCAGGGAAGGTAACGCAGCGAGGGAGAGGAGATAGGCACCGCCCTCAATATGCTGGCCCCTAGAGAAGCTGAGGTCTCAGATGTCTCGCTCCCCTATGACCACATAGGTTACGGGAACACCTTTACCTTTTGTTTTTACTACCACATAATATTGGATTTTGCTATTGCTGTGCTTGCAGGGTTGGTCTTTTGTTTTCTAGATTTAGCAAAAATACTGTAAAGTCTTAGATATGAGGAAAAACTTGTAGTTATTGATTTATCTTGTTGCTTATTGCTAAATGAACATGTAAAAAGAAAACCCCGCGTTTAACAAGCTTTAATTCTTCTTCTTCTTCTTCTTTGTAAAACGCTCGGGCACCATCATCCTCTTCCCCTTTCGTTTCATCACCATCATCATTTTTTATCCTCATCCTCCTCCTTCTCCTCCTCCTCCTCATTATCATCATCATTATCATTATCATCATTGCTTCCACCACCACCATCATCATCACTACCCTCATCATGATCATCATCAGCATCGTCATCGTCATCATCATTACCATCATCATCATCAGTTTTCTTCTCATCACCATAATTAGTTTTCCTCCTCTTCCTCCTTCTCCCCTTCCTCCCTCTCTTCCTCCTCGTCCTCGTCCTCCTCCTCCTCCTCCTCGTTCTAATCCTCACCATCACTATGATCACCATGATCACCATTATCCTCAATATCATGATGCTGGTGGTGGTGGCTGCGGTGTGTTCAGAGGCCCCTGTTTCCCTATCAAGCTGACCAGTGGAGACCCGATGGGCCGTGACTGTATGGAGTTTGTCCGTTCTCTGCCCTTCTCCTTCCCTAACGGCACACAGCTGCGTGAGTCCTGACCACACACACACACACACACACACGCACACACACACACACACACAACACGCACGCACGCACGCACGCGCGGACACACAGACACAAGCAAGCAAGCAAGCGTGCGCACGTGTGTTCACTCACATAAGCACGCGAACACACACAGCGCACTAAGACAGGCTATAGCTGGTTGATCCGTTTGTTAGTGTCTTTGCCTGCTTGCTTGCTTAATTAATTGATTGATTGATTGATTGATTGACAGATTGATAGATTGATTGATTGACTGCTTGAATAATTTATTAATTGATTGATTGATTGATTGATTGATTGCTTGTATAATTGATTGGTTGACTGGTTGATTGACTGATTGCTTGATTGATTGACTGGTTAATTGATTGCTTGTATGATTGGTTAATTGATTAACAAGTTGACTGCTTAAATAATTGATTAATGGATTGATTGTTGATTGATTGAATAATTACTTGATTGATTGATTGATTGATTGATTGACTGATTCAAAGCAAAGAGAACAGGTCAACATTTTGTCTGATTGATTGATTGATTGATTGATTGATTGATTGAAAGTTAAGAGAGCAAACTAACACACTGTGGTTGAATTATTGATAGCTGATGGAGGAATGGATGGGAAAAAGCACATAAGTGCTTATTCCATTATCGCCGAGATTAAATAATAATAATAATAATAATAATAATGATAATAATAATAATAATAATAATAATAGATGGATTCATTCATTCATTCATTCACTGTTGGTTAATTGATTGATTCGTTTACTCATTGTTGAATTGATTGGTTGATGGATGGATGTATGGATGGATATATTGATTGATTGATTGATTGATTGATTGATTGATGGATTGATTCAGGGCCCAGAGAGCAGATCAACACGCTGACCTCATTCCTGGATGCTTCAGCGGTGTACGGGAACACACAGGAGGTGCTGGACAAACTGAGAGGAGAAAACGGTCAGTAGCGCTGCAGGGGCTGTCTCTTTCTTTCTTTGTCTGTCTTGTCTGCCCTGTCCTGTCTGTCTTGTCTGTCTTGTCTGTCTTATCTGTCTGCCCTGTCCTGTCTTTCCTGTATGTCTTGATTGTCTTGTCCTGTCTGTCCTGTCTGTCTTGTCTGTCTTGACTGTTTTGTCTGTCCTGTCCTGTCTTTCCTGTATGTCTTGATTGTCTTGTCCTGTCTGTCTTGTCTGTCTTGACTGTTTTGTCTGTCCTGTCCTGTCTTTCCTGTATGTCTTGATTGTCTTGTCCTGTCTGTCCTGTCTGTCCTGTCTGTCTTGACTGTTTTCTCTGTCCTGTCCTGTCTGTCTTGTGTGTCTGTCCTGTCCTGTCTGTCCTGTCCTGTCTGTCTTGTGTGTCTGTCCTGTCCTGTCTGTCTTGTGTGTCTGTCCTGTCTTTGTCTGTCTTTGTTCTGTTTGTCCTGTTCTGTCTGTCTCTGTCTGTCTGCTCTCTCTGTCTGTCTGTCTTGACTCTCTTGTCTGTCTGTCTGTTCTTCTGTACTGTCTCTTTGTCTGTCCTGTCTGTCTTGTCTGTCTGTCTTGTCTGTCTGCCTTCTTCTGTCTATCTTGTCTGTCTGTCTTATCTGTCTGTCTTGTCTGTCTTGTCCGTCCTGTCTGTCTTGTCTGTCTTATCTGTCTGTCTTGACTTGTCTTGTCTTGTCCTGTCTGTCTTGTCTGTCTGTCCTGACTGTCTTGACTGCCTTGTCTGTCTGTCTTATCTGTCTGTCTTGACTGTCTTGTCTTTCCTGTCTGTCTTGTTCTGTCTTGATCTGTTGCTGTCTTGTACTGTCTTGTCTGTCTGTCTGTCTGTCTTTGTCTGTCTTTATCTGTCTGTTTTGACTGTCTTTGCTGTCTGTCTTGTCTGTCTGTCTCTGACTGTCTTGACTGTCTTGTCTGTCTGTCCTGTCTGCCTTGACTGTCTTGTCTGTCTGTCCTGTCTGGCCTGTCTTGTCTGCCTGTCCTGTCTGTCTTGTCTCTCTGTCTTGTTTGTCCTGTCCTGTCTGTCTGTCTTATCTGTCTGTCTTGACTGTCTTGTCTGTCCTGTCTGTCTTGACTGTCTTGTCTCTCTGTCTTATCTGTCTGTCCTGTCTTTCCTGTCTTTCCTGTCCTGTCCTGTCTGGCTTGTCTGTCTGTCTTGACTGCCCTGTCCTGTCTGTCTTCTCTGTCCTGTCCTGTCTGTCTGTCTTGACTGTCCTGTCCTGTCCTGTCTTGTCTGTCCTGTCCTGTCTTGTCTTTTCTGTCCTGTCTGTCTTGTCTGTCTGTCTGTCTTGTCTGCCTGTCTGTCTTGTCTGTCTTGTCTGTCCTGTCTTGTCTGTCTTGTTCTGTCTGTCTTGACTGTCTTGTCTGTCTGTCTTGTCTGTCTGTCTTGTCTGTCTGTCTTATCTGTCTGTCTTATATGTCTGTCCTGTCTGTCCTGTCTGTCCTGTCTGTCTGTCTTGTCTGTCTGTCTTGTCTGTCCTGTCTGTCCTGTTTGTCTGTCTTTGTCTGTCTTGACTGTCTTGTCTGTCCTGTCTGTCTTATCTGTCTGTCTTGTCTGTCCTGTCCTGTCTGTCTTGCCTTGAATGTCTTGACTGTCTTGTCTGTCCTGTCTGTCTTGTCCTGTCTGTCCTGTCTGTCTTGTCTGGCCTGTCCTGTCTGTCTTGTCTGTCTGTCTTGTCTGTCTGTCTTGTCTGTCTGGACTGCCTGTCCTGTCTGTCTTGTCTCTCTGTCTTTCCTGTCTGTCCTGTCTGTCTTGTCTGCCCTGTCCTGTCTGTCTTGTCTGTCCTGTCTGTCTTCTCTGTCCTGTCCTGTCTGTCTGTCTTGACTGTCTTGTCTGTCCTGTCCTGTTTGTCTTGTCTCTCTGTCTTGACTGTCTTGTCTGCCTATCTGTCTTGTCTGTCTGTCCTGTCTGTAGCTCTATGTCTGTCTGTCTATATCTCTATGTCCGCCTGTACGTATCTATCTATGTGTGTATTTCTTTTTCTTCCTCGTGGTTTCTATCTGCCTGTCTTTCTGTCTTTTTGCCTGCCTGATTGTCTGTCTGTCTGTCTATCTATGTCTGTCTATCGGTATGTATCTCTTTGTCTTTCTTAGGGACTCTAATGTTGTGTTTGTATTGTGAAATCATTGTTCTTTTCTATTGTGACCCCCTTCACTCCCTTTCATTTTACCTTTTATATCGACGATAATGGAATTTGCACTTATGTGTTTTTTTTACATCTAGTCCCCGTGAGCATGCGGTTTGGTGAATTCTGTCATCTGTTCCCACCAGCACACGATGGCTTACTCATACGAAAAGCGGAACAGGATTTAACGTGTGCCCAAGATGTTCTGCGTGCGTTCGCACACGTGGCCTCGGTTTATAGTCTCATCCGAAGGACTCCCTTTTGATGTATTGTAGCCTAAGGCCATTGTACTATTAAACTATTTCAGAGTTCTTAGAGTATCTGCCTGTCTGTCGTTTTGCCTGTGTGTGTGTGTGTGTGTGTGTGTGTGTGTGTGTGTGTGTGTGTGTGTGTGTGTGTGTGTGTGTGTGTGTGTGTGTGTGTGTGTGTGTGTGTCTGTGAGTCTCTTTGATAGTCTCTTTCTGTCTGTATCTATGTCTGTATCATAGTCTCTATCCCTCTCTCTCTCAATGAGAAGGAGAGGGAGGGTAATAAAAGTGTTTTATAACTCTTTGATGTTTGTTATCCCTTTTAAAGATATGTTCTCGTGTGTGTGTGTGTGTGTGTGTGTGTGTGTGTGTGTGTGTGTGTGTGTGTGCGTGCGTGCGTGCGTGCGTGCGTGCGTGCGTGCGGTGTGTGTGCGTGCATACGCGCGCGTGTGTGTGTACACAGAGAGAGAGACAGAGATTTACTTCCCTTTACACCTCATTTTTGTGTTGTTGTTTTTTATACGCATTGTATACGCGTATATGGTCTTTCGGAAGAATAGGTCATGTGTTTCGTCGGGAATAGATGACAACATTTACAAAAATGCATGCTCATGGAGACTGGATATAAAAAATATCACATGGGTGATTATTCCATTACTCTCGAAATAATCAAGAAAAAAAAGGTGGCAGGATGGTTAAGACGTTCACCTGCCTAACAAGTAAACCGTGAGGTTCTGGGTTCAATTCCCAGCCTCGCCATTTCTTCCTAGTTTGACGAAAAAAATCGAACTGAATGTCAAAGTCCTTCGGATGAGGCTGTAAACCGAGATCATGTGTGCAAACACACCCAAATCATCTTGCGCACGCTTTAAAACCCCGTTTCATCTTACGGGAAATAAAATCTTCGAAAATGATGAACAAAAAATAAAAAGTATTCTGTGAAGCGTGATTTTTTTTAAAAACATTTTTTCTGCACTTCTTTATAATCATTAATTTTGTGTGTGTGTAATTTTTATTGTATTTATTTCTCTTCAGGGACAATGAAGACTTCCAAAGGCAACATGCTGCCAGAAAATCCTTCAGCCACTTGCAAAAAAGAGTCAGAGGGAGACTACTGCTTCATGGCAGGTGAGTGGTGGTGAATTAGCTCCCTTAAAACATAGTGGCTGCTGTGTTTGACTAGGCTGCACTCCAGTTGTAATTTTTAGCCTATTTCTTGTTGCTTTTTCCTATATAGACAATGAAATCCATCACAAATTGGGTGGATCAGTGGTCTAGAGGTAATGCACCTGCCTAGAAATCGAATAGTCTGGGTTCGTTAAATCCGGGATGGGTACAATCCTCGTTTATGCCCCAAACTTCCCCCCCCCCACTCATCCACTAAACCGTGAGTAGTGGTCTGAGTGCTAGTCTCTCGGGTGAAATGATAAACTGAGGTCATGTATAGCGACACACTTTTAGCGCACGTAAAAGAACCTACAAAAACAGGAGTTGTTGTCCCTGGCAAAATAATGTTGAAAAAAGTCACTCTAATAGATGAACAAATACACTTGCAAACGGGATTTTTTTTTAATATGGGTGGCGCTGCTCTTATGGCGATGTACTCTCCTCTGGGAGAGCAGCCCGAATTTCACGCGGACGAGACTGAAAGTGGTATTCAATTCAAATCAATTCAGTATTTAGCCATAACATTAGTAAAACAACAACACAACACATTTGCTTATAACCACCACTACCACCACTACTACTATCACCATCATCACCAGTGCCACATTCATCATCATCATTCTCATTATTATTACAATCATCATCAAAATCATTACCATCATCATTACCATCATCATCATTATCATCATCATCAAAATCTTTACGATCATCATCATCATAACCACCATCAAAATCATTGCCATCATCATCATTATCATCATCAAAATCATTGCCATCATCAAAATCATCATCATCATCATTACCATCATCATCATTGCCATCATCATTACCAACATCATCATCATCATTACCATCATCATCATCGTCACCATCATACAAATCATTACCATAAAATCATTATTACCATCATTATCACCATCATCAAAATCATTACCATCATCATCATAATCATCATCATCATTATCATCATCAAAATCATTACCATCATCAAAAAAATTACCATCATCAAAATCATTACCATCATCAAAATCACCCCCATCACTATAACCACCATCATTGCCTCGATAACAAATGTACCGATCTTGATACACAAATGCATATGAAGAATTTATTTTTCTGTTCCTCGGCTAGAGCTCCGAGGTTCACCAATGGTGAGATTTTCCGTATGCGACCGTTCACCCGGGCCATTTGGGTAGCCGCATTCTGATTTCCGGGATGGTGTCTAAATACGATACCTGTGTTCATTTTATAAATGTTGTCATCCGTTTCTACCGGCACGAAATGGCCTACTCTTCCGAGAGGTGGAACACCCCATGTGCGCAAGATGTTCTGTGTGCATTGGTACACGGGGGCCCTTGGTTTATAGTCTCATCCGAAGGACTTTTAGCATTGAGTAAAATTCGTTTTGGAAGCAAAAGGCAAAGGCTGGATGATAGGGGAATGGAACCCAGAACCTGACGATTTACTTGTCAGGCATGATGAACGTCTTAACCATCCTGCCACCTTCCTTTGTATAATATGAAGGAATGAAATAATAATAATAATAATAATAATAATAATAATAAATACAATAATAATAATAATAATAATAATAAATAAAATAAAATGGAATTTGTATAGCGCTGTATCTTGCACAGACAAATCAAAGCGCTTGCACTCAACTCATTCTTACACAGTCATGCAACCAATAGCAAGTAATAGTTCTAACAAGTCCAAATGCACACACACACACACACACACACACACACACACACACACACACACACACACACACACACACACGCGCATGCACGCACGCACGCACACACACACACACACACACACACACACACACACACACACACACACACAGGTTATACACTTTGGCAGAGTGATGGAATTTTTTGGCTGTTGAAAAGCAGGGATAGCTATGAAATGAAACAGGAGAGGAACTTCTTAGGTTTGAAACAAATATGTCTTGAGGCCAGATTTAAGTGTCACAAGGTCTTTGGCGAAGAGAGATAGGGAGGCCATTCCAAATCGATGGACCAGAAACAGAAAAAGAGCGACGGCCAACAGTGGACTAGCTGAATATAGGTATTCGTAAGCACAAGGAATCTGCAGCAGAGCGAAGGGAACGAGAAGGAGTGTACAGGTGGAGACATTCACAGAGGTTGAAGGGTGCTGTTTTGTGGAGACATTTGTAACAGAGAGTACTGATCTTATAGTTTATTCTTTGTGGCACAGGCAGCCAGTGGAGAGTTTGCAAGAGAGGGGTAAAATGTATGTCTTTGATCTCAAACGACCCTTTTCCCCCCTCCTCCTCCCCTAACCCCCCACCTCTCCCCCCCCCCCCTCTCCCGCTTTCCTGTCTCTCAGGTGACCACCGTGTTAACGTGTTCGTGGGACTGGGAGCGCTGCACACCACCTTCGTCAGGGAACACAACAGGATTGCCCGAATCCTGCAGGATCTGAATCCTGCCTGGGATTTTGAAACCGTCTTCCAGGTAGGTCAGATCAGAGACACACAGACACAGTGCAGCCCAGCATACAGGATTTGTTCGTGTTTTTCCTTGAAGGCTTTGGTTGTTGATGTTGTTGTTGCTGTTGTTCTTGCTGTTGATTTTCTTGTTGTTGTTGTTATTGTTCTTCTTCTACTTCTTCTTCTTCTTCTTAATTCTTCTCCTCCTCCTTCTCCTTCTATGCATCCTCCTCCATCTTGTTCTTTGCAATTCTTCTTCTTCCTCTTCGGAATTCTTCTTCTTCTCCCTTCTTTTTCTCTGTTCTTTTGTTCTTGTTTTTGTTGTTGTTATTGTTGTTTTTCTTCTTCTTCTTCATCTTCTTCTCCTTCTTCCTTTTCTTCTATTTCTTCTTCTCCTCCTCCTCCTCCTTCTTCTTCTTCTCTTCTTTTCTCTTTTTCTTCTTCTCCTTCTTCCTTTTCTTCTATTTCTTCGTCGTCGTCGTCGTCTTTTTCTTCTTCTTCATAGTTCTTTTTCGTCTTCTTCTTCTTCTTCGTCTTCTCCCCCTCCTTCTCCTTCTCTTTCTTTGAATTCTTCTTCCTTGGAATTCTTTTTTTTTCTTCTTTGAAATTCTTTTTGTTCTTGTCATTGTTATTGTAGTTGTTTTTCTTCTTCTCCTTTTTCTTCTCTGTTTTTTTAATTTTCTGCAGGATTTAAATCCTGCCTTAGATCATAACACAGTCCCTTAGATCAGCAGAGCAAACACAATGGGAGAAAAAAAGCTTCACTAAACCAATTTCCCATGAATGTTACCTTGAATGTTAGATCTGTGGGTTTTATTTTTGCTACCATGAAGGTAGCCACATTCCAACTCCAGAGGAGTGGATTTGTTTTTGAATCTGGATGTTTGTCAAACTTCTCTTCCAGGAAACTCGTCGCATAGTCTCTGCAGAACTTCAACGCGTGACCTACGCAGAGTGGCTTCCCTTGGTGCTTGATGACAACACGATGACGAACTTCCGGTTGAAGGAAGGCGACTTCCTGTACGACCCGGAAGTTGACCCCACCGTCTTTAACGTTTTCTCTACAGCAGCTTTCGATTTGGTCATTCGCAGGTCAAGCAGAAAGTCAAGGTGAGAGAACTGAAGATAACTAAGAAATGCCGGGAGATAACGAAATGTTAAAGATAATGAAATTTTAACAATAACGAATTTTTTTAAAACAAAAACGAGATTTTATTTAAACGACCACAAAGTTTTATTTTCTGAGGGTAATAGACTATTTTCTTTTTTTTTCTTTTCCATCCAGCCCTCAGAGAGAGAGAGACAGAGACACAGAGACACAGAGACACAGAGAGAGAGAGAGAGAGAGAGAGAGAGAGAGAGAGAGAGAAGAGAGAGAGAGAGAGAGAGAGAGAGAGAGAGAGAAACTCCAACTCCAACTCCAACTCGAATTTGAATGATTTATTCACAAAAGGCCATTGGCCCATACATGAAGGGGGTTGCCGAACTGCTTAGTATTTTGGTGGGGGAAAAGCAATAGTAACGACAAAATGTTACTGTATAACAAAAAGTCAGCTACAAAAATATGACTTAGGATAGCAATGTGAGAGAGAGAGAGGGGGGGGGAAGAGAGAGGGGGGAGGAGAGGCGGTTTTTTTAGAGCAAATCTCTCTGTCTGTCTGTCTGTCTGTCTGTCTGTCTGTCTCTCTCTTCTCTCTCTCTCTCTCTCTCTCTCTCTCTCTCTCTTCTCTCTCTCTTCTCTCTCTCTCTCCTCTCTCTCATTCAATAGTGGCTAAGGCTGATTTCAATAAAAACATTTTCATTCATTGTTCTCTGTCCCTGTCTCTCTCTCTCTCTTCTGTCTCTGCTCTTGTCTCTCATATAGTGTGGGTGGTGAGTGTATGTATATGTAGTAAGTTTGTGTATGTCATGTATGTGCAGTAAGTTGTGGTTTATCATTGCTTCAAATCGTGATTTATTACGATAGCTTATTATTTCACATCTTCTTTTAGAAAAGATGTTATGACTGATAGCATTATTTAACATCTTGTTTTTAAATTTGATTTCCTTTTTCATCCAAGAGAATGAATCAATAATTTTCACCCTTACTTTTGTTCTGACTTTGCGTTTATGACGAAGATAGAAGGAGGAGAGTAGGAGATGGAGGGAAAAAGGAGGAGAGGAAGAAAGAAGAAGATAGCGAGAATGGACGGGAATAAGAAGGAAAAGAGGAGGAGGAGGTGGAGAAGAAGAAAAGAAGAAGAAGAGAAGAAGAGAGGAAGAGGAGAAGGAAGAGAGGGGAGGAGAAGAAGAAGAACTGGAGGAGGAGAAGGAAAAGAAGAAGAGAGGAAGAAGGAGGAGGTGGAGAAGAAGGAGGAGGAGAAGGAAGGAGGAGGAGGAGGTGAGGAGGAGAAGAATGATAGAAGAAAAAGGAGAAGGAGAGAAGAAGAAGGAGGAGGAGGAGGAGGAGGAGGAGGAGGAGAAGAAGAAGAAGAAAGAAGAAGAAGGAAGAAGAAGAAAAAAGAAGAAGAAGAAGAAGAAGAAGGAGGAGGAGGAGGAGGAAGAAGGAAGAAAGAGGAGGAGGAGAGAGGAGAAGAAGGAGGAGGAGGAGAGGAAGAAGGAGGAGAGGGGAGGAGGAAAGAATGAAGAGAAGAAGAGAGGGAGAAGAAGGAAGAGAAGAAGGAAAGGAAGGAGGAGGAGAGGAGAAGAGAAGAAGAAGAAGAAGAAGAAGAAGAAGAAGAAGAAGAAGAAGAAGAAAGGAGGAGGAGAAGGAGGAGAAGGAGAAGAATGAAGAAGAAGGAGAAGAAGAAGAAGAAGAAGAGGAGGAGGAGGTGGAGAAGAAGGAGGAGGAGAAGGAAGAGGAGGAGGAGGAGAGGGAGGAGGAGAAGAATGATAAGAAGAAAAAGGAGAAGGAGAAGAAGAAGAAGGAAGAGGAGGAGGAGGAGAAGAATAACAAGAAGAAGAACAAGAAGAAGAAGAAGAACTCACTGACTGATTGGTGCACCTACAGATGTTTATCTTGATATTTGTGGATGGTTGCATGCGTGTGAATGGTTTGAATGCAAGCGCTTTGATTTGTTTACTTTACACAAGATCCAGCGTTATATAAATTCCATACATTATTATTTTTTTTATTATTATTATTAGATTGGGGCAGAGGAGTACGAGCTACAAGACACTCTCATGAGGCCTGGCTACGCCTTGAGAAACATGGCCGACGTCATCCGGGGCATTGTGTCAGCCCCCACTGATCACGTGGACCGCTTTTTCGTCACGGGGCTGACCAATCACATGTTTGAAACCAACAACAAAACCATGGACGGCCTTGACCTTGTGTCGGGTAAGTTGGCGTATTTCAGTAGTAGAATGTTTGTGTTTTGAGGGTATCGGTAATCATGACGCAGTTTCAATTAACCGTTAATGCAGGATTCAAGATTTCAAGATTCAAAGATTGCAGATGCAAGATGCAGAAAGAGTAGTGGAGGAAAACCAAGTGTAGGTAACGACTTAAATTTTTCAATCATTTTTTTTAATGATTTGTTTACAGAATCGATTTTTTGAAAATATGATAGAAAATAAACTATTTCAATGACAGCATTTTAGGCATTTTGTGGAAGAACCATGCCTTTGGCCTGACCTGATTATTTCAATTAACTAGAGAAAGGGAATTTTGGGCTCGATGTATTTATGATTGTGAATGTTTAGGTGTAGGTTGTCTGTGAAGAGGTAGACAGAGAAAACGATGAGAAGACGACATCAGAGATTGGACTAGCCTTGAGTAGAACGATTTGCTTACGGAAAGCTGAAAACCGCGAGGAGTAGAGGAAGCTGGTTCCAAAATCTTCAGTGATGCTCCAACGGCCTACGAGACTACAGAATAGGAGACGGTTAAGGTGAAGGTGAAGTTTAGGAGCTATAGTATCGGTTAAAGGATCAAAACCTGAAATTCTCTCCAGGATAGCCCAGACCACAGCTGCAATGACCAAACTAAAAGTCCTCTGGAACAACAAGAATATCACTGTTAGCTTCAAGATGAGACTGATGCGTTTCATGGTCATGTCCATATTTTTGTACGCACGTGAAACGTGGACTATAACAGCAGACATTGAAAGAAGGATAGAGGGCAATGGAGATAAGATACTTTCGCAAAGTTTTTGGTATCTTATACAGAGATCACATAACTAACGAGGAAGTGAAACCAGAATTGAAAACGTTAAGGAGCCTTATGAAAATCTTCTGACTTCAGTGAAAATGACGCAAACTAAAGTGGTACGGGAACGTCACACGAACATCTGGACTGGCCAAGACTGTCCTACAGGGAAAAGAGCAAGGAGGGAGACGAAGAGGCAGACAGAGAAAACGATGGGAAGACAACATCAGAGAGTGGACTAGCCTTGAGTGGAACGACTTGATGAGGAAAACTGTAAACCGCGAGAAGTGGAGAAAGCTGGTTGCAACATCTTCAGTGGTGCCCCAACGGTCTACCAGAGTATGGGATAGGTGAGAGGTGACAGATAATCTAGATCTGTTAGGGTTAGCTTGAGTTAGCTTGGCATGGCACATCACATATTTTGTGCTACGCAAGGTGGACCTTTTACGTGTTTTTTTAATAATTGTCAGAGGATGGGATAGCTCAGTGGTCAGAGTACTCACTTTCCTCAGCTAAGGTTAAGCAGCATCAAGCGTGGTTACCCCTTGGATGGGTGACCGTTTACCGTGCCTTGGCTTCAGTACTGTCCCCCAGTACGCCCAGCTGTAAACGGGTACCTGACCTTTTTAGGGTCAGGGAAGGTAAAGCAGCGAGGGAGAGGATATGGGTGCCACCCTCAATATGCTGGTCCCTTGAGAAGTTGAGGTCTCTGATGCCTCGCTATCCTACGACCTTATAGGTTATGGGACACCTTTACCTTTTAAATACGTGTTATTATTGTCCGTTAAATTCTTTAAGTTAAATGGACAGACAGAAGTAGAACCAATGACATCTTACTAAAGAAATTACTGCCCATCATTTTATTTACAAATCTCCTACAAATCAACAACAATAACAACAAAATTACAGTATATCGGACACATAAACTAAAACACAATAACATATTTTATTACACCAGTCTTGAAAGGGAGAGTCCCCCCGACACATACACACACTCACGCACGCACGCACGCACGCACACACACACACACACACACACACACACACACACACACGCACACACACACCCAGTACCCCCGCCCCGCCCCCCTCCACAACACACACACACTCACGTACGCATGCACGCACGCACTCAGACTCAGACGTCAGAGACCTCAGCTTCTCAAGGGGCGGCGCCCATCTCCTCTCCCTCGCTGCTTTACCTTCCCTGACCCTAAAGAGGGCAGGTACCAATTTCCAGCTGGGTGAACTGGGGGGACTGTACTGAAGCCAAGGCGCGCAAACGGTCACCCATCCAACTGGTAACCACGCTCGTCGCTGCTTAACCTTAGCTGGGGGAAAGCGAGTGCTCTGACCACTGAGCTATCCCGTCCCCCAACAAACGACAATGGACCTGAAACAAAATGGAGGAAGCTGGTTCTCTGATTGCAGTGAACATTCAGAGAGGGAGGGACCACGGGCTGCCGCCCTTCAACGACTGGAGGCAGTCCTGTGAGCTGCCGCCCATCGCTGATTTTGCTTCCCAGGACTTGAAGCTGGACATGGGTGACCTCTATGAGTAAGCCAGGATCTTTGGGGGATGGGGAGGAAAGAGTATTTACCATTTTTATTGCATTGGGCGTCAGAGTTTTGAATAGGAAGAAAGCTGGGTTTATAGCTTGGCTGGGGGGTTAGGTTGGTTGGGGTGGGTGGGTGGATGGGTGGGTGATGGGTGGGTGATGGGTGGGTAGATGGGTGGGTGGATGGGTGAGTGGATGGATAGTTGGCTGGTTGGTTGGTAGTTGATTTGTAGGTTGGTAGGGTGGTTTGTTGGTGGGTGGGTAGGTGGGTGGGTGAGTGGTCAGTTGGTTGGTTGCTTGCTTGCTTGCCTGCTTGCTATGTTATGGGAATGGGTGGATGGCTGGATGGTTGGCTGGTTGATTGGCTGGTTGGTTGGTTGGCTGGTTGGTTGGTTGGCTGGTTAGCTAGTTAGTTGGTTGGCTGGTTGGTTTGCTCTTGTGGCGACGCGCTCTCCCCGGAGGCTCTCTCCGAATTTCACGTAGAGAAATCTGCAGTAGTATGAAATGAAATGAAATGAAAGCGATTGCTGTGTCCACTGAGCTTATCTGTCGCACTACTCTAGACTTGGAGACAGGATAGCTCAGTGGTTAGAACACTCGCTTTCCACCCTGCTAAAGTTAAGCAGCGTCGAGCGTGGGTTACCACTTGGATGGGTGACCATTTGCGCGCCTTGGATTCAGTACAGTTCCCCCAGTTCACCCAGCTGTAAATGGGTACCTGTCCTCTTTAGGGTCAGGGAAGGTAAAGCAGCGAGAGGGAGAGGAGATGGGCGCCCCGCCCTCAATATCATTAGTGTCCCCTAGAGAAGCTAAAGTCTCTGACGCCTCGCTCCACTACGATCGCATAGGTTATGGGAACACTTTTTGTACTCTGGACCTAAACCTTGACATGTCTGGTACTGGTTCCTGCAGGAGTGTGGAGGACGTGGACGTGTTTGTGGGGCTGATGCTGGAGGGTCAGGTGGCCGGATCGCTGGTGGGGCCCACCCTGGCCTGTCTGCTGGCCAAGCAGTTCCAGGTCCTCAAGTTTGGGGACCGCTTCTTCTACGAGACCCGAGACCCCCTGGAAGCATTCACTGAAGGTGAGTGTGAGGGAGTGATTACCAGATGCTTCTCTGTGTCTGTGTGTGTGTGTGTTCAAATTCATTTAACGTCTTTTCACAGTTGTGATATTAGACGGGGTGGGGGCGGGAGGGTTGTGGGGGGGAGGGGCAGCGGGGGCAGAAGGAGGGTGTATGAGTGTCATGGGAGGAGGGTGTAGTTGGTACTGTACAGGAGAAGGAATTTCAGGGGATCAATGCATGCGAAATGATAGACAAAATTTTAAAAATTAAAAATATAGAAAAACAACAACCAAAATAATAGAAAAAAAACACCGTTACATTACTAACCTATTGCACTACAATAAACAACAGGAAAATGCAATTCTAACAATTTCTAACAAAATCAGTAATTCCAATGAAAAATCTAAATAAAATTTCAAGTACTGAATTTCACGTGACAAACCCCAAACCTATCTTAATGTGTGCAACCCCCTCCCCTGCCCTCAAAAGAAACCGAAGAAGCAGCTCCGTGTGTGTGTGTGTGTGTGTGTGTGTGTGTGGTGTGTGTGTGTGTGTGTGTGTGTGTGTGTGTGTCTTTCTCTCTCTCTCTCTCTCTCTCTCTCTCTCTCTCTCTCTCTCTCTCTCTCTCTCTCTCTCTCTCGAACTCGCGAATATTGGGGAAGGAGGGGGGGGGGGGGGGGTATCCTAGTGGTTATAACATTGCGCTCGCAATCTGACAACCCGGGTTCGATTCCCGTTCAAAGGGGATATTTTCCCCTGGAGTTAACATCAGTGCAGACTCCACTCTCCCCCAAAAGTCCTTCGGATGAGACTATAAACCGAGGCCCCCGTGTGCGAATGCACGCAGAACATCTTGCGTACACGTTAATATCCTGTTCCGCTTTTCGTAAGAAGAGTAGGCCATTGTGTGCCGGTGGGAACAGATGACAATTTACAAAACCGCATACACACGGGGATTAGATGTTTAAAAAAAAGCACATACGTGCTTATTCCATTATCCTCGATATAAAAGAATAAAATATTTTTAAAACTCTCTCCGTCTGTCTGTCTGTGTGTCTGTCTGTCTGTCTGTCTGTCTGTCTGTCTGTCTGTCTCTCTCTCTCTCTCTCTCTCTCCCTGTCTGTCTGTCTGTCTGTCTGTCTCTGTCTGTCTGTCTGTCTGTCTGTCTGTCTCTCTCTCTCTCTCTTCTCTCTCTCTCTCTCTCTCCCTGTCTGTCTGTCTGTCTGTCTGTCTCTGTCTGTCTGTCTGTCTCTCTCTCTCTTCTCTCTCTCTCTTCTCTCTCTCTCTCTCTCTCTCTCTCTCTCTTTCTCTCTCTCGCTGTCTGTCTCTCGCTCTGTCTGTCTCTCCTCTATGGGAATGTCAGAGTACTGGAGTGGGGCTGTCAGTATAAACAGCATCCCCACCTTCTAGTGCTAGGAATTTCTCTCTCTTCTTTTCCTATCGCTTCTCTCTTCATTTCTGCTTGGCTCCTGTCACCCCACTTTTTGTCTATATTTTCTGCCTTCTTCCTTCATTTTCTTAAGGGTTTCTGTTTTCAGAAAGACTTTAAACGATAGTTAGTTCTCTCCCATGCTGAAGTCGGTTGTGCTGGGCTTGACTTGTCAGGCGCTTAACGGCGGCGTTACGCATTTTCGCTCATTTGATTGATAGCAGTAGTTGAGGTTTGAGCGTTTGACGAAGAGGAAGAAAAGAAGATAAAAAAAGACTATTAGATTTTGGTTATTGTTGGTTTTTTAAACATTGATATTCTTTCCTTTTTATTTCTACCTTCAAATTTGAATGAAAATATGATATTTATTTTCGTGTGATGTGTGTGTGTGTGTGTGTGTGTTTTCATGTGCTTTATCATCTAGTCCTCGTGTGTATGCAGTTTTGTGTGTGTGTGTGTGTGCTTACTGATTTCATTTTGCTTCATATTTGTATTCTGATCAACACGTGTGGTACACAATTATATTCTTTCTGGGGTTTTGTTTGTTTTTGTTTGGGTGTTGTTGTTTTTTTTGGGGGGTGTTGTTATAGTTACATTTACAATTGTACATTATCCATAAGGATACAAATGGGATTTCTTTTCAAGATGAATTGTAAAAGATAAAAAAAATATTTCGTTAGCATTATTTGTTTTTAAGAATTATACAAACTTATCATAGATCTATGTTCAGCCTTTGCATGATGCCACAGGGGTATAAACGCACATAGTTTTGAAAACTGGTATCGATGGAAGATTGCATCGAATGGTTGGCTGACAGTTTGACTGATTGATTGATTGATTGATTTAGTGATCGATTGAGTGAGTGAGTGAGTGAGTGACTGGTTGACTGACTGAATGACTGGCTGACTGAATGACTGACTGACTGACTGGCTGGCTGACTGACTGACTGACTGACTGACTGACTGACTGACTGGCTGACTAACTGACTGACTGGATGGGTGGCTGACTGACTGGCTGGCTGGCTGGCTGACTGAATGACTGGCTGACTGAATGACTGGCTGACTTAATGACTGGCTGACTGAATGACTAGCTGACTGAATGACTGGCTGACTGAATGACTGGCTGGCTGACTAAATGACTGACTGACTGGCTGGCTGGCTCACTGGGTCATTGGCTGACTGACTAACTGGCTGACTGGCTGACTGGCTGGCTGGCTGAGTGGCTGGTTTAATAAATGAGTGAGTGAGTGAGTGAGTGCGTGAGTCAATGAGCGAGTTTGATTGATTAATTGATAATCTTTATTCCTAGAGTTATAGATAAGGTTTGACATACTTTTTTTTCCATCCATGAGTG
>CM054161.1:11702882-11750382 GCA_028751875.1 Rapana venosa | reverse complement strand
CATTATCCTCGATATAAAAGAATAATCATAATAAAATAATAGGTGCGCGCACACACACGCACCGTGTACACACACACACACACACACACACACACACACACACACACACACACACACACACACACACACACACATACACACACACACACCAATGTAGGAATACAATGTTGAAAAACCATTGATTGGAAAAGACATAAACTTATTTTTTACGTGTGCACGCACGCGCGCACTCACACACCGGCGCACACCCATGCACACACCAATATATGAACACAATTTTATAAAGACTATTGGCTAGAAAACACAGACATACACACACACGTGCACCCGCACACCATAATGACCTTTGTCTAGTAAAGACATAAACTTAAACACACACACACTTAATTTAGAAATCATTCTTGAAAGTCGAAAGCAAGATACAGGAGTACTAATTTTCATTACCACACACACACACACGCACACACGCACTTGACAATCAGAGGGGTATGTCAGAGAATGTAAAACTGTTTGGTCAGTGCTGTTTTGAATTTAGAATTCGAATGACTACAGGAACAAAAGAATTTCTTTTTCTATTTGTTTTACTGTTGGAGCACCGAAAGCGGCGTCCTGAAGGCAATAACTGAAATTCCAAAGACATAGCATGGGATGGATCAGCCAAGATGGCAGTCGCTTTGCGTACAAGCTGCTGATCGCAGTACAACTTGAGATCTCTTTGTTCTTCTCCAATTATTTTTGAGCAGATTCTAACAATTCTCTGAAGACTATTCTTATTTTTAACACTAAGGTTGTTGTACCAAGGCCTGTTTGTTATGTTTTTTTTTATTGTGTGAAATTGAAAAAGTTTTCGTATTAAAAAGGAAAAGGTTGGTGGTAAGTAAAAGTTAGGCCCCCAGGGTTTTTAATGGTGGAATTTTGTGAAAATAGAGTTTATGGTTAAAAGTTTGATTTTTTTTAAAAATATTTTTTTAAAAGAATGAATTTGTTTTATGTTTGTAAAAATATTTAAATTATTTTATTTTTGTATAAATTAGTGCGGGGTTTTTGGTTGTATTGAAAGTTGTTTTGTATTTAGTAAGTTTTGCATGGAGTGATTGTGTGAGAAATAATTAAGTAAGAGTGAAATGTGAAGTAATAAGAAAAACTTCTTAAATAATTTGTGAAGAATAAAAACAAAATTAGAAAACCCCTTTTATAAAAAGAAAGAAAAGGATGCTAAAAAGGGAAAAGTTTTGGTTTTTTGTTCCATGCTTGGGTTATAGGGGGATTAAATTTTGGTTTGTATTTTTTTCTGGGGGATTTTGGCTGTTTTGGGGGTTGGGAACAGGGAGGTGTTGGGGGTTGTGGTGGTAAAACTAGAGTGGTTTTAGGTTGGTGGATGAGTAATATGTCTAGGGGGGGGGGATGAAAATTGGTAGAAATGCGTGGGAATTGACGGGGTTGTTCCCCGTTGAGGGTTTTTTCCCTGGAGTTAAACAGTGAGATTTTAAAAAGTTTTTGAAGAATTAAAGACCCCGTTGGGAGGAGAGAATTTTTTTGGGAAGTTAAGGTTGCTTTTGAAAAGAGTAGGATTTTGTGCGGTGGGAACAGAGAAATTTTAAAAGTAAAGGGGAAGAGTAAAAAAGATTAGTGTTATTTTTAATTTAAAAAAAGGAAAAAATAAAAAATAAATAAATAATAAATTTTTTAAAAAATAAGGGTTCGTTAAAAAAAAATTGGTATGGGTTTTGTTTTAAATTAAATTTGAATGTTGTTAAAATTTAGATATTAAGTGTTTGGTTGAAGTTTTTTTTTTATTTTTGGTGAGGGAGAAAACTGTAATTTTATACAGCATGGGGTATTCATTCGATCTCCTGTTTTTTTTTTTTAAAACCATGCGCTATAGATTTTTCTTCGTGAGTCATCAAACTTTTCCATTTTGGGTTTCAGAGTCAAAAAACATCACTTCACATGCAACAACCCCTGAGATCACCACCTTGCTTCAAACATTTCTGGCACCCCCCTTCCACTCCAGCCCCTGCCTCCTGGCCAGAGCAACGACAGATTCGGAGGCCTTCCCAGTGGTCACTGATGGTTGGACGGAGGCGGTTTGCAAGTTTGGGCACCTCTGCCTCCCCCTTTTGGAACCTTGGGAAACCTGGACCATCCCATACTGGGGCATCTCCAGGGTTGGAGCGATAAAATGTGTACCTGCCCGCGCGGGGCCATTTCCGACACGCCTGTTGTACGGGGGGCTTGCCCAGTGGACAGAAAGGTATGCATTTGCCTGTATGCCAGTCAGTGGGGTGTAAAGCTTTTGATTTGTCGATAAACAGTCCGCGGGCTTGTCAGCCTGGTGCTTGTGGCTCGAGGGTTTTTTCAAGGGCGGCTTTGTGGGTGGCCTCACCGGTGAATATTTGTGTCCCCGTGAGAGAGCGTCTCATCGCATCGTCTCGCGTGATTGCTTTCTGCTTTATTCCCTCGTTGTCGGTTACAAAAAGGGTTCGTTCCAAAAGGGTACGTCCGGAAGGTGTACTTTGGATTTCCGCCTCCAGCAGTTCTGGTAGTGTTTGGGTGGGGGTGGAATTTTTGTGTACTCTTGCTACCCTGTTTTTTTGATTTTGAGTAAGGGGTTTTGGGCGGGGAAACTCGCTGTGTCTGTGAAGGAAGGGGTCAGGCATTTCACCCACGAAAGAAGAACAAAAAAGTAAACCGAAAGAAGAGAGATCCTCTACCACTGTAAATCACTTTTTTTCCACAGCCTTTGGTTGATCACTCCCCCTCTTATGACCTACAACACTTTTTACAGCTACGCTGCCGAGACGAAGAACCCAGAGGGTTTCATTTTTTCCTCACGATTTTTCTTTGTGTTCGGTTTGTCCAATTTGCTTGGAACTTTTTTGTTTGTTTGACTGGGACGAATTCGGAAAAAAAAATTTTTGAAGTTTTATTGGCTTTTTGGGGGTATGAGATCTCAACGTCGGATCTTTTTATGTCACGGGGGGGGGAGTCGGTTTCTTTTGGGAAAACAACTCAGAAGAATAAACTTAAAGAATGGAAAGAAATGACGACTTTTGAGTATCACATTTTTGTAAATAAAAACATCTTTGTTTCTTTTTGTTTTTTTTGGATTTACTTTAGCCCCGTGGGTTTCAGGTTAAGGACGGGGTTGCAAGTCATCTACTTGATCAAAACCCCCTAAACAGGTAAATTTAAAAAAAGGCAGTCAGGCCCACAAAAATTGCAAAAGGCCACTCGCTTTTTTAGGTCAATGTCTTTTTGTTTTGTGTTTTTTGCATTTCATATTAAGGTAGAGACAGAAAAACCAGAGATAGACATGTAGAATATAGGGAACCAAATCTTTTCTTTGATCTGGCATTTCGAATAACCCCCCCTTTTTTCTCCTTTCTTAAGTTTGCAAGTTTTAACTTCCCTTGTAAGGCGCGGGGGGACCGCCTACAAAAATTTGCACCCTCCCCATTGAAATTTCTGTGCGGGAATCCTCTTTTTTTCCCCCCTTTTTGTTTCTGCCCCTGTTTTTTTTTCTTCCTGTTCCCCCTTTCCTTTTCGCTTTTGGTCCATTTCCGTTTTTTTTCCAAAAAAGATTTAAAAGATAAAATGGAAAAGTCGAATGTGCGGGGTTGATTTGCAGGCATTAATGCGCCAACGCATTTTTTTTTCAAATAAAAGACAACGGAAGCTCTGTCAGAGCTGGATATGAAGAAATTCGTAACTGAACGCTAATTTCAATCAGCAATTCTACAGCAAAAAAGTCTTGGGTCACCCATGTTGTAGAATCTACCCCGCACTAAAGGGACTCATCACATCTTCAAACTTTTTGTCTGCCACTTTTTTAAAATTTTTTCTGGTGGACAGCTTCCCATACAACCAAGTCAACCCTAAAACCCCTTTGGGAAGGTAAAGGTGTCCAAAAACCCCTATGTGGTGTGGGGAAAAAGGCATCACAGACCTCAACTTTCAAGGGGCCGATTGAGGGTGGCCCCCTTCTCCCTCCCTCGCTGCTTTTACCTTCCCCTGACCAAAGAGGGCGGACCCTTTACAGTGGGTGAACGGGGGGAATGTATAAAACCCAAAGGGCGCGCAAAGGGTCCCCCATCCAGTGGAACCCCTCGATGTGCTTAACCTTGCTGGGGAAATGGTCCCCTTGCCCACTGAATCCTGTCTTCTGGTGTACAGCTTGCCATGCAGCCAATGTGGGCCCTGAAAATCCTTTACAAGGAGAAAAGAAGCATTGGAATTAATATATTAAAACCACGGTATGGGACACAAAATACAGATTCTGCGAAACTCTACATAACTTAAAGTACCACCAGTGGAATTGTAACACCTTTACTGTCGCGATATTATTTTGCTTTATTGGTAGCAGCTTTTACACGTAGTTGGTAGTTGTTCTTTTTTTTAAAGTTTAGAGTAGTTTCAATTGTTCTGTGTTGTTGTTATTATTTGGCGTTTCTTTGCCATGGTTTTTTTTGCAGCATGATTTATTGCTTTTAAGGTTTGGAATCAGATTTTTTTTAACGTACATAAATACCAACAGGCATCTTTTTTTCTCAAAGCCCTCATCTCATCATGCCCCCTTCCCCACCTCTTTCGTCTAATATCGCTTTAATAAGTGAACAGATTTAAAACGAAGACACAACACACCTACTAATTTATGGTTAAAATTGGAAGAGGACCATCGTGTCCCGGGGGATTGAATGAAAAAATTTTACAGAAGCTTGCAGGGGGACGGATGGAAAAAACGGGGCAAATTAGCCTTATTCTATTATAAAAAAATTTTGCGCACACGTAAAACCTTCCGTTTTTTGAAGAGTAGGCCAATGGTGCGTGCTGGGAACGGTGACAAAATTGACAAAACTGCGTACACGGGGATTGGATGTATATAAAAAGCACCACGATTGCTTTTTCCCATTACCCTCAAAAAAAAAAAGATAAATAAAAAAAGTAAAAAAAAATAAAATAAGTAAATAAAAAATAAAAAAGAAAAAATATATAAGAAAAAAATAAAAAAAGAAAAAAAAGAATAAATAAAGAAAGAAAAAAAAAACAAAAAGGGGAAAGGGGATAAATTAAAGAAATAAAAAAATAAAAAAATAAAAAATAAAAGAAAAAAAAAATAGAAAAACAAATAAAAAAAACAAATAAGTAAATAAAGAAAAAAAATAAAAAAACAAAAAATAAATAAATAAAAAAGCCCCTGATGCTTCGTGCAATCTCTGCCACAGACACCTGACTCCCAAAACAGGAAAGTGACAGGGAGAGCAGACATCCATGGACAGTGAGCAGCAGTAGCAGTTGTTGTTCCGTGTTACACGAATTATTTAGGCACGTAAAAAAACCCCGGCAAAAAAGAGTTGTCCTGGCAAAATTCTTAGAAAAAAGCCACCCGATGGGGGAAAAAATAATTTGCAGATAAAAAAAAAAAAGGGAGCGCGCGTTGTGGCGAGCGCTCCCCCGTCCCCGGGGAGAGCAGCCCGAATTTCACGGAGGGGAAATCTGCCGTGACTTAAAGTGGTTGACGAATCTGAGCGCTTTGTTTTGTTGCTTTACAAGATTCAGCGTATATAAAATTCCAAATTTTATTTTTATTATTATTGTTCTTTTTGTGCAGCAGTATTAGTGGGGCGGAGGAGGGGAGGGAAGGGGAGGGGGGGAAAAGGAGGAGGAGGAGGAAAAGGGAGGAGGGGGAGTAATAGTGTAGTAGTAGTAGGAGGAGGAGGGGGGGGGAGAATTAGTAGTAGTTGGGGAGGGGAGGAGAGGAGGAGGAAAAGGGGAGGGAGGAGGGGGAGGGGGTAAGTAGTAGAAGGAGGAAATAGTAGTATAGGAGGAGGAGGGGGGGGGAGGAGGGGGCGGAGGAGGAGGAGTGTAGTAGTGGTAGGTGTTGTTGTGTAGTATATAGGGGAGGAGGGGGGAGGGGAAAGGGGAGTTGTTGTTGTTGTTTTTGTAGTTTTTGTGTAGGTTTTTGTTGCAGTTAGTAGTGTTGTTGTTGTTGTAGTAGTTGTTGTTTTTTGTTGTTGTTATTTTTAGAAGTAGTTGTTTTTGTTGTTGTGTTTTTTTGTTGTAGTTGTAAAATTTGTAGTAGTAGGGGGTATTTAAAGTGGTATTTGTTTAGTTAGTGTAGTATTTTGTAGTATTTTGTAGTAGGAAAAAAAGAAGAAGTAGAAATAATAGCAAAAGAACACAGTAGTATGGTAGAGTTGTGGTGGTGGTTGTTCTTGTGTAGATAATAGTAGTATAATGAGTGTAGTTAGTAGTAGTAGTAGTAGTAGTTAGTAATAGAGTGTAGTAGTAGTGGTGTGTAGTATTGTGGGGGTTGTTGTTGTGGGTGGTGGGGTTGAATGTAAAAGTTGTTGTTCTTGTTGTGAATGTTGTAAAGCGTGATTGTATTTTAAGTATGTTTAGTGTATGTAGTAATAGTATTTGTATGGGAGCAGCGCAGCAGCACGCGGAGTAGTTAGTAGTGTAGTAGTAGATATAGCAGTACTAGGGGGTCGCAGTGGTAGTAGTGTAGTGTAGTAGTAGCAGCAGCAGCAGTAGTAGCAGTAGTAAAAAATAGTAGCGTAGTAGTAGTAGTGTGTTAAAAGTTTAGTAGGTAGAGTGTAGAGTGTGCAGCAGCAGTAGTGCGTAGTAAAAATAGTAGCATGTAGTGTAGTTAGTGGGTTTTAGAAAATAGTTTAGTAGTGTGTGTTAGAAGTATTTGGGACGTAGTAGTAGTCTAGTCGTAGTGTGGGAAAGTAGGGGTTTGGTGAGTAGTAGTAGTATATATTTAGGGGGAGTAGGGTTCTGGGGTTTTTGGTTGTAGTTGTGGTTGAAGTAGTGTAGTATTTGGGTTGTTGTTGTTGTGGTTTTTGTTTTTTGGGGTAGTAGCTGTTTTGCAGTAGTAGTATTGTTGTTGCTGTGTATAGTAGTAGTAGTAGTTAGTATAGTATGTATATTTGTAGTAGTGGTGGTGGTGGTGGTGGTGGGGTGGTGGGTAGTGTATTTTTAGTAGTAGTGTAGTATAGTGCTATAGTGAGAAAAAAATACGTGTAGCGCAGATAGTGGTAGTAGTTGTTGTTGTTGGTTTGTAGTAGTATTAGTTATTTAGTAGTAGTTTAGTAGTAGTAGTTATAGTAAAAATAGCAGTGTAAAGTAGTTTTAGTATAGTAGTAGTAGTAGTAGTCGTATAGTAGAAGTAGTAGCCAGTATAGGGGGATTTGTTGTTGTGGTTGGGTTGTTGTTGTAGTAGTAGAAAAGTAGAGTATATATAGTATTTTCCACAGCAACGCGCAGATTTGCGGAAAAAAGTGGGAGTAGTGGTGTAGTAGGGGTTTGTTGTTGGGGTGGTTTTTGTGTAGTAGTAGTAGTGTAGTGTAGTAGTATAGTAGTAGTTAGTTCGGGGGTGGTGGTGGTGGTGGTGGGGTGGTGGGGTGGTGGTGGTGGTGGTACAGAAATGTTGTTTTTGATTGTAGCAGTATTTGTTGTGGTGTTTCATTGTTGTGTGGTGCATGCTGCTTAGTAGTGGTTGTTATAGTTATTTGTTTTTTTGTATTTTTTCCCGGGGTAAGGGAAATGCGCTCGTGGGCTTTTTTTAAACCAAATTCTTGTGTGTATCATTTTTTGTACATTTTGTCATCCATTCCACCACGGCCCCCAATGGCCTCCCCTTCGTAAAACCCGAACGGGTTTTTCGTGTCCAAAGATGTTCTTCGTGCGTTCGCACACGGGCCCTCATTTATAGTCCACCCGAAAAAACTTTTGGGGGAGTGGAGTCGGCTTGTGTTAAATCCAGAGGAAAAATCCTCTTAAAAGGGGAATCGAACTCGGGTCAGCAATCACGAGCGAAATCACCAAACCACCAGGTCACCCCGTCCCGTTGGATGAAACGTTAGAAGAAACGGGGGAAAAAATTTGCCAACAGGTAGTGCGCGAAGCACGCACGCACGCCGCGCGCGGCAGGCACACACACCCCAAAAACCCAAACACCAGCAGAGCTTTTGCGCACACCTTAAGTCCTTTTCGCTTTTCGGAAGAGTGGCTATTTGTGCGAGGGAAAACAAAATAATGACAGAATTTAAAACCTGTCCGGGGGGACTGGATGCAAAAAACAAAAAGTGCTTTTTCCATTATCCTCATATAAAAGAATTTAAAAAATTTTAAACCACACAAAAAACGGGCACATGCACACACACACACCAACACACACACACACAACACACACATCGCGCGCCCTTTTACACATACAACACAACACACACTGCTGTTGCTGCTATGCTGAAATGCCAGAAAATGACGAAGTGATAGGTCTTCAGGCTGCTTCATACTGTTTCCTTCGTAAATCTTTACTGAACTGACGCCCTAAAGGCTGTTTAGACAAAAACGGCGAGAGCGGCCCCAGCCTCACTGTTTTCGCCGTATTCCCATCAGCTGTTTTTACGATTTCGCCGATGGATGAAAGACGGAAGGGCCGAAACACCTTGTTTTTCATTTAACACCTGCCCCACGGATAGAGGAAGCATGGTATGATGATGGTGGTGGTGGTGGTGGGGGTGGTGGTGATAGATATGATGATGAGAGATGATTGGGGTGGTGGGGTGGTGGTGGTGGTGGTGGTGAGGAGGAGGAGGAGGAGGAGGATGGAAAATCCCCGTGGTGAGATGGTGAGGATATAAGAGGAGGAGGAGGGGGATGACGGAGACGACGACGACGCAAAAAAAAAAGCCACTAATTATGGTTGCAGACAGGAAAAGAAAAAATAATGGGGGCGCGGCCTTGTGGGGGACGCGCGCTCTCCCCCCGGGGAGGGAGGCAGCCTGAAAATCATGCAGAGAAATTGCTGTGATTTAAAAAAGTATGAAAAAAAAAATGAAAATAAAAAGATAGTTGTAAAGGAAGCATAAAGCTCTCATCTCATCTATTCATCTGTCCCGTAACCCCCTCCAGGGTTGTAGGGGCACTGAAATGACGAACGTTGTGCACACCATTGGTCCATTTGCGGGGTTTGTGGGCAATCCCCGGGTTGTGGAGAAGCTTTTCCCCGGGGGTCCATTAGACATAAAGCTACAGTGCATAATATATTTCCAAAATTTTGAGTTCTCTATCTCTTTTACATCTCCTTCCCCCCCACCCAACACACACCACATGGGAATGTCAGGGTGGGGGGGGGGGATGTCGTGAGATGCGTCCTTAAGTCCTGAAAATCCAGTGTAGGAAAATTTCCTTTTTTTTCTATCCCCCCCTGGTTCGTTTTTGCCCTTTTTCTCCCCTCAACCAGAGAGAGAGAAAGTGGAGAGAGAGAGAGAGAGAGAGAGAGAGAGAGAGAGAAAAGAGGAGAGGGAGAGACGACAGAAAACAGACAGGCAGAGACAGACAGAGACAGGAGACAGACGAGAGAACACTGAACCTGAAAAGTGTTGATTGTACTTCGCTTTGGCACTAACAAAACAGAAGTGACAGGGGGAGGCAGACACACAGCAGGGAAAAAACGTTTCCCCATTTGATTTCCAATTCGGCAAATTTCAGAATCATTCCCAATTATTTAGTTTCTTGTCATCTTCAACTTACAAATCTCGCCTCGATCTTCATTTCTACCCGCAGCTGCAGCAAGTTTATCAAAATCACCTCCTAATTTTATCACCTAGTCTTTGTATCAATATCATCTTCTTCAACACACAAATTTCGCCTCACAAACTTCATTACTACAGCAAGGCGCAAGTATATCAACACACCCATCATTGGGTTTAAATTTTTTAAAAATTTATTTGTTAATAAACATGACACAAACGTATCATGATGACCTAATAGATAGCCAACAAAAGTACATCATCATTTTCTTCTCACCTTCGTCGTTCCCTAATATCATCTTCTTAACATCCCCATTTTTGTTTTTTAACCCGTACAATTTTCATCGTCACGACATCATCTTTAATTCTACGTCATGGTCACGATCATCTTTCAATATTTACATCATGGCACGATCATCATTTTTTTCATTAAAATCCTCGTTTCCTATCATCTTTTCAACATCTATATCACTATGGGGCCCCCAAAATTTACAATTTACATCTGAATCGTTCAGTTTCAAACCCCTATATTGTCATTAAAATTTTCAGAGAGAGGGGGGGGGAAAAGAGAGAGAGAAGAGAGCAGGGAAAAAGAGACAGGATAGCATAGAGAGAGAGACAGAAAACAAACAGGGGCAGAGGGGCGAGAGAAAGGAGACAGAGAGAGAGAGACAGAGAAAAGAAAGAGATATCGAGAAAGAAAGAAGAGACAGACAAAAGGCAGGCAAAACAAGAGAGACAGAGAGACAGAGGAAAGAAAAAAAAAAAACACATACAGAGACAGAAGACAACAACAGACGACAGACTAGATAGAAACAGAGAGGGGGGAAAAGAGCAAACAGAAAAAAGACAGGGCAGACAGACAGAAAGACAGAAGACTTTATTTTTAGATGGTTTCAGATTAAACAAGCTTTGTTTTGATCTTTGGGGGGGGGGGGGGGGGGGGGTCGGCGTGTCGACGAGGGGGGGGGGGGCTATGTTGCTTTTGTGTTTCCTTTTTTTTTTTGTTTTGGTTTTAAATTGTTTCCTTTTTTGTCTTCAATGAAAAAAAGAAAACAGAAAGATACAGACGGAGACAAGCAGAAAAAAGTGAATAAAAATCAGAAAAAGTTATTATACTCCCGTGGTCGGGGTCTAGAGGGAACGCGCTGTCTGGAAGCGAAAAAGTCCCGGGGCGGAAGGTGCGGTGGTTTGAACCCCTTGGGCCCCAAAAATTTTCCCCATCATTAGAATGATGGTGGATTTGGCGTAGTCTTTCGGATTAGCGATAAAACCCAGGTCCCCTGGTTACCAAAATTATTCAGCGCACTAAAAGAACCCCCGGGACAAGAACCTGTCCCCGGAAAAATCGTTTTGAAAAAGTCCTCTGATAGGGAAACCCAAAAACAGTTGCAGACCCCAAAAAAAAAAAAAACAAAAAAAGGGGGCGCTGCACTTTTGGCGACGCGCTCTCCCCGGGGAGGCAGCCCGAATTTTACGCAAAGAAATCTCGTGACTTTAAAAGGGGGATAAATAAAAAAATCATAAAACATCTACACCAGAATATTCTAAAAAAAGTATTCAACTTTCGTTTTTAAACCCCCATGCTCAAATACACCTACTCAATGCCAACACTTTCTGAAGGGTACAGCTAAACAATAAAAATTTTCAACTTTAAAAAAAAAGGTGTCCTTAACCTATGTAGTCGTAGGGTAGCGAGGCTAGAGAACTCAACTTTTTAAGGGGCGCATATTGAGGGGGGCACCCATCCTCTCCCCGCGGCTTTACCTTCTTGACCCTAAAGAGGCAGGTACCCATTTTTAGCTGGGTGAACTGGGGGGGGGGCTGTACTGAAGCCAAGGCACGCAACGGTCACACTTGGTAACCACCTCGATGCTGTTAACCTTAGCTTGGGAAAAACGAGTGCTTGACCATGACCTGTCCGTCACCTGAACAATCTGTTTATTTTTTCGCAGGGGACAATTATTGCAAAATTCAGCTTTTCTGTAACCCGTGACAAATTAACTTTTGTTTAATGATATATTATCCTGGTGATAAAGAGCCAGTAAGCAGGGGATAAATTTCCACCGGTTGATGATTGTAAATATTTTAAGTCTGGGATATAGAAGCGTATTTTTAAAAAAATTTTTTATGAGCAGTTTTTTGCATGTGAAAGATTTGAAAGCAAGCGTTTTGATTTGTTTGCTTTTCAAGATTTAGCATATAATAAATCACACCCATTTCATCTCTTCCATCATATCCTCATCTTCTTTTTCTTTTCTTTTTGGACACTCGAAAAAGCAAAATTGTTGTCTGTCTTTAAAACGAAATGCGTTGGTGCCTTTAAGCGCCGACAAATCAGGCCAGCACATTTTTACTTTTGCAGGGAGAGAATTGTTACTTTTAAATTTTTGGAGTAGGACAAGAAAGGGAGAAAATAGACAAAAGGAAGGACAGGAAAAATTTGCAAGGAACAAAAAGAGGGGTAGAAAGAGGGCATTTTCCTCGCAAAGAATTTCCAGGAGGTGGGGATACTGTTTTTTACTGACAGGGGCCCCGGCATACCTATGATGAAAAGTACAGAAAAAGGGATCTTTTCGCGGTGACAAAATATATCACATAAACATAAAAGACACCCAATTTCCCCCCCAAAACTGTCCCCACGCCACTGGTTTCCTTTTTTTCACGTTTCAGTACAAAATCGCAGCTATTAGCTTTCATCTTCATAGGGGTATGCCACAGGGGTGTTACTGAGATGATAAGCCACATGCACCTACCCCCCAATGTTAAACGCGTGGAGCGTGGTTACCAATTGGATGGTAGGGACTTGGCGGAATCATCTCGTAAACCTGTGGACTAACCTATGACAGAAAGAAAAACTAATAGCGCATTTTGTACTGAATATGTGCAGAAAAAAGGGAACCAGTTGAGTGAGGACAGAATTGGGGTGTTACCAATTGGATGGGTGACGTTTGCGCGAATTGGGGTTCAGCACAGCGCCAGTTCACCCCGTTGTAAAAAAGTACCTGCTTCTTTAGGGTAGGGAAGGAAAAGCAGCGAGGGGGAGAGATGGGCGCCCCCTCAATATGCTGGCCCTGGGGTTTTGATGCCCGCTTCCCTACGACCAATAGGTTATGGGGCATCTTTAATTTCACCTTTTGTTTTTTGGAAATGACTTTTACAGGTTTGATTTGGGTTCTACCCCTCGACAATAACATGCTTTTTTATAGTGAATACCAAAAAAAAATTGTGCCCTTTTCCCATCTAAAATTGAAAATGAGATTTTTTTTTTCTTTATTTGTTTCCGAAAAAACCCAAAATCTTTGGTCCAACAGAAATACCCCAGAACAAATATTCAATCTGGAGTTGTGTGTGAAAAAAAACGCCCTACAAAGAAACTGTACCATTTCATAGACTTCAAAAAGGCGTTCGACCCTGAGGCATGACCATTAGGGCCACAATGAAGAAGACAACATGGCACAAAAGATCATCCAGACCACAAAGAGCTATATGCAAACGCTACCAGCACAGTACTTTTCCAAGCAATTAGGGGAAAGGTTTCATCCCTCAGTTGGAGTCCGTCAAGGTGTCCCTTCGCCGGCCTGCTCAAAGTCTTCCCCTTTAGCGGTAAAGATGATGCTTTAGAAGATCACACTGCACAGTCAGTATTGGAGGGGGGGACAACCCAACCTCAGGTTGCCGGGGCTGATGGAATGGGGAAATAACCGGAAACCAACCCGTGTAACAACTTGAAAAAATCCTCCGTACGGCATGGGATCATGCCGAGGGACAAAACCAATCACACCAAGATCAAGTCAGTGGAAAAGACTTTTAAAACCTTCCCAAATACCTTGGAGTATTTTTAGTGAAGAAGGGCCAAAGACCGAAACCCCGAAAAGGTTGCACAAACGGTAGCAGAAATGGGAGGCTCAAGCCCTTGGAAAGGCCGAAACTCCTCTCGGACCAAGGTCAACTTCTGCATGATGATATTTCCACATATCTGTATGATTTAAATCCTGGACATTTAATTTCAGTCACAAGGAGGATCCGGCTTTTGGGGATGAAACCTCAGAAGACCCCTTTGGGATTTCATACCGGACCACATTACCCCCGAAGTCCGAAAACCTCACCCCAACAGGTAAAGCACTACGAAAACTTTCACCCGGGCAAGAAAAGGAAGCTTGATGGTATGGACATTGACAAGATCTATGGGTTTTCCAAGAGATACTGCAAGGAAAGTGCAGGGGAAGAGAAGGTGAGGTAGGCCCGGGAAAAAATGGGGAGACAACATCACTGAATGGACCCCGGGGAAAAGGGTTCCCACAACCCCGGTACTTGCCCAAACCCCAAATGGAGCCAATGGTGCAATGTTCGCACTGCATGCCCCTTTTGACCCTGGGGGGGTTATGGGAGTGATGAAAAAAGAGTAAATGCCTCATGAATAGAAATTTTCGCTTTTTTTTTTTTAAAAAGATTCTCTTAGCTCCCATTATAAAACTGCTTCACTGCAAAGGAGCAACGAAAGAGAATTTTTTCTGATTTTTTTCCATGGCTTAAAAACCGATCTAGAAAATTTTTTTTGTAGGTTTTATATGAAAAGGGATTCCTATGGGACAGACTCAATATCTCCCCACCCTCTCATCCCGTGTTTGATTTTGATTTCATAAAAAAATAACCCTGTCAAAGCAATGATTTGAGTTTAAGATCAAAATCAAGTGACGAGGCTCAGGTTTGACACATTTCAGAATGATTTGTTTTTACTATGAAAAGTTTTCCCCCGTTGTTTTGATTTTTAGTTGTCATATTTTACAGAGTTGTGACGGGGTTTATATTTTCAAGATGGTGTAATTATGTTTTTGGGGATGTAAACCCTTTTCTCTCTCCTCTTCTCCTCTCTCCTCTTTTTCCCCTCTCTCTTTCTCTCTCTCTTTTCTCCCTCTCTCCCCTTTTTTGTACATCAGTTAAAAAAGGTAAAGGTGTCCCTAACCCCTTTTGGTGAAGGAGAGCGAGGCGTCGAGACCTCAGCTTCTCTGGGGCCCGCAGTTGAGGGCGGCGCCCATCTCCCCTCCTCGATGCTTTCCCTTCCCCGGCCCTAAAGAGGGGGGTACCCCTTTACAGCGGGTGAATGGGGGGAAATGTTGAATCTAAAGGTGTGAAAGGTACCATCCCACTTGGTAACCCCCAAATCTGCCTTAACCTTGGGTTGGGGGGAAAATGGGCTTGACCACAGCTAAGGGGGGTTTTTTAAACTTTTGTATCAATTTTCTATTTTTCTGGGGGATATTCAAAGAACAAGGTGAAAAAATACTAAGGAAAAAAAATGCGATCAATGTTGACGAAGTGTTGCGACTCATCACAGTTCGTTTAATTTAAAAACGATATCTTGTTTCGTTTCTTTATATTTTTCAATTCTTCTTTTTCGAGCACTCAGAACTAAAAACTGTTGTTGGTTATGATCGAAAAATGCGTTGCGCTGCGTTACGTTGGGAGTCAGGCCCAGCCATCCGACTTTTGGGATTGTTTTTGTGTTTTTTTGGGGATTCGCTGGGAAAGGGTGCTCTTGGGTTTTGGAATACGTCTCGGGTTGTTGTATATTTTCTGCTATTTTAAAGTAGAAAATTTAATTTAATCAGATCTGTTTAGAATGTGTGTATTGTTGCTTTTGATGCACTTCAAATACCCCCGGCACCCCTTAATAAGGGGTTTCCAGCCTACAGGTTTGGTTGCAAATAATTGGTTTCATTGGAAATGAACCCTTGCTTTGTCTTTTCGAAAATGTTTTAAAACGTAGGTTTATCATTCTTTTAAAAACTAAAAATTAAAATTTTTTATTTTTTTTTTTTTTTCCCCTTTTTTTTTTTTTTTATTTTTTTCACTTTTTAAAAAACCGGAAAAATTTAACAAAAATCATTTTGGAAACCATACGTTTTTGGGGGTTTTGTTCACTTCTTTTCAAAATTAAAACCAGTCCAAAAATGGGGGGGAACCATTTTTTGGTGAATTGCAACCCTTTTTTTGAAGGGGAATTTTTTGGGGTTAACTCCCTTTCCCCCCCTCCCCCAAAATCCGGAAAAGCAAAGAAGGGGAAAAGAGGGAAGGGGGGTTTGGGTTTTTTTATAAGAAATTGGTTTGAATTAAAAAAGGGATTTGGGAAAAAAAGGGGTTTTTTTTGAAATTTTAAAAATATTTTTCCCCCCCTTTTTTTTGGCTTAAACCGAGGGGTTCAACCAGGCGAACAATTTGCCAAAAACGTTAAAACCCTTTCCGCTTTTCTAAGAGTACCATTTTTTCCGGGGAAAGGACAATTCAAAAGGATAAGGGGGCTAAATTTAAAAAGCCCAAAGGTTTTATTTCCGTTAATTAAAAAAATTTAAAAAATAAAAAATTAAATAAACCAAAAAACCCTTTATAAATGCTACATTTTACTCTGGGCAAAGTGTTTTCCCCAAAGGGTTAAAATTCCAACAACAAAGTGTTTTAAAAAAGGGTGCCTTTGGAAACCCCCGACAAGGTCTTCCATAAAACCTTCATTTTTTTTTTGGAAAAAAAAACCCAATTTCAGGAATTTTGATAAAAAACCTTTCGCAAATCATAATGTATTTCGTAGGTGTGAATTTGGGCCCCCTTTGTTTGCCCAAACAAATTCGTAAAAACATTTATTATTTCATATGCCCCCTGTTCGATATCCCCTTCATTTTTTCCCAAATGGCAAACAAATTTTGCTTGGCCCGGAAAAACTGTGTATTTTTTTTATTTTTAATTCGGCTCCTTTTTTGTTATTTGAAAAATTGTTGGTTGGGCCTTGCATGAAAGCTTTAAAAAAAAATGCAATTTTTTAAGAAGATAAAATCCCTTTTAAAAACAGTACCCTGTTTTGGGATGAAAAAAAAAAAAAGAAAGAAAAAGTGGGAGAGGAGGAGAGTGAATTTGGGGTGAGGTTTTACAAACAACAACAACCACGGCAAAAAACACAACAACAATTTTTTTTTGATTTATTGTTCAAGTCTAGAACCCTTAACTTCCCCTTTCCCTATAAAAGCTAAACTGGTTCGTTTACAACCCTTAAGTAATGGTTTTACACGGGGGCGTGATCAGTGAGGGGTCTTTTGTTTTTTTGTTACTTTGGAGGGATCTTGTGGGAAACAAATTTAGACACAGGTTCCCGTTTGACAAATGACAATGAAAATTTTTTTATTCGAGAAATTATAAGACCCCTGTCCCTTTTTACATCGTCCCCACCCCTTTGGGTTTTTGGGGAAAGAAAAAAAAAAAAGAAGAGAAGAGAGGAAAAGAAAGAGGAGGAAGGTGAGTGGTTGGGGGAAATTTAAATAAAATGTTCGGTTTTTTACCCCCTGTTGCAAAAAACCGTTTCAGTCTTATGCATAACACTTTTTGATTTTTTTTTCTTCCTCGTTTAAATCCCGGTTCAAAGAGGGCCCGTGTGAAATGAACTGCTTAAGCATACTGAAGTCTGATTTTAAAAAAAAAGGGGAAAAATAAAAAGAAAAGAAAAAAAAAAAAGAAAAAAAAAAAAAAAAGGGGGAAAAAAGGGGGAAAAAGGGGAAAAAGAAAAAAAAAGGGAAAAACCCCCCAAAAAAAGTGAAAAAGGAAAAAAAAAAGGACCCTTTTTCCCAAAAAGCCCTAATATAAACAAAAAGTGGACCGGGGGCCTTTAGAAGGGCCCCCCCCGGAATCCGGGCCATCTTTAAAAAAGAAAAACTTTCTGGAAATTCCGTGTAGAATTTCCCTTTTTAAAAAATCTTTTTTGGGTTTTTTTTTTCCCCCTTTTCTTTTTTCTATTTCCCTTTTGGTTTCCCCCCCCTTTTTTTCTTCCGAAAACTTTAAAAAGAAACACCCGGTGCCGAAAATTTGGAAAAGAGGGCCCTAATTGTCAGGGGGTTAAGGCAGGGGAAAGCAGTTTCTTCATGTGAGGAAAACGATAGTTTGTCTGGTTTTGAAAACGAGACGAGGGCTTTAAAATTCCCTTGTTCTGTGAGTTTTAAAAGGTTAAAGCAAAAACAGTTTAAAATTTTTAAAGGGGATGAAAAACTTGGGGTTTGTTTCCCTTCCCTTTTGGTGGGTGTATTGGCTGTTTGTATCGGGCATCTGCTTCCCCCTAAGTTTGTGGAACTTTCCAGTTGGTACTGATGGCGATTCCGCAATTTTTCAAAATGAAGACTGCCCCCCCCTTTTCTGGTAGGTCTTTTGTGTCTATCTGTGAATGCGTGTGTCAGAGTTGTCTTGGAAGGTTTCTTCTCTTTGTGGTTTGTTAAAAAACGAAAGGTAGACAAACGACGGGAAAAAACAAGCAAAAAACGAAAACAAAATAACGGAGAAGACAGACAGGTGGAAAAACAACAGGAGAAAAAAGGGGCATTTGAAAAACAGACAAAAAACAAAAGACGACAAAACAAGCAAAAACAGAAGAAGAACAACAACAAAAACCAAACAACAGTAAAAGGAAAACAAAAAAAAAAAAAAAAAAAACCAACCACAGAAACAAGAACAAACACCCCACACACACACACACACCAACACACACACACCCCCAAAATCTGTGACATTGTACAAATTGAGCTTAGTGCATCACTCCCCACCTTGCTGCATTAAAATCTTGACCACACAAATTTGTACCCATGCACTCACTAATTCACTTTTGTGAAAAAAACGTAAATTGAAGCCCAAACACCACACCACCACACACCCCAACACCACACACACCCAAAAAAAAAAAAGATAATAGATAGATAGATGATATTAGATGAAGTAGATAGATAGATAGATAGATATGTTTTTTTTAAAAATCTTATCTCTTTTATTTTTTTATATTCTATATCTTGTGTGTTTTTCCCTTTCTTTTTAAAAGGCTGGATGAAACAGTCTCTGTAATGAATTTTATTTCCTGAAAAAAAATTGGTTTGCCTCTCTCCCCTACATAATACAACAGACAGAAAAAAATAAACATACATATAAAAAAAAAAAATAAAATCCCAAACATAATCTAACAACCAAACCTACTTCCAAACCACAAAAATTTCCCCATCTCTCTCCCCTTTGAAATAATTACTAAAGGGGAAGGGGGAAACCCCCCCTTTTTCCCTTTCACGTCGAGTGTTAATTGGGCGGTGGGGATTCTGCCCATTTGGTTCCCCCCCCAACTTACTACAAAACTAAAAATTTTTAAAACTTCAAAATTAGGGGGGCCCCACGACGGAATCAGATTTTAAAAAGGGCAAAGACAGAAAAATCCTTAAACAAAACTCTTCATTCTCATGCTACATACATAAACATAATTTATGCATTCTTCCGATTTTTTTTACAGTTTCATGACGAGAAAGTACCCTTTTTTCCTAATATCCCCCAAAAAGGGAAAAAATGCTTCCCCCTGCCCCCGATGTGGGAGTCAACAAGATGGCGATTTTGTCCCCAGAGCCGAGGTCAAGGTTATGAAAACCTTTCAGAAGCAGTGTGCGGGGGGGTTTTCGAAGCCGTTCCCTTTTTTTTCCTTTCTTTTCTCTGCTAGGCCCCGGGTTACCAAGGTAAAATTTTTGCTATGGGACCCCTTTTTAAAACCCCCTTTGGTATGGGGTATGTGTATGTCCGTGTTTTTAAAGTTTCCCTAATGGCAAAGAAAAAAAGAGTTCCACGACACTTTTAGGGTTTTTTTTGATGGAATATCTACAGATGAGAAGAAAACCTGTTAAAAGTCTTTTTGTCTTAAAAAAAATTGTTTGTGTGTGTGTGGTTGTGTGTGGTTTTTTTTGTGTGGGTTGCGTTTCTGGGGTTTTGGGGGGGAGGGGAGTTATTTAGGCATCGCTTTCCCCCATTAAAAAAGCGATGAGCTGGTTTCCGTTGGGGGTGCGTTTGTGGCCTTGGCTTTTTAAAAGTTTCCCGCAGGTTAAGGGTCCCCCTTTTAGGGAAGAAGGAAAAGGGGGGGGAAATGGGCCCCCTTAATAGCTGGCCCTAGGGAATAGGTTTGACCCTTCCCCCCCCCCCCACTGGGTTTTAGGATTTATTTATCATCTACACATTTTATTACTTAAAAACTCTACTAAAATTGGAAAACTTTAAAAGGTTTTGAATCCATTTTTAAAAATCAACCCTAAACCTCCCCCCCCAAAAACAATTTTTTGCCACCCCTCCCCACAAATTTTAAGTTAAAGAAAAAAAAGTTTTTCGGACCCCCCTTTCCTCCCTTTTAAAACAAAAACCCCCGAGGGGGGAAAAATTGGGGTTTCTGAAAAAACGTTTTAAATTTTTGGGGCCCCAAACCTTTTTCCAAAAAAAAAATTTTTCATGTATTTTCATAATTTAAAAAAGGAGTTTTTCCCCAAAAAAAACGCTTTTTCCCCCCAAACATTTTTAAAAACGGCCCGGTAATTTTTTTTTCGCTAAAAAAAATCCTCTTTTTTAGAAAAAACCAAAAATTTTAAAAGCCCGAGGGACCCTTTCAAAAAACCCCCCAACCCCCTTTTGGGGGACCCCCATAAATAGAAAGAACCCAAAAAAACTTGAGGTCTCCTTAGTTAAAAAACGGGCGGGGTGGTTTAAATTTGGGAAACGGGTTTTTTACATTCCGGTTGTATAACCACGGGGATTGGTCCGGGGTCCTGAAAGTGTCTGGGTTTTCCGTTCGGAATTTTTTGTTTTGCTTACGCTTTCCCCGTGGCACAAAAAATTGGAGGAATGGGGAAAGGGGGGGGGGAGAAAAGGGGGTAGGTTTTGTGAAAAGGGAAAAAGGGGGGGGGGGGGTTATTTTGGTTTTTGCCTAAAGGGGCCTCCCCTGTTTTTAAATTTTTGTGATTTTGGGGGTTTTTTTTTGCTTTTTTAAAAATGGTTTTTGAAAAAAAAGGCTCGTTCGCTTTTGTGAGTACAAAAAGGGTCGTTTTAGGGGGGATAATTTTTTTTTTTTTCTTTTCCCTTTTTTTTTCAAATGGGGGGCGAAGCTTGCCCGGTCAGGGTTTTTTGGGGCAGGAAAGGGGTTTTTCCCCCCCCCTCCCAAGTTTGTGAAAACACTTTAAAAGGTTTTTTTTGTTATAAACGTTTCCCAAGCCCTTTTTTTTGTTTTATTTCCCTTCCCTTTTTTGTAAATTTAATTTTTTCGTAATTTAAAGTTTTAAAGGTTTTATTTTTGTTGTTTTTGGTTTTTCCCTTACTTTCGTTAAAAATTTTTTTTTGAAAAATAGGTCGGGGTTTAAAAGAATTTTGGGGACTTTTTTGGGGGGTTTTTTAAAACCCCTTTATGGGTTTTTTACGTTTGGGTGGGCAGTGGTTCAGCGAACCTTATTATTTTATTTATTTATTTATTTATACACTTTAAGTCACGCATGAGAAATCTGCATGAAATTCGGCGTCTGCTCTCCTGGGATTGAGTGCGTGCCACAAGAGCAGCGCCACTTTATTTTCTTTTTCTGTCTGCAACTGTATTGTTTCCCCTATCAGAGTGGCTTTTTTTCTACATTAATTTTGCGGGCAACTCTCTTGTGCTGTGGTTTTTTACGTGTGTTAAATAATTATGATGTACACACGGGACTCAGTTTAATTGTTATCATCTTAAAGACTAGCACCCATGTCCACCAACTTCATGGTCTAATGGATAGGGAAAAGTTTCGTGTCCAAACAGGATTCCAAATCACCACTCACTTCCGACCAGACTTTCGCTTTCTAGACAGTAGTGAAGTTACCTTCTATGGACACAACGATCCACCCACCCACCTCACTTTCCCAAACTAAGCGTTAAATGACGGCATTGCATGGTTACCAAGTGGATGTGTGACCATTACGCATGCCTAGGCTTCAGTACAGTCCCCCAGTTTACCAGCTGTACCAGTGGGTACCTGCCCCTCTGTAGGATCAGGGAAAGTAGAGCAGCGAGGGAGAAGAGGATGGGCGCCGCCTCATATAGGCTGGCCCCTGGAGAAGTTGAGGTCTCTGAGGCCTTGCTTCTTCTTTGATCTACAGGTATGAGACACCGTTTATCTTTTTACATGTTAGCATAATATCTTGTATGTACCCAAGACATGTCTTTGCTCACTCATCTTTCTATGGAATCACTGTGAGACCTTAGGTGCTTCACGGGTTGGGAGTGTGCCGTGTGTGTTTCAACATGTAGGCAGCCATGTCTTAACTTCAGAGGAGTTGTTTTTTTCCCTAAATCTCAATGGATCGTCGCAGCCGCTTCGCTCTCTTAGCATCGCTCGCTGCTTTTCTCTTCGGTTCACCGTCCTCGCACGTCTTTTATCTCTCTGTGCCTCGCTAGTTCCCTCTTCGCAGTCGCTTCGCAATCGCCTTGTCGGCATCGCACGCTATTCGCCTCTTCGTTCGCTTCGCATCTCTGCAGTTCTCGTGCTATATCGCGCATGTCACGCACACCTTCACCTCAATTCTCGCACGATCTTCCTTCGCTTCCCCCTTTCATCGGTTTTCTCCGTCCTCCGCTCGTTTTCCTCTTCGCACTCGCCTTCTTTATCGCTGCACGTAAGTCTTTTTTTACACCTGGAAAAAATTGTGATGCATTCTTTGAGCCATATTATTATAATATATTATAGTATATTTATATATATATACTATATATATATATTTATATATTCATATTCCTACAAGGTGTAAGTATTCATCAGCAATTACCACAAAAAGAATCACATTGATTTCACACTACACAGTAATGACTCCTGAGGCTCAGGAATCACTTTCAAGTTTGTCCAAAACCGCCTCTTTCAGCATGTACCTCTTCTTTGTCACCATTTCGTCATGAAAATGTGTGAACTCACGGTGACAAAAGAAAAAGTCCAAAAGCACACACACAAAGCAAATGACAGTGAAAGGGAAGGAACTCAATTAAAATAACACCGGTTCAGTAAGTAGCATTAGTAACTTCTCTGGGGGCTGTAACTGATTAGCATTTAAAACTGTTTAAAAGGGGTACTATTAGTCTCTCGTGGATGGAGCACTCACTTTCCCCTAACCAAGGTTAAAATGTTGTAGGAATAGCTACAACAAAGCGTTTTGAAGTACAGTAAGTGTCATGTGAATAGTCATGACACAACACCAGTGAGTGATAACATTAATGGAGAATACAGGTTGGTATGCTATTGGTTCAGACACATCACACAAACGTCTGGACTGTCCAAGACTGTCCTACAGGAAACGAACAGTACAAGGAGGGAGACGAGGAAGATGCGGACAGAGAACGATGTTAAGACAACATCAGAGAGTGGAGGAGAGGGACTTGGCGCCTTGACCTGAACAAATTGTATGGAAAGCAGAGGGAACCATAGGGAGTGGAGGAGTGCTGGTTTTGCAAAATCTCCATTAGTGCCCAGGTCAAATGGACTTGAAATTGGTGAATAGAGGTGAGAGAGCAGACAGAGAAGAGAGTGAGAGTGAGAAGGGATGAGAGATGAGAGAGAGAGGACGAGAGAGAGAGGAGAGAGAGAGATGTTCCCTGACATTTGCACAACACAACAATCTCCACAAAATGTCCAAAGCAGGATCGACACACATCTTGAATCCTGCGGATCATCATCAAGTGACAGAATTGTGAGGCTGAATAGCTATCCATAATGAGCACAGGGGTAAGGATAGCTAGTGGTTAGGCATGAGCTTGTGATCTGATGGCCTTGGGTTCGAGCTCATCCACGAAGGCACTGTTTGAGAGAATTTCTCCCTGGAGTTAATGTCAGCACTGACTCCAATTTCCCTGAAAGTCTTGGATTGAGAGTACACACTGTGGTCCTGTGTGAAAAACAGAGATCAACACCTTGGGCTCACTTATTCACTATCCTAGGGTAAGAAAGGAGAACCCCTCTTTCCCAGTACACGTGCACTGTGGCTTATTTTCTATGTCTTACTGTAATTCCGGTAGTGGTGTGATACAGAGAGCAGGGTTAGTTGATGGTTGGTTACCCTGTAGCTGGTGTTACCTGTAGGAAAAAAGCTAAAACCCAAATCTCCTGTTCCAAGAGTAGGCCCATTTTGTGGTGGTAGGATAGATGATCTTCCTAAGAAAGAAATTAAAATAGCCACCACCACACTACCCTAGTGCGATATGCACAGCAATGTTTGTGTGAGACTATTCATCCTGAAGTCAGCATGCAGATAACTTAATGGTGAGTGGTAAACTTGATCATCAGTACGTAGAGCATTAAACTTGTCTGAAAGCAAACCTTGAAACTGTACCTCATTCTTTTTCTTCCTATCATCTCCTTCTGTTATTTCCTCTGTTCCTTGATACAGGTTGCCCTGTTTGCTTACAAACCCTAGATTCATACATTTCACTGCTGGGTCGTGCTCTTTCTTATTCATGGTCATGATCTGGAATACCTACCACTCTCCCTTTTCCCAAACCCTTACTTCATGGTCACTTTAAAATACCGCCTAATGACATACTTGATTGCTGGCTCCTATTCTTCCCTGGGTTTCATCTCATAATCTGTCCCTGCCTTCAACTGCTGAAATCCCCATAATGCAGTGGATCTCATATGGTACTATCTACATAGTTCTGCGATTATTTGTTTGCCATTTTTGTCTTTTTTATATTTTATACCACTTTAAGTCACGGCAGATTTCTCTGCGTGAAATTTGGGCTGCTCTCCCCATGGAGAGCGTGTCGCCACAAGAGCAGCGCCATCCACTATGTTTTTCTTTTCATGTCTGCAGATATAACCGACTACAGAGGCCATATCAGGGATGTCACATTCATTAGATGGTCCAGGCCCAAAAGCTCTGTCAGTTATTAATGTATGTCACGTGCCATGGCCTAGCAAGATATTGTTATAGGGGAGTGGGATAGGCCTGTGATCTGACAGACCAGGTTGAAGCCTTGGACTGATGCACCCATTTAGGGATTTTCCCCTGGAGTAACATCAGTACACCTCCCACACTCCAAAAGTTCCTCCAATAAGACCCTTAACCGAGGTCTGAATGTGGATGTACCCAGACATCCTTCACACACATTCTAAACCCCGTTCCTTACATTCAAAAGAGTAGGCCGTTGCAGGATGGGGGTGACATCTTTTTTTTGTAAAATGCATGTGCACCAGGTTTCATGTTCTGACCTCATTCCAAAGTCGGAATGCTGCTATCTTAATGGTAGGTGTAAATGGTCACGTACACAAAAATTCTCAGCATTGGTGAACCTCACAACTCCTACGCTGGAGACATGAACACAAAACATCAGATGGTCGATATAATATATTTCCTCACACGACAAGATTCCCTTCCTTCGCTAAGAGAACCCCCACCCTCACTAAAACTGGCATCCTTCATCTCCTGATCAATTACCTAAAGTGTGTGTGTGTGTGTGTATGTGTGTTTTATTTTTTTAATTTTTTTTATTTCTTTAATTCTTTTTTTCGAGGATAATGGATAATGTGTGTATGTGCATTAATTTGAAATATCTTATGTTATTTGAGGAAAGTTGCCTGCCTGTAAATGATGTGAATGTTAGCACTTCGATATGTTTATTTTACAAGATTCAGCGCTATATAAATTCCACACGTTACTATTATTATTCCTAAAACTTTGTCCAAACTGTTGTGGGGGGGGGGGGGGGGGTTGGGAAGGTGGACGAAAAGGTGATGGGGAAACATTGCAGTCTGTACATGGAAACTCATTTAAAGAACAACACTCAAAATGATTCAAAGAAGTTAAGGACCAGAAAAGAAAAGGAAGGAACGGAAAGACTTGTCTTTTTGTAATTTCAGGACGCGATGCCTGTGCAAAACTGAAGTGCTTTGTTTTTTTTTTGCCAGCTATGCGCTATATAAATTCATTCAGTAGTAGTAGTAGTATGTAGTAGTAGTAGTAGTAGGAGTAGTATCATTATTATTTTTATTATTAAACCTTCATGCACTCGAGGTAGGATGGCTCCCCTGGGCCACGAACTTCAGTCACGGAAGGAACTGCACCTGGGGGTGTCTGATGTTGAACACATGCGATCGGTATGTGTGGGTTCCTTCGCTCTGTTTGCAATGCAGAATCTGAGTACGTCTGAAGGGACGACCCACGACACAGCATCCCCCCCCCCCGGGGGGGGGGGGGGGACATCACACTCAAACAGTTCTGTCAAACTGCGCGTTCGACGATAGTTGAGACCGTTGTCAGCAACAGGGAAAAACAAGTTTCGGGTTTCAGGACCCCCATCCCCCCCCCCCCCCCCACCCCCCCCCCCCCCCCTAAGACTGCGTGTGCAGTGCAGGGTTAAATCACTCGGGACGGCCATTCTCTCCCTTGCTTTTCCCCACAGATGACCATATGTAAGGTATAGTTTTAAAAATCATACAAGTTCAAAACACCCTAGTAAGAAATGAACTTTTCTGAACTTTGAATAAATGCTGGGTTAGTACATATTAAAATTTGAAGCTCTCACTGTAGTAAAAACGCGTTGTCGAGACCTAATCGGATCCCTGCTATTTTGCACTGCGTTTGCTTTTTGACGCCATCTTTGACCGTATGCAAAAATGCTGGCGTTGGCCTACTTCTGCAACCCCAACAAAGAGCTCGGAACACACGGATCACCCGACAACGGCACTGCAATCGCGATCCTTGACAGGCTCACGAAGCTATGTTTAGCTGGCACGGGTCTAGTATATGCGGCTGACCAATGAAAATCTGAAACAGCAAATCCTATCGTGCTATTAGCACTGATATGCTTTAGTGGACAGCCGTCCACTGAGAGTAAGGGCCTCGTCTTGCTCTTTGCACAGCAGTGCATAGCATTTATAAGGTTACACAACACACAGCAGACAGACAGACAGACGACAGGGTGAGCACTGCCTGTAGTCTGTTGCTTTTGTGCATGCCCTTTAGTGTGGAGGATGGGATAGCCTAAGTGGTTAGAACATTGCGCTTGTAATTTATGACCAGGTTTGATCCGTGTCAAAGGGGAATTTTTTCTCCTGGAGTTAACACCTGAGCAGACTCCACTTCCCCAAAGTCACTTCCAATAAGATTATAAACCGATGGTTCCCTGTGCGAAACGTCCGCAGAACAACTTACGCTCACGTAAAATCCTGTTCGCTTTTTAAAAGAGTAGGCCATTGTGTGCCTGTGGGAAAGGATGACAAAATTTTCAAAACTGCATATACACGGGGACAGGATGTACAAAATCACATGAGTACTTATTCTATTATCCTCGATATAAATGAATGAATGAATTCATTATAAATAAATAGTGGGAGGGATCTTTATTTTGTGCCCCAGCCATTAGGATTTTTCCTTCTTGGTTCCCACTGACTGAGATGTGGTGGCGCTTTTTGGTTTTCAAAGGGAGGAATCTTGGCCAGCCTACATAGTTTCTCTTGCCATACCTCAGGTTAAGTTCAGAACTGTTTTAAAAAAAAGTCTGCATACGCATTGGATCTAGTCTGTTATTTCGGATGTGATATAAAACAGAGGCCCGTGTGCGAACGCATGCAGAACATCTTGCGCACATGGTAAATCTCTGTCTCGCTTTTCGAAAGAGTAGCATTGTGAATGCCAGTGGGAAACAGATGACAAAATTTACAAACCGCATACACACGTGAAGTGGATGTAAAAAAATGCCATGAGTGCTTATTCCATTATCCTCTGATATTAAATTTAAAAAATTGAGCGCTATTGATTCTTGTCTACAAAGATTCAGCGCTGTATAAATTCCATACATTATTATTATTATTATTATTATTATTATTATTATTATTATTACTTCTCGCATACATGCCTTCTCCTTCAGATCTGTAATCGGGTACACCCCTTTCACTTGAAATACTTGCACCAGTGAGGACATAGAGTCTTTTGGCTTTTTGCAACAAACTCTGCCTTTTGATAGATGTCTTCTTCTGATGCTTCTTTGCTTTGAGGGATGAGCGCCAAGCTTTTGCACGAGGTTACCAGTTCCCCTTTCACTTCGACAATGACTCATGCAGATATATTGTGATATTATTCATTTTGGTTTAATCTTAGCATGAATTTTATGAAGTGTCTGATTTGATATTACTAAAAATACCTTTATTTCGTTTTTATAAATTGTTGAAGACCGAATTGCACAACTATCACCCACAGTGTGTGGCTTTTCTTTGCCGTGTTTTTTGTAACTGTCTACGGTGTTCAAATTGTTTTGAAGCAAAGCTAGTCCTCTTTGTAACTAATGGCAACTGCTGATAATCATAAGAGAACTATATCTGAGTATAAAAATATAGTATTTCAAGAAACTTCGTACTCTTGATCTATGCTTACCTGCTTAGTATAACTTAAAATACGACTGGATAAACAACAGTATAATATTGGCCATGAAGAACTTGTACACCACACACCACTCACATCGCAATCCACCGTATTATACCTCATCATATCACAGCAATGCAAAAGAATGCCAATGTACCCACACTGCATGCACTGCAGTACACGCAATGCAGAGCAGGCACATCACACCGTATTACAGATAACATGTACAGAGCATAGTATGGATAAAAAAATACAAACATACTAAACAATAAATACCATACCATACTGTACCCTACTGTACCCTGTCTACCGTACCAAAATCTATACATCTTACTTGGCTGTATATCAAATGGCATCTGATTGTATATGTTATAAACAAGAATTACAGAAACATGAACAATTCTGAAAACATCATTATTTTCAAGTTCTGGGTCTGTTATCAATGGGACCATTTCTGCAGGAAAACTTTGTAACATTGTGCAAACAAAAAATTAATGAAAAAAATTTAACAATTTTAAAATCATCATGTTTTCCATTCTTGGTGTATCTTCATATGACCCCTTCCTGCAGCGGTAATTTGCACTTTCTTCACGCTGATTGTCCTGACGCTGAGTCACACACCCACAGCTTTTGAAGAATATTCACAAATTCGCGCCTACACTTTGCTCCCCTGTCATACAGTATGAGGGTAATAGTTCACCCAAAGTTAGCCAAGCCAAAAACTACGAACAAACATAGTATAAACGTAATGCAAAACGTTTCGAGAGCTGTCATCCTGAGAGGCAAGAGGTTGATATAAGGTGTGTAGATCATGAAAGAAGCGTTGGTTAATTATGAAAGCAGTGGACACGACAATGGATGGTCAGGGTAAGGACGATGCTTTCTTCTTCTGTCCCTTTCCTGTCCCTCTGAGTCGACGATGAAAACGCTGTTGAGCTTCTTTCACAGGACAGGCAAGTTTCCAACAAGAATACCGTTACTGATTAAACAGAAGGATCAAGGGGAATGCGGTTGTGATAAACCAAGTCTGCTTTGTCCAAGTAGGTGATCCAAAAGTGTTGTAGCTCTGAGAGCCAAGGTACACCTTGCTTGAGGTACCGTTGCTGGTGATGTGAACATGTTGTCGCCATAGAGGACTTGGAGACCAAGTCAGACCCACACCCATCGTCACAACGCGATGACAGTCACATTTCTCTTGAGGACACAAACTGTTCACGCGATCGGCCACACCACCGAAAGCGCTCGCTGGATCGTTCAATGCCACCAAAATTGTACGCTGATGCCATGGCTGGCTGATGCGTTTTTGTCATCCAGATCAGCGCTTTACGCACCGCTGTGGTGAGTGATGTACATATCTGAATTCCTGTGACCTTTCTCACGCACATGGGACAGCGCAGTGCTGTACAGCATGCGTAGTAGAGATGGCCAGCGCGGTCCGATACCAGTTTCATGGCTGACCATGCTGGCGTGATACATGCCGAAGGATAGCGATGGTCATCAAGTTGCGATCCCTCTTTTCTATCCCTCTCTATGTTTCTGCCTTGTTTCTTTACTTCCAGGCCACCTCTCCTAGTCTATTTCTTCCTTTTCTGTCATTCATCCTGCCTTTTTCCATAAAGACTGATAACAATTCTCTCCCAGGGCCTGATGCGATGCGGCGCATAGGCTTGAACGTGTCGGCGCTTAACGGCAGCGCGCGCATTTTCCTTTATGTGACAGGCAACATTTGTTGCTATCTGAGCGTTCGTCGACGACAACGCCGACGACGACGAAAAAGAAGAAGCGAAGAAGAAGAAGAAGAAAAGAAGAAGACGAAGATGACAGAAAGGAAGAAGAAGAGAAGAAAGAAGAAAGAGAAGAAGAACACAGAGAGTAGAGAAGAAGAAGAACCAAGAAGAAGTAGAAGAAGAAAAAGAAAACAAGAACAAGAACCAAGGAAGAAACAAATAAGAAGAACAAGAAACAAGAACAAGAACAACAAGAAACAATAAGAACAACAACAAACTACAAAACAATAAGAACAAGTACAAGAAGTACTTAAAAAACCTCAAGAAGAACAAATCAATGACTATCAACCAGCTTTTTGGCCTTGGCGCAAGGCACCATCAAACCACATCAAAGCATCAACCACCGTCAGGAACCTTTGAAGCGAGTCCTTCAAGAGATGCGCTTCCCTTGGGAATGCCAGGGGCCTATCAGTATAAACAGCATCCACATTTCTGGAAATTCCGTGCTAGAATTTTCCTCTTTTCTATCAAACTCTTTCTGTCTGCCTCGTTGTCTTTCTCCTGTCTCCTTCTTTGTCTATTTTCTGCCTTCTTTGCTCATTCTCTGTCCCTTTTTTACAGAAAGATTAAAAAGATAACAATTCTCTTTGTGCACAAAGGATGGTAGTTAGACACTTGAGGGACCCTACCAAGTGAAAAGGAGGCACTTTTCCCTAAGTTCAATAATATGACTGATGATTGGATCCTGACTTATGCAAGGCCACGTATCGTGCCTATCGCATTTACGGGAACAGCCACGATCGTGGCCATCGCGCTGTATGGGTTAATGGGATATCTCTGACATACTAGGTAATGTCTTTTTTGTTTTTTTAGTATACCATTCTACATTGTCTCTACTTTCCCAAAAATGTTAGGTTTTTACTATCTAGTGTTAATCATAAGCGTGTTAAAACCCTAAAACAGAACAAGGTAGCCACCGCTTTAAAAATTTTTGGTGTTTTAAGTGCAATTCTGTGAGCGCCATAATTATATCAGCGTGGAAGTTTAACTGGCAGCGGAATGCAGTTTCATTTCATGTGAGGACAACCGATAGTTTTGTTCGTGTTTTTGACAATCGATGACGAGGGCGTTCAATTCCTTTTTCTGTGAGTCTTTAATGTTTGTCTGAAGCACAAACAGTGTTTATGAGAAGATGAAACTCATCTGGGTGAATTGCCTCTCGGCTGGTGCAGAGTGTACTGGCTGCTGTCATCAGTGCATCTGCTTCAGCCCTAAAGTTTGTGGAGAACTTTCCAGTTGGTACTGATTGGCGGATTTCTGCGACATCTTTTTCAGTTAATGAAGACTCTGCCACCCCCATTCCTGGTAGGGTCTTCTGCTGATCTATCTGTGAATGCGTGTGTCCAGAGTTGTCTTGGACAGGTTTCTTCTCTTTGTGGTTTAGTGTAACAAACGAAAAAGGTGAGAAAACAGGACAGACAAAACAACAGAGCAATATAAACAGACAAACAAAAGACTGGAAAGAAGACAGGGGAGATAGGCAGACAAAGAGGTATGAGGAACTAACAGACAGAAAAAGGACAGTTGCTAGATAGACAGACAAATAACAAGCGACAGGACAGACAAGATACAGACAGAAAGAAACAACACAAAATCCCAGACACACAGTGTAAAAAAGACAGACAGAACCTAAGCATGCAATGGTACCAAACAACCTAAAACATCCAACAAACAAACACGACAACGAACAGCAAAACACTCATAAATAGAAAAAATATATCTGGGATTAACACACACACACCACACACACACACACACACACACACACAACACATCTGTAGTAACATTGATACATAAATAGGAGCTTAAGTGCATTACACTACCTACGCTTACATGACTTGCAATATAAATACTTGAATACACAAACTGTACCCATCGCACTCCACTAATATCACTTTTGTGAAGAAACGTTTAAAATTTGAAGACCAAACCCACACACACACACACACACACATCACACACACACACACACACACACACACACCACAACACACACACAACATGATAGATAGATAAGATAGATAGAGAGATCGGATAGGATAGCTAGATAGATAGATAGATAGATATGCATATATCAATCTATATCTATCTATATAATATATAATCTATATCTCTGTGTGTGTTCTTTTGCATTTTAAGAGCTGGATGACACAGTCTTGAACTGAATCTTATATCCTCCTGAATAAATGCGTTTGCCAATTCCCCTCTACATACTTACATACAGACAGAAGACAAAAAACATCATACATACATACATACATAACATACATACTTACATACTTAACATCTACATAAATCTACATACATACAAAAACATAACATACATACTACATATAATACACACAAACGCTTACTACATACATACATACATATTTATTTATTTATTTTTATTTTTTTCTTTTATCGAGGAATAGAAATTAAGCACTTATTTTGCTTTTTTAACATCCAGTTCCCGTGTGTTGCGGTTTTGTGAATTCTGTTAATCTGTTCCACCGGCACACAATGGCACTACTCTTATACGAAAAGCGGAACAGAATTTAACGTGTGCGCAAGATGTTCTGCGTGCGTTCGCACACGGAACCTCGGTTCTCATCCGAAGGACTTTGGGGGAGAGTGGAGTCTGCACTGATGTTAACTCCAGGGGAAAATATCCCCCTTGAACGGGAATCGAACCTGAGTCGTCAGATTGCGAGTGCAATGTTCTGACCACTAGGCTATCCCGTCCATACATATACATATGCATTCTTCCCCGATCATATACAGTACTTCATGACAGAGAAAGCATAGCCATTTTCCATATTTATCCCCAAAACAAGGAAATGCTTTCACCCTGACCCCTGATGTGGGAAGTACAACAAAAGATGGCGACTGTGTCCCAGAGCCAGCAAGGGTCAAGGTCCATGGAACACCCATTCAGAAGCAGTGTGCAGTGGGTTTTCGAAGCGTTCCACTTTTGTTCATTTCTTTTCTCCTCGGGCTAGAGCCGAGGTTACCAAAGGTGAAAGTATGCGTATGGACGAATGTGTTAATCCGCCGTACAGGTAGTGGGATATGTGTATGTACGCAGTGTTTTTAAGTTCCATAATGTCAAAGAAACAAAGAGTTCACACGTACAACACGTTCTAGGTTTTGTTTACGACTGGAATATCTACAGACTGTGAATCAAAACTGTTAATAGTCTTTTTCAGTCTAAAAAAATCGTGTGTTGTGTTGTGTGTGTGTGTGTGTGTATGTCGTGTGTGTGGTGTGTGTGTGTGCAGATTTTCTGCGTCGTTGTTGTGTGGGGACTGGATAGCTCGTGGTTAGAGCATCGCTTTCCCTCACTTAAGGTAAAGCAGCATCGAGCACTGGTTACCAGTTGGTTGGGGGACGTTTGTGCGCATTGGCTTCAGACAGTTCCACAGTTCACGCAGCTGTGAAATGGCGTACTGCCTCTTTAGGAAGAGGTAAAACAGCGAGGAGAGGTGATGGGCGCCGCCCTCAATATGCTGGCCGTAGGGAAGTGAGGTTTTGGACGCCTCGCTCCCCTACGACCACATGTTTATGATGACACCTTTTCTGTAATCAGTCTTACTGTTATCACGGTATTGATTGATCAACTATAAAAAACAATCGTATCATTAAAACTTCAGAAAACTCATAAACGAGATTGTGTTACATCTTTCATTGTGGTGAATGATCGAAACCACATAAAACAAACATCCAAGGAACTCCCTCATAACAACGTTATTGCACACCACTTCATTTACTACGACTGTTAAGTTAAAGGAAAAAACGTGTTCGATATCTCTCTCTTTTACACATTCTCTTAAGAGACAAAAACCCGCACTTGTTATTGGTGGGAAAAACGGTTGTACTGAAAAGAAACAGTCCACCGGAGTGTTTTTCAGTCAAAAACCATTTTTCTACCAATAAAACGGTATTATTTTTCATTGTTATTTTCATTACCATTTTAAGTAACGGCAGTCTTTCTCAGCATAAAAATTTAGCTGCTTTTCCTGCGACGACAGAGCATGTTCATGCCACAAGAGCAGCGGCTACCCATTATTTTATTTTCCTGTCTCGCCAAAAAGAAATCCTCTTATTTTAGCCAAAACAATACCGAAACTATCAAAAGCATGGACGGTGACCAACTCTTCAACCACGGCTTATCCAAACACAACGCCTCCTGGAGGTGACACCATAACTGGAGAAAGAATGTCAGACGACAATCTGAGAGGTCATCGCTGGAGTGATAAGCGGAACTGGTCGGAGGTGGTTCGGGAAGATCTGCTTGTCTGTAGTTCTGGTGTTTGACATGACCGGAAATTGGATGACCATCACCATTCCTAAGCAGACTTCGGTCCATTTGGTCAGCAATGAACGTGTACCTGATGGACCTGGCGATGTCTTACACGACTATGTTGTGCGTTACTCGCCGTGCCCTGTGGACCACGAAGGTTCTGGCATTTGGATGATGAAGACGAAGATAGAAGAAGAAGAAGAAGAAGAAGAAGAAGAAGAAATAAGAGAAGGAAGAAGTAGAAGAAGAAGAAGAAGAAGAAGAAGAGAAGAAGAAGTGAGAAGAGAAGAATGTATGGAATTTATATAGCACTGAATCTTGTAAAGCAACAAATCAAAGGCTCAGAATGACTTTTTAAAATTTATTGTGTGTGTCTGGGTTTTTAAAAATTGTGTTGATCTTTCCACCAGAACACATGGCCTACTCTTTCGAACGCGGCGGAACAGGATTTTAACGTGTTGCGCAAGATGTTCTGTCATGCATTCACACACGGGTCCTCTCGGTTTATAGTCTCATCCGAAGGACATTGACTATTCACCGTTCGATTTTTTTTTGTCAAACTGGGAGGAAAGGCGAGGTGAGAATTGAACCAGAACCTCACGGTTTACTTGGTGGAGGCGAAAAGTTTTAACCCATCCTGCCACCTCCTGCTCTATGGATATGCATGATGGACTCACGTGATGATGGTGTAAGGTTTGATTTGTTGATGGAACACGTTTCTTCTGCATTGTCAGCCTGGTTCTTGTGGCACTACAGTGCAGCGGGCGGCTTCTGTGGTGTCGGCATCACCGTTGTGAATATTATGTGTACCCGTGAGAGAAGCGTCATCCATCAGCATCGTCATCGCTGTGATTGCTGTCTGCCTTTTTCCCATTTCTGTTGTACGGTTACGGAAATTGTGCAGTGCGAAACCGGGTACTGCTCGTTGGCTTTGATGAGTATCAGGCAATTTCTGGTCACTGTTTGGGTGAGGGGGATATTTTTATTTACTCTCTTCTTCCATGGTTGTGTTTCTGGATTGTTCTGGGCTGGAAGCTTGCTTTGTCAGTGATGGAAGCCAGGTAAGACGATTTCGTCCTCGAAGTGGATCAGAAACTCAAACGTCAGAAATTGTGGTCTTCTCAACCGTGACATTATCGCTCTCACAGCCTTTGCCTTGATCATGCTCTCCTCTGATGATCTATTATAATTATATTCTTCTACGAATATGTATGTAAATATAATGTTTCCAAAGCGTTTCATTTATTTTCTGTACGATTTCTTCCTTGTGTTTGCTTAGGTGAACTTTGCCTGGATTTTTTATTTGTACCGTTGACCCGGTACCAGTTTAGAAAGGGGAAGGGGGGGGGAGGGGGGGGGGGAGTTCTTGACATATGTTGGTTGTTGTGGTTATGGGGCATCCACTAACAGATCATCTTACGTCACAGATGGTGCACATGTGACAGGAAGTGAGAGCACTACTTCCCAAATTGGTACAGATAAAATGGAAAACAATGAGGATTTTTTAAAAACTTTTTCAAAGTTGTCAAGAAAGAATCTTATTTTGAAGTGAAATAAAACTTTTTTAAAATCTTGAAAGACAGGATATACAGTAAGGTCAGGAGCAATATACTTATCATCTTCTCTACTTTCCCCTATCCCATAGCCTATTCGACTGCTGGGGAACCACTGAAGATTTTGCAACCAGCTTCCTCCTCTTGTAGTAAGAACAGTTTAGAGAAATCTGTAACACTATATATGTAAATACAATAAACAGCGGTTTACATATTTTATCAATTTTTTGTGGAGGTTATCCACATAGCATTAAAATTTATCTGCATGGTATCAAGGTTTTGGGACAATTGTAGTTATGATTTTATAGCATTCCCCATGTCTGGTGTAGGGTGTGTGTGTGTGCGTTGTGCATGTGGATGTGTGTTTATTGTATTTTTATATTATTTATTTTATTCTTTTTATATCGAGGATAATGGAATAAGCTCTTATGGGCTTTTTACATCAGTCCCGTTGCAGACGCGGTTTTGGTCAATTCTGGTCATCTGTTCCCACTGGCACACATGCCTACTCTTCGAAAAGGCGGAACTGGATTTAAGTTGGGACAGATGTGCTGTGGCTTTTACACACGGGGCACTTGGCTTATAGTTTCCGAAAGACTTTTGGGGAGAGTGTGGAGTCTTGCCTGATGTTAACTCCAGGAGAAAATATCCCCTTGAAATGGAATCATAACTGGGATGTTTCATTTTTCTCATTTCTCCTTTCCTCCTCTTTTCTTTACATTCCTCATCAGGTTGCCAGCGTAAATGTTCTTAACCATCTAGCTGTCTTCGCGTGTTTGTGTGTGTGTGTGTGTGATGTGTGTGTTGATGTGTGTGTGTGTGTGTGTGGGTGGGTGTGTGTGTAGTGTGTGTGTGTGGGGCATGCGTGTGTGGCATGCGTGTGTGCGTGTGTGTGTGAGTGCATGTGTGCGTGCGTGTGTGTGTGTCTTTGTGTGTGCGTGGGTGTGTGTGTGTGTTTAAACATGTATCTACAATATGATTTCTGCATCTCAACACATTCTGACCCAAGAGGAATGCTTATGTTGTCAGGATATGCATGTAGCACAGTTTGTACAAATCCATCATCACACAGTCAAGGAATGCTTGAATTTAGTGCACCTTCATTTTACATTGTCCACAGTGTGGTCGCGTTCCTGCTTAACTTGCACCAGTGGGCTGAGATGGGATGGAAATGGATAGCAGATGAGAGTAGCTGAAGGTGGGGGAAAAATGCAGAGCTGTTGGTAGCGTTGTTGTTGCATGTAAAAGACCTACAGACATTGATTGTGTCTGGATCTCTGCAGTGTACTCCTTGGAAGTCACATGTGAAAGCTTGGCAGAGAAACCAGAGTAATCATTCAAGATTCCCTCATATTATTTATTTATATATTTATACCACCTTTAAGTCACGGCAGATCTCTGCGTTGAAATTTCGGGCTGCTCTCCCCGGGGAGAGCGCGTCGACACTAAGAGCAGCGCCACCATTTTTTTTCCTGTCTGCAACAGTATTGTTTCTATCAGAAGTGCTTTTTTTCATAAGATTTTGCCAGGGAACAACTCTCTTGTTGTCGTGGGTTCGCTTTTACGATGCGCTGAATTAATTTTGTGTAACACACGGGGTCCTCGTTTATCGTCTATCGAAAGACTAGGCCCAGACCACACTCTGATCTAATGATGGGGAAATGTTTCCGGTTCCAACGGGATACGAACCACCGCACACTTCCGACCCGGACTTTTTGCTTTCTAGACAGGCGCGTTACCTCTAGACCACCGATCCACCACTAATACTGGTGGGCACCAACACTAACAGACTGTTGCCATCTTGTTAGGCATCCTTAACAGATAGCTCAGTGGTCAGAGAACTCTTATTTATTTTATTTATTTATTTATTTATACCACTTTAAGTCACGCAGAGAAATCTGCATGAAATTCGGGCTGCTCTCCTGGGATTGAGTGCGTGCCACAAGAGCAGCGCCACTTTATTTTCTTTTTCTGTCTGCAACTGTATTGTTTCCCCTATCAGAGTGGCTTTTTTTCTACATTAATTTTGCGGGCAACTCTCTTGTGCTGTGGTTTTTTACGTGTGTTAAATAATTATGATGTACACACGGGACTCAGTTTAATTGTTATCATCTTAAAGACTAGCACCCATGTCCACCAACTTCATGGTCTAATGGATAGGGAAAAGTTTCGTGTCCAAACAGGATTCCAAATCACCACTCACTTCCGACCAGACTTTCGCTTTCTAGACAGTAGTGAAGTTACCTTCTATGGACACAACGATCCACCCACCCACCTCACTTTCCCAAACTAAGCGTTAAATGACGGCATTGCATGGTTACCAAGTGGATGTGTGACCATTACGCATGCCTAGGCTTCAGTACAGTCCCCCAGTTTACCAGCTGTACCAGTGGGTACCTGCCCCTCTGTAGGATCAGGGAAAGTAGAGCAGCGAGGGAGAAGAGGATGGGCGCCGCCTCATATAGGCTGGCCCCTGGAGAAGTTGAGGTCTCTGAGGCCTTGCTTCTTCTTTGATCTACAGGTATGAGACACCGTTTATCTTTTTACATGTTAGCATAATATCTTGTATGTACCCAAGACATGTCTTTGCTCACTCATCTTTCTATGGAATCACTGTGAGACCTTAGGTGCTTCACGGGTTGGGAGTGTGCCGTGTGTGTTTCAACATGTAGGCAGCCATGTCTTAACTTCAGAGGAGTTGTTTTTTTCCCTAAATCTCAATGGATCGTCGCAGCCGCTTCGCTCTCTTAGCATCGCTCGCTGCTTTTCTCTTCGGTTCACCGTCCTCGCACGTCTTTTATCTCTCTGTGCCTCGCTAGTTCCCTCTTCGCAGTCGCTTCGCAATCGCCTTGTCGGCATCGCACGCTATTCGCCTCTTCGTTCGCTTCGCATCTCTGCAGTTCTCGTGCTATATCGCGCATGTCACGCACACCTTCACCTCAATTCTCGCACGATCTTCCTTCGCTTCCCCCTTTCATCGGTTTTCTCCGTCCTCCGCTCGTTTTCCTCTTCGCACTCGCCTTCTTTATCGCTGCACGTAAGTCTTTTTTTACACCTGGAAAAAATTGTGATGCATTCTTTGAGCCATATTATTATAATATATTATAGTATATTTATATATATATACTATATATATATATTTATATATTCATATTCCTACAAGGTGTAAGTATTCATCAGCAATTCCACAAAAAGAATCACATTGATTTCACACTACACAGTAATGACTCCTGAGGCTCAGGAATCACTTTCAAGTTTGTCCAAAACCGCCTCTTTCAGCATGTACCTCTTCTTTGTCACCATTTCGTCATGAAAATGTGTGAACTCACGGTGACAAAAGAAAAAGTCCAAAAGCACACACACAAAGCAAATGACAGTGAAAGGGAAGGAACTCAATTAAAATAACACCGGTTCAGTAAGTAGCATTAGTAACTTCTCTTGGGCTGAACATGATTAGGCATTTAAAACTGTTTAAAAGGGGTACTATAGCTCAGTGGATGGAGCACTCACTTTCCCCTAACCAAGGTTAAAATGTTGTAGGAATAGCTACAACAAAGCGTTTTGAAGTACAGTAAGTGTCATGTGAATAGTCATGACACAACACCAGTGAGTGATAACATTAATGGAGAATACAGGTTGGTATGCTATTGGTTCAGACACATCACACAAACGTCTGGACTGTCCAAGATGTCTACGGAAACGAACCGTACAAGGCGGGAGACGAGGAAGATGCGGACAGAGAACGATGTTAAGACAACATCAGAGAGTGGAGGAGAGGGACTTGGCGCCTTGACCTGAACAAATTGTATGGAAAGCAGAGGGAACCATAGGGAGTGGAGGAGTGCTGGTTTTGCAAAATCTCCATTAGTGCCCAGGTCAAATGGACTTGAAATTGGTGAATAGAGGTGAGAGAGCAGACAGAGAAGAGAGTGAGAGTGAGAAGGGATGAGAGATGAGAGAGAGAGGACGAGAGAGAGAGGAGAGAGAGAGATGTTCCCTGACATTTGCACAACACAACAATCTCCACAAAATGTCCAAAGCAGGATCGACACACATCTTGAATCCTGCGGATCATCATCAAGTGACAGAATTGTGAGGCTGAATAGCTATCCATAATGAGCACAGGGGTAAGGATAGCTAGTGGTTAGGCATGAGCTTGTGATCTGATGGCCTTGGGTTCGAGCTCATCCACGAAGGCACTGTTTGAGAGAATTTCTCCCTGGAGTTAATGTCAGCACTGACTCCAATTTCCCTGAAAGTCTTGGATTGAGAGTACACACTGTGGTCCTGTGTGAAAAACAGAGATCAACACCTTGGGCTCACTTATTCACTATCCTAGGGTAAGAAAGGAGAACCCCTCTTTCCCAGTACACGTGCACTGTGGCTTATTTTCTATGTCTTACTGTAATTCCGGTAGTGGTGTGATACAGAGAGCAGGGTTAGTTGATGGTTGGTTACCCTGTAGCTGGTGTTACCTGTAGGAAAAAAGCTAAAACCCAAATCTCCTGTTCCAAGAGTAGGCCCATTTTGTGGTGGTAGGATAGATGATCTTCCTAAGAAAGAAATTAAAATAGCCACCACCACACTACCCTAGTGCGATATGCACAGCAATGTTTGTGTGAGACTATTCATCCTGAAGTCAGCATGCAGATAACTTAATGGTGAGTGGTAAACTTGATCATCAGTACGTAGAGCATTAAACTTGTCTGAAAGCAAACCTTGAAACTGTACCTCATTCTTTTTCTTCCTATCATCTCCTTCTGTTATTTCCTCTGTTCCTTGATACAGGTTGCCCTGTTTGCTTACAAACCCTAGATTCATACATTTCACTGCTGGGTCGTGCTCTTTCTTATTCATGGTCATGATCTGGAATACCTACCACTCTCCCTTTTCCCAAACCCTTACTTCATGGTCACTTTAAAATACCGCCTAATGACATACTTGATTGCTGGCTCCTATTCTTCCCTGGGTTTCATCTCATAATCTGTCCCTGCCTTCAACTGCTGAAATCCCCATAATGCAGTGGATCTCATATGGTACTATACTACAAGTTCTGCGATTATATGTTTGCCATTTTGTCTTTTTTATATTTTATACCACTTTAAGTCACGGCAGATTTCTCTGCGTGAAATTTGGGCTGCTCTCCCCATGGAGAGCGTGTCGCCACAAGAGCAGCGCCATCCACTATGTTTTTCTTTTCATGTCTGCAAATATAACCGACTACAGAGGCCATATCAGGGATGTCACATTCATTAGATGGTCCAGGCCAAAAGCTCTGTCAGTTATTAATGTATGTCACGTGCCATGGCCTAGCAAGATATTGTTATAGGGGAGTGGGATAGGCCTGTGATCTGACAGACCAGGTTGAAGCCTTGGACTGATGCACCCATTTAGGGATTTTCCCCTGGAGTAACATCAGTACACCTCCCACACTCCAAAAGTTCCTCCAATAAGACCCTTAACCGAGGTCTGAATGTGGATGTACCCAGACATCCTTCACACACATTCTAAACCCCGTTCCTTACATTCAAAAGAGTAGGCCGTTGCAGGATGGGGGTGACATCTTTTTTTTGTAAAATGCATGTGCACCAGGTTTCATGTTCTGACCTCATTCCAAAGTCGGAATGCTGCTATCTTAATGGTAGGTGTAAATGGTCACGTACACAAAAATTCTCAGCATTGGTGAACCTCACAACTCCTACGCTGGAGACATGAACACAAAACATCAGATGGTCGATATAATATATTTCCTCACACGACAAGATTCCCTTCCTTCGCTAAGAGAACCCCCACCCTCACTAAAACTGGCATCCTTCATCTCCTGATCAATTACCTAAAGTGTGTGTGTGTGTGTGTATGTGTGTTTTATTTTTTTAATTTTTTTTATTTCTTTAATTCTTTTTTTCGAGGATAATGGATAATGTGTGTGTGCATTAATTTGAAATATCTTATGTTATTTGAGGAAAGTTGCATGCCTGTAAATGATGTGAATGTTAGCACTTCGATATGTTTATTTTACAAGATTCAGCGCTATATAAATTCCACACGTTACTATTATTATTCCTAAAACTTTGTCCAAACTGTTGTGGGGGGGGGGGGGGGGGTTGGGAAGGTGGACGAAAAGGTGATGGGGAAACATTGCAGTCTGTACATGGAAACTCATTTAAAGAACAACACTCAAAATGATTCAAAGAAGTTAAGGACCAGAAAAGAAAAGGAAGGAACGGAAAGACTTGTCTTTTTGTAATTTCAGGACGCGATGCCTGTGCAAAACTGAAGTGCTTTGTTTTTTTTTTGCCAGCTATGCGCTATATAAATTCATTCAGTAGTAGTAGTAGTATGTAGTAGTAGTAGTAGTAGGAGTAGTATCATTATTATTTTTATTATTAAACCTTCATGCACTCGAGGTAGGATGGCTCCCCTGGGCCACGAACTTCAGTCACGGAAGGAACTGCACCTGGGGGTGTCTGATGTTGAACACATGCGATCGGTATGTGTGGGTTCCTTCGCTCTGTTTGCAATGCAGAATCTGAGTACGTCTGAAGGGACGACCCACGACACAGCATCCCCCCCCCCCGGGGGGGGGGGGGGGACATCACACTCAAACAGTTCTGTCAAACTGCGCGTTCGACGATAGTTGAGACCGTTGTCAGCAACAGGGAAAAACAAGTTTCGGGTTTCAGGACCCCCATCCCCCCCCCCCCCCCCACCCCCCCCCCCCCCCCTAAGACTGCGTGTGCAGTGCAGGGTTAAATCACTCGGGACGGCCATTCTCTCCCTTGCTTTTCCCCACAGATGACCATATGTAAGGTATAGTTTTAAAAATCATACAAGTTCAAAACACCCTAGTAAGAAATGAACTTTTCTGAACTTTGAATAAATGCTGGGTTAGTACATATTAAAATTTGAAGCTCTCACTGTAGTAAAAACGCGTTGTCGAGACCTAATCGGATCCCTGCTATTTTGCACTGCGTTTGCTTTTTGACGCCATCTTTGACCGTATGCAAAAATGCTGGCGTTGGCCTACTTCTGCAACCCCAACAAAGAGCTCGGAACACACGGATCACCCGACAACGGCACTGCAATCGCGATCCTTGACAGGCTCACGAAGCTATGTTTAGCTGGCACGGGTCTAGTATATGCGGCTGACCAATGAAAATCTGAAACAGCAAATCCTATCGTGCTATTAGCACTGATATGCTTTAGTGGACAGCCGTCCACTGAGAGTAAGGGCCTCGTCTTGCTCTTTGCACAGCAGTGCATAGCATTTATAAGGTTACACAACACACAGCAGACAGACAGACAGACGACAGGGTGAGCACTGCCTGTAGTCTGTTGCTTTTGTGCATGCCCTTTAGTGTGGAGGATGGGATAGCCTAAGTGGTTAGAACATTGCGCTTGTAATTTATGACCAGGTTTGATCCGTGTCAAAGGGGAATTTTTTCTCCTGGAGTTAACACCTGAGCAGACTCCACTTCCCCAAAGTCACTTCCAATAAGATTATAAACCGATGGTTCCCTGTGCGAAACGTCCGCAGAACAACTTGCGCTCACGTAAAATCCTGTTCCGCTTTTTAAAAGAGTAGGCCATTGTGTGCCTGTGGGAAAGGATGACAAAATTTTCAAAACTGCATATACACGGGGACAGGATGTACAAAATCACATGAGTACTTATTCTATTATCCTCGATATAAATGAATGAATGAATTCATTATAAATAAATAGTGGGAGGGATCTTTATTTTGTGCCCCAGCCATTAGGATTTTTCCTTCTTGGTTCCCACTGACTGAGATGTGGTGGCGCTTTTTGGTTTTCAAAGGGAGGAATCTTGGCCAGCCTACATAGTTTCTCTTGCCATACCTCAGGTTAAGTTCAGAACTGTTTTAAAAAAAAGTCTGCATACGCATTGGATCTAGTCTGTTATTTCGGATGTGATATAAAACAGAGGCCCGTGTGCGAACGCATGCAGAACATCTGCGCACATGGTAAATCTCTGTCTCGCTTTTCGAAAGAGTAGCATTGTGAATGCCAGTGGGAAACAGATGACAAAATTTACAAACCGCATACACACGTGAAGTGGATGTAAAAAAATGCCATGAGTGCTTATTCCATTATCCTCTGATATTAAATTTAAAAAATTGAGCGCTATTGATTCTTGTCTACAAAGATTCAGCGCTGTATAAATTCCATACATTATTATTATTATTATTATTATTATTATTATTATTATTATTACTTCTCGCATACATGCCTTCTCCTTCAGATCTGTAATCGGGTACACCCCTTTCACTTGAAATACTTGCACCAGTGAGGACATAGAGTCTTTTGGCTTTTTGCAACAAACTCTGCCTTTTGATAGATGTCTTCTTCTGATGCTTCTTTGCTTTGAGGGATGAGCGCCAAGCTTTTGCACGAGGTTACCAGTCCCTTTCACTTCGACAATGACTCATGCAGATATATTGTGATATTATTCATTTTGGTTTAATCTTAGCATGAATTTTATGAAGTGTCTGATTTGATATTACTAAAAATACCTTTATTTCGTTTTTATAAATTGTTGAAGACCGAATTGCACAACTATCACCCACAGTGTGTGGCTTTTCTTTGCCGTGTTTTTTGTAACTGTCTACGGTGTTCAAATTGTTTTGAAGCAAAGCTAGTCCTCTTTGTAACTAATGGCAACTGCTGATAATCATAAGAGAACTATATCTGAGTTTAAAAATATAGTATTCAAGAAACTTCGTACTCTTGATCTATGCTTACCTGCTTAGTATAACTTAAAATACGACTGGATAAACAACAGTATAATATTGGCCATGAAGAACTTGTACACCACACACCACTCACATCGCAATCCACCGTATTATACCTCATCATATCACAGCAATGCAAAAGAATGCCAATGTACCCACACTGCATGCACTGCAGTACACGCAATGCAGAGCAGCACATCACACCTTATTACATAACATAACAGAGCATAGTATGGCATAAAAATACAAACATAATAAACATAAAATACCATACCATACTGTACCCTACTGTACCCTGTCTACCGTACCAAAATCTATACATCTTACTTGGCAGTAAATCAAATGACATCTGAACTTGTAATATTGTATAAACAAGATATTACAGAAACATGCAACAATTCTGAAACTCATCATTATTTTCAAGTTCTGTGTCTGTTATCAATTGACCATTTCCTGCAGAAAAACTTGTAACATTGTGCAAACAAAAAATTAATGAAAAAAAATTTAACAATTTTAAAACTCATCATTGTTTTCCACTTCATTGTGTATCTTCATATGACCACTTCCTGCAGCGGTAATTGGCACTTCTCTCACCTGATTGGCTCCTGACGCTGACGTCACACACCCACAGCATTTTGAAAGAATATTCACAAAATCGCGCCTAAACTTTGTCCCAGTCATACAGTAGAGGTAAAAGTTCCACCCAAAGTTAGCCAAGCCAAAAACTACGAACAAATCATAGATAAAGTAATGCAAACGTCGAGAGCTGTCATCCTGAGAGGCAAAGTGTTGATATAAGGTGTTGTAGATCATGAAAGGAAGCGTGGTTATTATGAAAGCAGTGGACACGACAATGATGGTCAAGGTTAAGGACGAAGCTTTCTTCTTCCTGTCCCTTTCCTGTCCCTCTTGAGCAGACGATGAAAAACGCTGTTGAGCTTCTTTCACAGACAGGGCAAGTTTCCAACCAAGAGTACCGTTACTGATTAACAGAAGGATCAAGGGAATGACGGTTGTGATAAACAAGTCTGCTTTGACCCAGTAGTTGATCCAAAAGTGTTGATAGCTCTGAGAACCAAAGGTACACCTTGCTGAGGTACCGTTGCTGGTGATGTGAACAATGTTGTAGCCATAGAGGACATGAGACCAAGTCAGACCACACACCATCGTCACAACCGCGATGACAGTCACACTTTTCTCTTGAGTACACAACACGTTCACGCGATGCGGCCACACCACCGAAAGCGCTCGCTGGATCGTCAAAGCCACCAAAATGTACGCTGATGCCATGGCTGAAGCGTTTGTCATCCAGATCAGCGCTTTACACACCGCTGTGTGAGTGATGTACATATCGAAATCCGTGACCTTTCTCACGCACATGGGCAGCGCAGTGCTGTACAGCATGGCCGTGTCAGAGATGGCCAGCGCGGTCAGATACAAGTTCATGGCTGACCAGCTGGAGTGATACAGCCGAAGGATAGCGATGGTCATCAAGTTGCCGAATGTTCCGAACACCAGGACTGCAGAAGTGCCAATTTTCCCAAACCATCCTCCGTCCAAGGGGTCAGTGATGACAGGAAAGGCTTCCAGAATGTTGTGGTCGTTGGGCAGGTCTGTGGACTCCTGTATAGAGGAGGTGATGCCTCCTGAGGTGATGTTGGAGGCATTTCTGAAGAGTCCCCAAGCATCCATGACTCTGCACAGGTAGAGAGTTCTTGTGGGGGGGATCTAGTTCAATTGAAACAATAACATTTCTGACTCATTGATTTATGAATTTTGTTCGATTTTTAACAAAACACAAGTCCATAAGTAGAGAAACTATAGCCAAGTGTTTAGGTTCGTTCGTGATTTGGCCCACACCTTAGGAGAAAAAAAAAGCCCTTAGCAACTATAATTATTGAGTATCTAATTTAGGGTCAGGGAAGGTAAAGCAGCGAGGAAGAGGAGATGGGCGCCGCCCTCAATATGCTGGCCTCTAGAGAAGCTGAGGTCTCTGATGCCTCGTTCCCCAACGGCCGCATAGGTTATGGGACACCTTTACCTTTAAGGTTGTTTTTTTATTTACATGTAATGTGGGGTAGGGATCAGAACCGGCGCCACCGAATACCACCAAAGAAAACCAGCAACAGTGCAGTGTCTCTTTTCATGGGTGGCTTCACGGCGCCCTGATAGTGATCAGTGTTGGAACGTCATGCATTGGTGATGAGAATGCAAATAATCCAGGGGCGAAGATAATGCTGGGGTTGTTTTGTGGTGAAATATTGGAATAGACTTGAGAGAGAGACAGAGAGAGAGAAGAGAGAGAGAGAGAGAGAGAGAGAGAAGGAGAGAGAGAGAGAAGAGAAGAGACAAGACAAATTATTTTATTTCGAGGATAATGAATAAGCACATATGTGCTTTTTTACATCCAGTCCCCGCCCGTAGGGATACATCTTAATATAATAACCCAATACTTATACAGTTTCACAATAAAAAGCAAGGGGAAATAACCCTTTTCAAAACAGCTCCCCCCAACGACCACCCCCCCGCCCCCCTAAAGAAGCAAATAAGGAGGGAGAGGGGAGGAGAGGAGAGAGGAGGGGGGGGGGGGGGGGGGGGAGAGAGACGCGGACGCAGACACAGACACAGACACAGACGCAGATGATTTATTCAAACAGGCCTCAGCCTCTTATGAAAGGGAATGTGAACAACATTATACATAACATAAATACAGTGAAAAGTCGTTTGATCACGAATGTGTACGTTACTTCACGAAGTGATTATGAGAGAGAGATTTCATTTCATTTTATTCTTTCATTTCGAGGATAATGGAATAAGCAATCATGTGCTTTTATTTTAATCCAGTCCCCGTGTGTACGCAGTTTCGTACATTTTGTCATCCGTTCCCACCAGTGCACACAATGGCCTACTCTTCCGAAAAGCGGAACGGGTTTTAACGTGCGCGCAAGATGTTCTGCGTGCGTTCGCACGCGGGACCTCGGTTTATAGTCTCATCCGAAGAAAGAGAGAGAGAGAGAGAGAGAGAGAGAGAGAGAGAGAGAGAGAGAGAGAGAGAGAGAGAGAGAGAGAGTGTGTGTGTGTGTGTGTGTGTGTGTATTTGTGTGTGTGTGTTGTGTTGTGTTGTGTTGTGTTGTGTTGTGTGTGTGTGTGTGTGTTTGTGTTGTGTGTGTGTTGTGTTGTGTTGTGTGTGTGGTGGTGGTGGTGGTGGCGGCGGTGGTGTGTGTGTCAAAGTCAAAGTCAAACTTTTTTTCAGATGGTACATTGAATAAGCAGTACATTTTCTTATTTTCATCAAGCCATATTTCTAAAGAAAGAAAAAGAGAGAGAAAAAAAGAGAATATATATGCAGACATAGAATACAAAAGCTAAGCAATGGTAAACCATACAAATCAAACAAGAAA
>CM054161.1:11675460-11700460 GCA_028751875.1 Rapana venosa | reverse complement strand
AGTAGTAGCAGCAGCAGCAACAGCACAGTAGTAGCGGTAGTAGGAGTAGTGGGATAGAGGGGTTTTGTTTTGGGGGGTTTTTTTTTTTTGGTATAGTAGTAGAGAGTATAGTAGAAAGTAGTATTTTAAAGTAGTATTTTACGGTGGTGGTTTGGTGGTGTGGGGTGGTGGGGGTGGTGGGGGGGTGGTGGTAACAGAAATTTTGTTGATGTATAGCATATTTTTGTGGAGTTGTCATTTTGTAGTGGTACAGGTTGCGCAGTAGTAGGGGTTGTTATAGGTATTTTTTTTTGTTGTACTTTTTTCCGAGGATAAGGGAATTAGCGCTCGTAGGTTTTTTTTAAAACCAATTCTTGTGTGTTGCGTTTTTTTACATTTTGTCATCCATTCCCACCACGGCCCCCAATGCCTACCCTTCTAAAACCCGAACAGGTTTTAAACGTGTGCGCAAGATGTTTTTCGGCTTTCGCACAGGGACTCATTTATGTCTCATCCGAAGAACTTTTGGGGAGAGTGGGTGGCATTGATGTTAAATCCAGAGGAAATATCCTCTTGAAGGGGAAATCGAATCGGGTCAGCAGAACGGCCATCACCTAACCACCAGGTCACCCGTCCCGGGGATGACAACGTTAGTAGAAACGGAAAAGATTTGCCAAAAAACAGGTAGTGCGCGAAGCACGCAGCACGCACGGCGCGCCAGGCACACACACAACACACAAACACACACCAGAGCATTTTGGCACCCCAAGTCCTGTTCCCTTTTGGGAAAGAGTAGGCTTTTGTGTGCCGAGGGAACAAAAAAATGACAAAATTTACAAACCCATACACAGGGACGGATGAAAAAAAGCACTAAGTGCTTTTTTCCATTTCCTTATAAAAAAATTTTTAAAAAAAATTTTTTAAACCCACACACAAGAGGCATGCATGAAACCCCACACACAAAACACACACAACCACCCCAAACACCCGCGCGCACTCTCTATCACATCACACCATACACACACTGTGTTGCTGCTACTGCTGCAAAAGCTGCGAAATGGAAGATGAATCAGGTTTAAGGGCCTCATACTTTTTCCCCTTCGAAAATCTTTACTAATGACCCCCTGAAGGCATGTTTAGGAAAAAAAGGGCGGAGGGGCCCAGGCCTCACGTTTCCCGTATTCCCATCATTGTTTCTACGTTTTCCCCGAGGATCGAGGGAACGGCGAAACCCCTTGTGTTCATTTACACACCGTCCACGGACAGAGAACATGATGATGATGATGATGGGGGGTGGTGGTGGGTGGTGGGGGGGTGAGATATATGATGATGATGATGAATGGTGGTGTGGTGGTGGGGGTGGTGGTGGTGGTGAGGAGGAGGGGGAGGAGGGGTGGAAGCCTTTGGTGATGAGGGTAGGTATAAAGGGAGGAGGAGGGGGATGACGCGAACGACGACGACGACAAAAAAAGCCCCCAATTAGGGTTGCAGACAGGAAAAAAAAAAATAAAATGGGTGGCGCTCTTTGGGGGCAACGCGCGCTCCCCCCCGGGGGAGGAGAGCACCAAAAAATCAGCAGAGAAATTGTGTGACTTAAAAAGAATGAAAATAAAATGAAATAAAAAGATACGTTGATAAAGGAAGACTAAAGTCTCATCTCATCTCTTTTCCATCTCCCCCGAAAACCCCTCCAGGGTTGTGGGGGCCTGCCCAATGACGAAGTTTGTGCACCCCATTTTTGGCCCCTTTGGGCGGCGGTTGTGGGCAATGCCTGGGTTGTGGGAAGCTCTCCCCGGGTCCATTCAGACATAAAAGTTACACGTGCATAATTTTCCCTTCCCAAAACTACGAGTGCATCTATCTCTTTTACTTTCCCCTTTCCCCCCCACCCACACACACACAACATGGGAAGTCAGGGTGGGGGGGGGGGATGTCAGTAAGATTGCGTCCCTTAATCCTGAAAATCCAGTGCTGGGAAAAACCCTTTTTTTTCTACCCCCGTGTTCGTTTCTGCCTTGTTTCTCCCCCCAACCTGAGAAAAGAGAAAGATGGAGAGAGAAGAAGAGAGGAGAGAGAGAAGAGAGAGGGAGAGAGAGAGAGAGGCAGACAGAAGACGACAGACAGGCAGAGACAACAGAGACAGGAGACAGAAGAGAGAACACGAACATAAAAAGTGTTTGATTGATTCGGCCCTTTGGCCACTATAAAAAAACTGAATGTGACGGGGGGAAGGGCGCACTACAGCAAAAAACTTTTCCTCCATTTTTGCATTTCCCCCAATTCGGGAAATATACAAAATCATTCCCCAAAAATTTTTCTAGTTATTTCGCTCTTCAAATCTCAAAAACATCGCCATCAGCATCTTCATTTTCCCGCAGCAGCGCAGCAAGTTTATCAACATCCCATCCCTTTCTTTGATCACCTTGTCATCGTCATCAATTCATCTTCTCAACATCTACATAATTTCGCCATCACCTTTCATTATCTACAGCAGCAGCTGCAGCCCAATATACAACATCACCCCTAGGGTTTAAAATTTTAAAGATTTTTTCTTAATAACATGACACAAGCGTATTGATGACCCCTAATCACATAGCCCAACAAACAAGTACCTCATCATTTTTCTTTATCACCTTTGTCGTCGTCATCAATATCACTTCTTCAACACCACACTATCATTGTTCTTTTAAAGTACAATTTCTCGTCCGATCACATCTTAAAAATTACGTCAGGGCAGACATCATCTTCAATATTTACATCATGGTCACGATCATCATTTCACATAAACCTCGTTTCCTCATCTCTTTTCAAATCTATATCACTATGGCCCCAACATTTTTTTACAATTTACATTGAATCGCCATCGTTTAACCCTTTTTATTGTCATTTAATTATCAAGAGAGGGAGGGAGAGAGAGAGACAGAGGACAACAAAGAGACAAATAGACATAGAGAGAAGACAGCAACATAAGGGGGAGAGACAGAGAGACGAGAGGCAAAAGAGAGAGAGACAGAAAAAGAAAAGAGATTAGAAAGAAAGACGAGCAGACAGACAGGCAGGCAGACGAGAGAGACAGGAACGGGACGAGAAAGAAAAAACAACAGAGCAGACAGACAAAAACAGAAGAAGACATAGATAGAAACAGAGAGAGGGAGACAGAGACAAACAGACATACGACAGACAGAAGAAAGACGGAAAAAGAGACTTTTTTTTCGATGGTTACAGATTAAACACATGCTTTGTTTTGATCTTGGGGAGGGGGGGGGGGGGGGGGGGTCGGCGTTTCGACGAGGAGGGGGGGGGGGATGTTCTTTTTTTTGTTTCCTTTTTTTGTTTTTGTTTGTTTTAAATGTTTCCATTTTAGCTTCAATGAAAGAAAATAAACAGACAAAACAGCGGAACGAACAAAAAAAATGAAAAACAAACAGAAAAAGTTACTTTTAAAAACCCCAAAAGTGGACGGTGGTTAGAGGTAACGCCCCCGTTGAAAAGCGAAAATCCGGGGCGAAATGTGCGGTGGGTTTGAATCCCGTTTGGGGCCCAAAACTTTTCCCCATCCATTAGCCCTGAGTTGGATTTGGCGCAGTCTTTTGGATTAGACGAAAACCAGGTCCCGTGGTTACCAAAAAAATTTTCAGCGCACGTAAAAGAACCCCCGGTAACAAAGACCCGTCCCTGGGAAAAATCGTAGAAAAAGTCCTCTGAAGGGGAAAAAAATCAGTTTTCAGACCGAAAAACAAAAAAAAAAAGGTGGCGCTTTCACTTGTGGCGACGGCTCTCCCGGGGGGAGCAGCCCCAATTACGCAAAGAAAATTTGTGACTTAAAGGGGGGTTTAAAAAATAAATACATACATACTACATACACACAGATTACTTCTAAAAAAAGTATTCAAATTTCGTTTTTAAACCTCCATGCTCAAACACACCTACTACAATCCAACACTTTCTAAGGGGGTACAGTAAAAAATAAATTTCAACTTAAAAAATGGTGTCCTAAACCTTGTGTCGTAGGGTACGAGGCATAAAACCTCAACTTTTCAAGGGGCCAGATATTGAGGCGGGGACCCATCTCCTCTCCCCCGCGGCTTTTCCCCTTTTCTGACCCTAAAAAAGGGCAGGTACCCATTTACAGCTGGGGAACTGGGGGGGACTGACTGAAGCCAAAGGAGCGACGTCCCCTTTGGTAACCACGCTCGATGCTGCTTAACCTTGCTTGGGGAAAGCGAGTGCCACCACGACCGTCCCCACCCAGTATCACAATGCTGGAAAATTTTTGCAGGGACAATCTATTGCAAAATTTCGAAATTGTATGTAACCGTGCCCAAAATATAAATTTTGTTTTAAAGATAATTATCACTGGGGATAAAAAATGCCCGTATGAGCAGTGATAGTAATTCCACCCGGGTTTAAGATTTTTAAAATTTTTAAGTCGGCGATATAGATGCGTGATTTTTTAAAAATTGTTATGAGCAGTTTTATGCATGTGAATGATTTGAATGCAAGCGTTTTGATTTGTTTGCTTTACAAGATTTAGCACTATAATAAATCACACCTACTTTCATCTCTATCATCATCATCATCCTCATCCTTCTTTTTCTTCTTCTTTTCGGACACTCGAACAGCAACTATTGTTGTCTGTCTTAAGAGCGAAAATGCGTTGCGCTGCCTTTAAGCGCCTGACAAGTCAGGCCCAGCACATTTGACTTCTGCATGGGAGAGAATTGTTATCTTTAACTATTTCTGGAGTATGGACCAAGAAGGCAGAAAATAGACAAGAAGGAAGTGACAGGAAGATTAGCAAGGAACAAAGAGAGGGATAGAAAAGAGGGCATTTTCCTCGCAAAGAATTTCCAGGAGGTGGGGATACTGTTTATACTGACAGGCCCCTGGCATACCTATGATGAACAGTATCAGCTAAAGTGTATCTTTTCGCCGGTGACAAAATATATCACTATAAACATAAAAGACACATCATACCCCCCCAATTCTGTCCTCACGCCACTGGTTGCCTTTTTCTGCACGTATTCAGTACAAAATCGCAGCTATTAGCTTTCACTCTGTCATAGGTGTATGTCCACAGGATGTTACTGAGATGATACAGCCACATGCACCTACCAGCCAATGTTAAACAGCGTGGAGCGTGGTTACCAATTGGATGGTAGGTACATATGGCGGAATCATCTCAGTAACATCCTGTGGACATACACCTATGACAGAAAGAAAGCTAATAGCTGCGATTTTGTACTGAATATGTGCAGAAAAAGGCAACCAGTTGAGTGAGGACAGAATTGGGGTAGTTACCAATTGGATGGGTGACCGTTTGCGCGAATTGGCTTCAGCACAGTCGCCCAGTTCACCCAGTTGTAAATGAGTACCTGCTTCTTTAGGGTCAGGGAAGGAAAAGCAGCGAGGGAGAGGAGATGGGCGCCACCCTCAATATGCTGGCCCCTGGAGTTTTGATGCCTCGCTTCCCTACGACCACATAGGTTATGGGACATCTTTAACTTTCTACCTTTTAGTTTGTGTGGAACTGCACTTGTACAGGTTAGATTTGGTGTTCTACCCCTCGACAATAACATGCTTTTCTATAGTGAATCACACCAAAGAAAATTGTGTCCCTTTTGCACATCTAAAATTGAAAATGAGATTTTTTTGTCTGTATATTTGTTGCCGAAGAACAGACATGCTTTGGTCCATACAGAAGTACCACAGAACAAATATTCAATCTGTGAGTTGTGTGTGAAAAATACAGCCATCACCAAGAGAAACTGTACCACGTCTTCATAGACTTCAAAAAGGCGTTCGACCGTGTATGGCATGACGCATTATGGGCCACAATGAAGAAGTACAACATGGCACAAAAGATCATCCAGACCATCAAAGAGCTATATGCAAACGCTACCAGCACAGTACTTCTCCAAAGCACAGTTAGGGAATGGTTTCATCCCTCAGTTGGAGTCCGTCAAGGCTGTCTCCTATCGCCGGCACTGCTCAATGTCTTCCTTGAGCGCGTAATGACTGATGCTTTAGAAGATCACACTGGCACAGTCAGTATTGGAGGGCGGACAATCACCAACCTCAGGTTTGCCGATGGCATCGATGGAATGGCTGGAAATAAACAGGAACTAGCCAACCTAGTGTAACAACTTGACAAAACATCCTCCAGATACGGCATGGAGATCAGTGCCGAGAGGACAAAACTCAATCACTACCAAGATCACAGTCAGTGGAAAAGAACTTTAGATCACTTCAAGTACCTTGGAGCTATTATTAGTGAAGAAGGTCCAAAGACCGAAATCCTCGCAAGAGTTGCACAAACGGTAGCAGAAATGGCGAGGCTCAAGACCATCTGGAAAGGCCGAAACATCTCTCTCAGGACCAAGGTCAAGCTTCTGCATGCACTGATCATTTCCACATATCTGTATGCATTCAAATCCTGGACATTGAATGCAGATCTACAAAGGAGGATCCAGGCTTTGGAGATGAAATGCCTCAGAAGACTCCTTGGCATTTCATACACGGACCACATTACCAACGAAGTCCGACAAACCATCACCCAACAGGAAAAGCATACAAAAGACATGTTTCACCAGGGTCAAAAAAAGGGAAACTTAGATGGTAGGACTGTAAAGACATAGGGGGTTTTCCCAAAGGCTATAAAGGGAACAGTGCGGGGAAAAGAAAGGTGAGGAGGGAAGAAAAATGGGCAGACAACATCTAAAAGGGCCCGGAAGAGTTTCTCCCAACCCCGGTACTTGCCCAACCCCGCAAATGGAGCCAATGGTGCAATGTTCGTCACTGCAGTGCCCTTATGACCCGGGGAGGGGGTTTGGGATGATGAAATGAGGTAAATGCTCATGAAAGATAATTTCGATTTTTTTTTTTTAAAAGATTCATCTTAGCTCCATTATCAATATGCTTCGCTGCAAGTGAGCAACAGAAAAGAATTTTTTCTGATTTTTATTCCGGCTTTAAAAAAACAAATTAAAATTTGTTTAGATGGGTTTTTGATATGAAAGGTATTCACTTGTGGACAGCTAAATTTATCTCCCCCCTCTCACGTGTCTTGATTTTGATTGCATAAAAAATAACCCGTCAATGCAATGATTTGGTTTAAAAGATCAAATCAAGTGCGAGGCTCATCATTGACACATTTCAGAATCGATTTGTTTGACTTTGAAAAATTTTTCCCCAAGTTTTTTTTGATGTTTTATTGTCATATTTTACAGATTTGTACAGGGTGTTATATTTTCAGAGTGGTGAAATTACGATGATGCATGTAAAACTCTCCTCCTCTCTCATCTCTCTCTCCCCTCTCTCTCTCTTCTTTTCCCCCCTCTCTTCTCTTTCCTCTTCTCTTCTTTTGTTACATCTTTAAAAAAGGTAAAGGTGCCCCTAAACCTTTGTGGTCGAAGGAGAGCGGGCGTCAGAGACTCCTTTCTGGGGCCCGATTTTGAGGGCGGCGCCCTTTCCCCTCTCCCTCGATGCTTTCCTTCCCTGGCCAAAAGAGGGCGGGTCCCATTTACAGTGGGTGACGGGGGAAAGGTATGATCTAATGGGTTTGGACGGTCCCCCATCCCACTTGGTAACCACATCGATGCTGCAAAACCCTTGGCGGGGGGGAAAAGTGAGTGCTCTGACACGCAAAGAGGGGTTTTTAAGACTTTTGTATAAATTTATCTATTTTACAGGGGGTTTTTCAAAGAAAAAAGGTGAAAAGATATCAATGGAAAAAAAAATGCGATCAATTTTGGGGACAAGTGTTGTTGACTCACACAGTTCGTAGATTCAGAAATCGTAGTCCTTGTTCTCTTTTTCTTTTTTCTTTCATTCTTTTCTTCGAGCAACCAGAACTAACTACTGTTGTTGGTTTTAAAATCGAAACTCGTTGCGCGCTTTTAAGGTTGGCAAGTCGGCCCCGCATCCACTTTGGCATTTTTTTTTGTTTTTTTTGGGGGTATTCGGGGGGAATGTGCTTTTGAGTTATGAATACGTTCGGTTTTTGTATATTTTCTGCTATTCTATGAGAAAACTTTAATTTATCAATCTTTTGAAAATGTGTGTATGTTTGTTTCTGATGCACTTAAAATCCCCCCGGGCACCCATAAAAAGGGGTTTTCCACGCTACATGAGTTTGGTTGCACAAAAATTTGGTTGCATTGAGCTAAACCTTGCTTAGTCTTTTAAAAAAGTTTTTAAAGAGCTTTGGGTTTATCTTTCTTTTTTAAAAACTAAAATTAAAAGGTTCCACTTTTCTGGATACGCCGTTTTCCCCAAAAAATCTATAAAAGGGCTTAAATGTTGGAAACAATCAAAGGCCTTTTGGGGGGTTTTTGCTGGTTAAACTTGCTTGTTCACTTTTAAAAACGCATTTGCAATAATGCAAGTAGCATTTAGTAAATTTTTCCCATCACAGTTTGCAACAGAGGGAGATCGTTCACTCTCATCCACTAAACACCCAAAGGTAAAAAGCACAGATCAGCAAACAAGGGGAGGGGGAGAGCCTAGGGTTAGAACATGCGTCGCAATCTGACAACCCGGGTTCGATTCCTGTTAAAGGGTTTTTTCCCCCGGGAGTTAAGTCAGTAGCCCCCACTCTCCCCAAAACTTTGGATGAGACTTAAACCGGGGGCCCTGTGCGAACGCACGCAAACACTTGCGCAACTTAAAATCCTGTTCGCTTTTAAAAGGAGGCCTTTGTCCCCGGGGGGAACGATGACAATTTACAAAACGGATACAACGGGGACTAGACGTAAAAAAGCCTAAGTGCTTATTCCTTTTTTCCCCACGATATAAAAAAAAATTTAAAATAAAATAAATAAAATTAAAAATAAACAACCTTTTAAAAATGCAAAATTTTTTACCCCGGGGGGCAAAGTGTATCCCACGGAGATTTTTAAAACCACCTTCCCAACGAAAAAGTGTTGCACAATTCCAGGTGTGCCCCTGTTTGAAACACCACGCAGCCACGGTCTTTTTCTATGGGAGGAAAACCCTTCTATTTTTTTTTCCTGTAGAAAAGCCACAAAATTCGGGAAATAGAAAAAGGACCTTTCGTAAAAATAATGTTCATTTAGCCGGGTTTTTGTGTGATAGGTTGGCTCTCTTTTTTTTATGTCAAGAAAATTCTTTTTAAAAAAGGTTTTTCCCATACGGGGCCCCTATAATTTTCGTATCCACGCTTCGGTATTTTCCCTAAAGTGGGGCCAAATAAATTTTTCTGATTTGGCCCCAGGCCAAAAGCTGGTCATTTATTAGTCATTAATTTCCCAAAAGGCTACACAAAATTTTGTTAGTTTAAATATGTTGAGATTCCCTTCAGACATGCAAGCTTTTAACATAACAACCTGCACCTTTTTATAAAAGATAAAAATCCTCGAAGTCGGAGTAGGGCCCCTGTATGGTGATGTTTTAAAAAAAAAAACCCGCATTACGAAAACTTCTCTTTAAATGTGGGATGGTGGGGCAGGTGCACTTCGGGGTGACCCCCTGAGTGTTAAAAACCAACAACAACAACGGCAGAGCAACAACAACAACAACAATTTTTTGAACTTGATTTCGTTGATTGGCAAGAGTACTAGAACCTATACCCACTTCATTTCACTAAACAGCTAAACTGGTTCAAACACAACCCTTAAGTAAAATGGTTTACATTGGAAGCGTAAGATAGCTTGTCCTTGTTGTTTGTTAGGTTATTTTGGAGGACTGCTCTGGGCAAACAAATTTGATGACACCGGTTCCCGTTGAAAAGACAATAAAAAAAATGTTTTATTTCGAGGATAATGAAAAAGCCCATGTGTTTTTTTAAAATCAGCCCCCCACCCTTGGGGGATATATAAGAGAAAGAAAAAAAGAAAGAAAGAGAGAGAGGGGGAGAGAGAGAAGGAGGAAGAGAGAGAGAGAGTGAGTGTGTTGGGGTAATTGAACCTAAACTTTTTGGTTTTTTATCCACCAATTTAGCATAATAAACACGTTGCATTTATGCAGAACATTCTTTTTGATTTAATTTTCGTTCCCGTCTAGAAGCTCCTGAGACTTCATGGCCCAGTGATTGAAGTCGAACTGTCTAATCTTGACGAAATGTCTGCTTAAGGACAATTTCCCCCAATGGGTGAATTTTGTTTTTTGTGACCTTTTTTATTTGCCCCCAAAGGGGGCCGCTCCGCTTCGGGATGCATGCGGGGTTTTTTCGTGTTTCTGTAACCCCCATAAATGCTGACTTGAATTGGATCTTTTAGTGAATTTTTGGTGTCTGCATATGTTTTTCGGGGCGAATTAGGCTGGGGCAAGTCTGACTTGGGGGTTGACCGGGAATCTTTAAAAAACCTCCCCCTTTAAATTCCCCAGATGTCCCCGAGATTTGAGCCAATGATTTCAGGGTCTAAAGGGTTGTGAAAAACGTTTAGGTTTGACTTTTGTGTGTTTTTGGGGGCATTCTTTTTTAAAAAACCCATACATAACTCTTCATATGATAAACATTTTCGGTCTTTTCAAAGCCAAACCCAAAAGGGAAGGAAGGTGGCGGAGGGTTAAAGTTTGCCTCCCAACAATAACCTTTGGTTTCGGGGTTCGATTTCAGCCTTGCCCTTTTTTTCCATTTGAAAAAAAAATCGAACTAAATGTCAAAGTCCTTGGGATGAGATATAAACCGAGGCCCTGGTGCAACGCATACAAAAACATCTTGCGCATACGTTAAACCTGCCCCGCTTTTCAAAAGAGTGGGCCTTTGGTGCAGGGGGGAACAAAACAAAATTTACAAAACCGATCCCCACGGAACTGAATGTAAAAAAGCAAGAGTGCTTTTTCCCATTATCCTTGATAAAAAAAAAAGAAGAAAAAAAAAGAAAAGCCAAATCAGGTTATCACCTGAGGGAAATTAAATACTGGGGGCAGATTGTACTATAAAATCTGAAAAGAAAAAGAAACTACTTTCACATTGCTTTAAACTTCCAAAAGTAACTTAAAATTAAAAAATCACACACACGATGCGCACACACCGCACGCTTTAATGCGATGTACACAAATACAAAAAAACCACATATCATACACACATAATTTCTTTCAACATTCCCTCATCACCTTCCTGTTGCCTTGGCCCTGGGGTACTCATGAAATTTTGCAACCATTTTCAATTTTTTCTTCAAGCATGTAATATGCCCACTGTAAAGTTAAAGGGGGGAAATACAAAACGAACTTTACTACAATTTTTAACAGAATCCCCAACAAGAACTCTTATCTGTACGATCATGGATGTTGGGAACTCTTCAAATGCCTCCAACATCACCTCAGGGGGCATCACCCTCTATACGGAGCCCAAGCCTTCCCAACATCAAAAATTCTGGAGCCTATTGCCCGGGTTGCATAATTCTTGCTAATTCCTCATTATTTTCAATGCCTTTTCTCTTCTGTTCGGGATTGGGTTTTCTGTTTTCCATTCTGGGGGATTTTTACGTACATAAACTCCAGCTTAGTCTGGCACATTCCTTTTTCTGAAATTTTTTCATGGGTTTAGCTTCCGGAAGTTGTGGTCGTGGTTTTAGGGTTGTTTGTGATGGGGGAATGGGAAAAGAATATTATGGGCTGGTTTCGGGATGTCAGAGGAGGGGGGGGGTTTATGGATAAGTTTGATGTGATTGGGGATTGTTGTGTGTGTCTGTAAATATTTTTTGATGTGATTGTTTTTTTTGGGTTTTTGGGAAAATAAAATTGGAATTTTTTTGGTGTTCTGTGTTGGTGTGTCGGGAAATAGTTAAGGGGGGGCTGGGTGGGGGTTGCCCCAAACCCTTATGGAGGGAGACCCTTTCCCGTATCACTGACCCTTGGCGGGGGATGGTTCGGGAAAATCGGCACCTCTGCAGTCCTGGTGTTCGGGACTTCGGCAACTTTAGCCATCGTATCCTTTGGTGTATCACCCACTGGGCACTGAAAGTGTATTGACCGCATGGCCCTCCTGACACGGCCATCTGTACAGCCTGCGTGCCCCTTGTGTGAGAAAGGTCACGGATTTCGTATGAATCACTCAACCCAGGGGTGTTAAAGCGCTTATTGGGTGACAAATCTTTAGCCATGGCAAGCGTACATTTTGGTGGCTTTGACGATCCCGCGAACTTTCGGTGGGGTGCCCCATCGCGGAACGGTTGGTTGGGTGTGATGACGGGTAATTTGGGGGGGACCGGTTTTTGCCCTTCTCCTTTTTTGGGGGGGCCGGGTACCTTGCAGGGCCTTTGGTTCCCCGGGGGTTAACTTTTTGGGCCTAATGGGTCAAAAAAGGTTTTTTAAAAAACCGTTTTCCCCGACTTCGTAAAAAGAGGTATTGGTGGTTCCCGGGTTTTGGGAAAAGGGTTTTCCCCTTTTTTTGGGTTAACAAAAGGGGGGAAAGGGGGGGGGGAAAATTGTCAAAAGAACTTTCGTTCCACCTTTTATTCCGTCCTTTTGTTAAACAGTAAACTTTCCCCTCGGTGACGCTCCGGTTTGTTTTTTTAAAGAGTTTTATTTTTCTTTTTAAAAACCCGGGGAAGGAAAGGACGGGGAAAAGAAAACCTTTTTTTTCATTCTTTAAAATCTTTGTGTGCCACCGGGCCCCTAATAAAAGTCCTTTAAAGGCTCAAATGGGTTTTAAAACGCCTGGGTGGAAAACTTGTTTTAAAAAAAAAACTTTTTCATTTTTTTTTCCCGTTAAAATTTTTGCGGAATTGCTGGAACGCCACGAACTGAAAAAAGGAAACGATTTTGTTAAAAATTTTTCAAATTTTTTTTTTTGAAAAGGTCAAAAGGCCAAAAAACAGTTTTTTTAAAGAAAGGGAATTTTTGGCTCAGGAAGTTTCTTTTTTTTCTGAAGTAAAAGGGTTTTTTTATTCTATGGGGTTGAAAGTTTCAGTGGGTTCAAACCCATTTGGACCTGAAACTTTTCCCCCTTCCATTGAATTTGAGCGGTATCTTTGGGACTAGTCTTTCGGAGGGGGCGATAACCGAAGGCCCGGGGGTTTACACAAAAAATTTTTTTAGCGCTTAAAAAAACCCACGGAACAAGAGGGGTCCTGAAAAAATTTTGCAGAAAAAAGCCACTCTTAAAGGGGAAAAAAAACACAAGCAAACAAAAAAAAGGGGAAAAAAAGGGTGGGCTGCTTTTTGGCAACCCTCTCCCCGGGGGGGGCAGCTCGAAATTCATGCAGAGAAATCTGCCGGGCTTAAGTGGTATAATATAGATAAAAATCAAACAAAATATAAAAAGGGGTGATGTCTGGGTTTCTGTGTGTGGTAGGCGGTGGGGCATTGCATTGTTGATTTTTTTCTGGCACCGGGGTTGACGATTTTTCATGACAAAAGTGAAAAGGGAGTTTCTGCTGAAAGAGGCAGTATTTTTGGGCCAAACTTACTTGAAAGTATTCCTGAGTCAGGAGTCTCACTGTGTGTTTAAACAAAGTGATTCTTTTTGTGGATTTGCTGATGTACTACCCTTGCTGAGGGAAACTCTGTGGGTGTTTAAAAAATTCATGTTTTTATTTTTAGCAGCACTCACTGATTTTTAATGCAAATACAAAACCCTTGGGGAATGTGTGGGGAAAATTTTCTTATTTGTAAATCCTTAAAGTATTTCAAATGACTTTACTTAAAAAATAATACTTGCTTTTTTCAATATAGCTTATTATATATTATATATATATTATATTTAATATATAAAAATATATATATTAATTATATAAATTTTATATTTAAGTTTTAAAATATGCTTCAATTTTTTTCCCGATGTAAAATGACTGCAAAATCCATTGGTTTTTAGGGAAATCTCCCCTGAAATTTAAAGTAGGCGTACAGGGAGGCACACCACTTCCCCTCTTGGAGCACCACGGTCCCATGATTTCCCAAGTAAAATGAGTTTCAAAGAGCAGTCTTTGGGTTCCATCAAAATAGTATGTTTAAAAGGTTTAATAAGGGAAAAGGGGTCCCTAACCTTTGTGGTCAAAAAGGGGAAGAAGGCATCAGGACCTCAATTTCTCCAGGGGCCAGCATTTGGGGGGCGCCCTTTTCTTCCCTGGTCTACCTTCCAGGCCTTAAGGGCAGGTACCCATTTTTAGCTGGTGAAGTGGGGGAACTGTACGAACCAAGGGAAGCAAATGCCCCATCCTTTGAAACCCCGTTCAATTGCTCAAACTTTTGTTTGGGGAAAGCAGTGCTCTAACCATACTTACAAAACCCAACAAGTGATGCCAATCCAATCCATATAGGGCGTCCCTCGAAATTAGAAATCTCGATTTTAAAAATATGCAGCTATTACAGATTAAAACAGGGGAAAAACCCAACCCATTGTCTTTCTGTTTAACACCCTGGAACCATAGGGTAACCCGGCGGTCACCGATTGTGGAAAAAGATGGAAGGGTTTTTATGTTGGTGCCCACCCTGCCGTGAGCTTCCCTTTTGAATGCCTAATAACATGGGAACAGTCGCTTGTGGGGGCCCCCACATTGGTGAAGGGGGAAACTTAATATTACTTGGTTTCCTGCAGCTTCCAGTACACCCAGGAGTCATGGCAAGATTCCGACACAATCATGTTGTGGCTCTTTAAAAGTCACAAAACGCACAACACTTCAGTTTCCCTCACTTTCACTACTCTCACTGCTATCCATTCATCCTTCCCCGGGGCCCCCAATTTTTTGCAGGAATTGCCCCATTGGGGCTAGGTGAATGGAAGGGGGGTGCTAAATTCAACATTGGTGATGGTGGGTTTGCAGGGTGTGCTTTGCATCCTGACAACATACCATTCTCTTAATGTAGTTATGTTTAAGGCGGGGGAAAAAAATATTTTGGGGTGTGTTTTAAACACACACACACCACACTCAATTACAAAGGCATGCCCCAAACACGCACAATATGCACGCACACCCCACCCCTCCCCGGGGGGTTCCAAAGTTTCTCAATTTCCAAAACCTTGATACCTTTACTAAAAATTTTTGCACGTAATTTTTATAGCAAAAATGATAAGTATGTAAGCATCTTTTTTGTTCTTGATAATTATTGTTACAGTTTTATTTCAAAAATTGTTTTTATCTACAAGAGAGGAAAATGGGTTTCAAAATCTTTAGGGCCCCCGAATCAATTTGACTATGGAATGGGAAAAATTAAAAAAAGTGAAAGTTATTGTTCCGAAATTTAGGGATCTGTCTTCCCAAATTTTTTTTTTAATTTCATTTCCTTCAAAAAAAATGCTTTCTTCACAATTTTTTAAAAATTTTCAAAATTCCTCGTTGTTTTTTTCCCTTTTATCAAAAACCAATTTGGGAAGCATTCTCCCACTTCCGTCAGTGTGACCTCTGTGACTTTGATGTCTGTTAGTGGATGCCCCCTAACCCCAACAACCCAAAAATAAAAGGTCAAAACCCTTTTAAAATGGGACCAGTCAGACAGTAAAATAAAAAATTCCATGCAAAATTTCCCCAAACAAAAAACAAGGAAGAAATCGTCAAAAAAATGGGAAAACTTGGAAAACCCTCGTTTTTTGTCATTTTCTAAAGAATATATTTTAGATCTCAGGGAAGGGTGATCAATAAAAGGGTGTGGGGCGCTGAAATGGGCCCGGTTGTAGAAACACCATTTTCTGCGGTTTTGGGTTTTTGATCACTTTCGAGGCGAAAATTTTTTCGCTTCCCCTTTCCCGCACAGCAAGCTTTCCGCCCGAAAACATTACTATAATCAGAAAACAAAACGGAAGAAGAGAGTAAATAAAAAAAAAACCCCCCTCCCCAAAAAGGACCCCGAATTGTTGATCTCATCAAAAACCAACGGTTGACAGACGTGCCGTTTTCGAAAGGACAATTCGTAACCCTACAACTATGGGAATAAAAAACAGACGCAGATCACGCAAAGACAATGCTGAGTGACGTTCTCTCACGGGGACACTAAAAATTTACCGGTGGGCCACACCCCCAGAAGCCGCCCGCTGAGGTTTGTGCCCCAAGAAACCAGGGACAATGCGAAGCGTGTTCATCAACCAAATCGAACCCCTTTCACCTCAAACCCCTGATTACTGATATCAAATCCAAAACCTTCGTGTCCACATGGGACAGAAACGCACAACATAGGGCGGGGACCGGCCCTTTCCGTCAGGACACGTTCATTGCTGACCAATGGACCCAAGTTGCGTAGGATGGTGATGGTCACAGATTTTTGAAAGTGCCAAACACCCCTCGGAAAGGATCTTCCCGAACCATCTCCATCCCGTTCCCCTACCATAAAGGGGTGACCCTAAAATGTCGTCTGCTTTTTTTCTCCAGTTTGGGGGAGTCACCCCAGGGGGCGTTGGGGTAACTTGTTGAAAAGGTTTGGTCCCTGTCCATGGCTTTTGAGTACTTTGGTATTTTTTTGGCTAAAAATTTGATGATATTTTGGGGGGGGGGGGGGGGGGGTTAGATAGACAAAAAGTAATAATGAAGGGCACTGCTCTTGTGGCGACGTACTTGCTCTTCCCAGGAGAGAGCAGCCCGGATTTCATGCAGAGAAATCTGTCATGACTTAAAGTGGTATGAAAATGACAATGAAAAAAATGATAACCGTATTATTGATGGAAAAGCTGTTTCTGACCGAAAAAACAGTCGGTGGGACTGTTTTTACAGTTACAACCGTTCTTCCACCAATGACAGTGTGGGTTTTGTCTCTTAAGAGGATCTGTAAAGAGAGGAGAGTTTAGATCAAAGTTATCTTTAACTTAGGGTCTAAGTAAATGAGTGATGTGGCAATAATGTTGTTATGAGTGAAGTTCCTGTGATTTTTTTGAATGTGGGTTTTGATTCATTCACTATAATGAAATATGTACATAAACTCAAGCTGCCAAATCTAAATGCTGCGATCATGTTTTAGATTGATAAATCGAATATCATGACAACAGTAGAATGGTAGGTAACTCATAAATTATCATTACTGACAGTTGTTTCGCTTCAATGGTAACTATTCGATCAAGCCACTACAGATCCTAGGTGGATAAGGTGCATATAAATAAAATTTCCTGAGAAAATGTAGTCATTAGAAAAATAAGATATTTTACATAAGGATCAATGTTGTATCAATTCATGCCCCCTGTTGTTCATATGCCCATTATTGTTATTATATATATGCACAACTATAAGTTAAAGGTGTCCCATAACTATGTGGTCAAAGGGGAGCGAGGCATCAGAGACCTCAGCTTCTCCAGGGGCCAGCATATTGAGGGCTGCGCCCATCTCCTCTCCTTCACTGCTTTACCTTCCATGACCCTAAAGAGGCGGGTGCCCATTTACAGCTGGGTAAACTGGGGGACTATACCGAAGCCAAGGTCACCACATCCATTGCTGCTTAACCATAGGTGAGGGAAAGCGAGTGCTCTGACCACTGAGCTATCTCGTCCCCAACACAACGACAGACCAGAAAATCTGCACACACACATACACGAACTAGATTTTCTTTAAGACTGAAAAAGACTTTTAACAGGTTTTGCATTCTCAGTCTGTAGATATTCCAGTCTTAAACAAAACCTAGAACGTGTGTGCGTGCGAACTCTTTGTTTCTTTGCCATTATGGGAACGTTAAAAACACTGCGTACATACACATATCCCACTACCTGTATGGCGGATTTAACACTCGTTCCAAACCCATAATTTCACCTTTGGTGAACCTCGGGGCTCAAGCCGAGAGAAAAGAAAGTGAAAAAAAGTGGAACGGCTTCGAAACCCACTGAACACCGCTTCTGAATGGGTTTCTATGACCTTGACCTTGCTGGCTCTGGGGACAACAGTCGCCATCTTTGTTGTACTCCCAGCACTAGGGGTCAGGGTGAAGCATTCCCTTGTTTTGGGAGATGATTATCGAAAATGCATATAATTATGTATGTGTTTCATTTATCTCTTTATTTATTTACTTTGTACCACTTTAAGTCACAGCAGACTTCTCTGCCTGAAATTCTGGCTGCTTTCCCTGGGAAGAGCGCGTCGCCACAAGAGCAGCGCCACCTTTTTTTTTCTTTTTCTGTTTGCCAGTGTATTCGTTTCCCTATCAGAGTGGCTGTTTTCTACAGAATTTTGCCAGGGTCAACTCTCTTGTTGCCGTGGGTTTTCTTACGTGCGCTAAATAATTTTGTGTAACACACGGGGACCTCGGTTTATCGTCTCATCAAAAAGACTAGCACCCAGACCACTACTCATGGTCTACTGGATCGGTGAAAAGCTTGTGTGCGTGTGCGTTTGTGTGTGTGTGTGCGTCCTGTGAGGGTTTTTTCTATTATGGGTGTTTTGGGGGTTTGTTTGCTTTGTTTGTTTGTTTGTTTATTTGTTTTGCTTGTATACTGCCTGGTTGGTTTATCTGTCTTTTTCACTGGGTTTTTTGTTTGTCGTTCTTCTGTCTGTTTGCTTGTTTGTCTGTATCTTTATATATCTATATGTCTGTCTATCTGTCTGTCCATCTGTCTTTCTGCCTGTCTTTTTGTTTGTCTGTCTTTTTGTCTATCTGTTTGTCTGTCTATCTGCCTGTCTTTCTGGTCCCTTTTTGTTTGTCTGTTTGTTTGCTTTTTAGTTTGTCTGTCTGTGTGTCTTTTTGTTTGTTACACTACACCACAAAGAGAAGAGACCTATCCAAGAGAACTCTGGACACACACGCATTCACAGATGGATCAGCAAAAGACGCTACCAGAAATGGAGGTGGCGGAGATTTCATTAAATTAAAAGATGGCACAGAAATCCGCCAATCAGTACCAACTGGAAAGTTATCAACAAATTTCAGGGCTGAAGCAGATGCACTGATGACAGCAGCCACTACACTCTGCACCAACAGAGAGGCAATTCACACCAGAGTTGTCATCTTCTCAGACGCACCTGTCTGTGCTTCAGACCATTGAAAACTCACAGAACAAGGAACTCAACGCCCTTGCCTCCGCTCTTGTTGCCCTGCAGCAGTCCACTGAGCATACAGTCATCCAGTGGGTTCCTTCACACTGCAGCATCCATGGCAACGAGGAAGCTGACCTACTGGCAAAGATAGGAGGTCAGATGCCTCAAGAGAAGCAGAAGGTGACGTATGAAGAGGCAAAGACAATTGTGAAGGAAAAGCAAAAGAGATGGCTTCAGCAGCACCCTGATTTCAACAGTAAGGATGACCGCTACTACTACCTCCTGCCCAGAGAAGACCAAATGACCATTGTGAGACTGAGGACTGGACACTGCAGACTCAGACACCATCAGCAGGTCAGTAGGCCAGATATTGCCCCTGAGGTTTTTGGTGTGCTGGACAGGTCTGAAGGAAGTGTTCTTCCACTGTCATGGGAGAAATGCCACAGGGGCACGTCTCAAAATCACCAGTGTGGAACTTGGTAAACATACGATGTGTGAGACTGCAGTGTCCAGTCCTCAGTCTCACACTTGTAACTTGGTCTTCTCTGGGGAGGTAGGTAGTAGAAGTCCTCCTTTAAATGACAACGTTTTTGCACTGCCTGATCTGACTCGAGATAGGGCTCCTGGGCGAGCATGCTTCAGAGATCCTGATGGTGGTTGATGCTTTACCCTCCCTTGTACCTTCAGCCCAGGCCAAAAGATGTGTCAGTCTCTGATGTCGTCTTCTTCTTCTTCTTCTTCTTCTTCTTCTTCATCTTCTTTGCATTCTTCTTTGCATTCTTCTTTGCATTCTTCATCTTCTTTGCATTCTTCTTTGCATTCTTCATCTTCTTTGCATTCTTCTTTGCATTCTTCTTTGCATTCTTCTTCTTTGCATTCTTCTTTGCATTCTTCTTCTTCTTCTTTGCATTCTTCATCTTCTTTGCATTGTTCTTCTTCTTTTTTCTTCTTCTTGTTCTTCTTCTTTCTTCTTCTTCTTCTTCTTCTTCTTCTTTGCATTCTTCTTCTTTGCTTTCTTCATCTTCTTTGCACTCTTCTTCTTCTTCTTCTTCTTCTTCTTCTTTGCATTCTTCTTCTTCCCCGTCGTCGTCGTCGTCGTCGTCGAACGCTCAGACAGCAACTCTTGTTGTCTATTATAATTATGAGCTAAAAGATGTTGCGCTGCCGTTAAGCGCCGATCAATTCAGGCCCAGCGCATCCAACTTCAGCATGGGAGAGAATTGTTATCTCTTAAGTCTTTCTCGGGCGAAAAGGCAGGAGAGTGGACCAAGAAGGCAGAAAATAGACGAGAAGACGAGAAGGAAGTGACAGGAAGGAAAGGAACAAGGTAGAAACAAACAGAGGGATAGAAAAGAGGGAATTCCTAGCACTGAATTTCCAGAAGTTGGGGGTGCTATTTATATTAACAGGCCACCGGCATCCCCACAAGGAAAAATACAGAAACTAGAAATATAAAGAAACAGAAATTAGAATACATAAAGGATAGAGAAGAAAAGAAATAGAGACACAAACATATTTTAGAAAAGTAAATATAAAAAATAGAGACAGAACGGAAAACAAAGAGTGTGCTTATTTTGAAACCTTCAGTGTCACAAAATGAACAAAGGCTATATCGCTGTCACGTAAAGCACAATGTCATACCACAGCCAGTTTTATCATTCGTTTGAAATAAACGCAGTTCTTTCTCAAGAATTGTACGAGGTTGAAGACTGTATTTTATAAAACAAAGAGCCTCGTACAAAAGAGCCTCTCTCTGTCTCTGTCCTCTGCATCTCTCTCTCTTTTCACTCTCTACTCTCTCTCTCTCTTTTCACTCTCCTCTCTCTCTTTCACTCTCTCGTCTCTCTCCAGGTCTCTCTCTCTCTCATCTTCGTCTCTCTCTCTCTCTCTCCTCGTCTCTCTGCGTGCTGCGTGAGTCCGTGCGTGCGTGCGTGCGTGCGTGCGTGCGTGCGTGTGTGGTGTGTTGTGTGTGTGTGTTGTGTGTGTGTTGTGTGTGTGTGTGTGTGTGTTTGTGTGTGTTAATGTGTGTGTGTGTGTGTGTGAGTGCACATGAGTGCCTTATTTTAAAAATCCTCGAAATAAAAGAAATAAATAAAATACATAAAAAATCTCTCTCTCGCTCTCGTCTCTCTCTCTCTTCTGGGGGGGGGGCGATCACGTAATGCGAAGTGAAGACGTAGGGAAATTGCTCAGTATTTTTGTTGAATTATAGCTAGTTTAAGTGGCCTTAGTTTTCATTGTTAGCATACAGTTAGATAAGGAGATGGGGAAAAATCGCTGCAGTTGTACAGGGCTGTCTGGGGGACTTTGCGGCAGTATCGCCTGCTCATGTCCGAAACGGGCAGAATCAAATCGGCCATGGGCAGCGTCCATCCTGACGCTAAAAGTGGGCGAGACGGTGTCTTGTTAGGACTGACACCTCACCATCTATTCTGGGTGGGTCCTTTGCTTTCGGTGTGGTGATGTGGAGACAAACCCTAGGACCTGGTCCCAAGGACGGAGCTGAGGCAAACCATCCCTGACGAGTGGTGCTGGGGTCGTACACTATCACAGGAACAGCTGCAGGAAAACCAAAGTAAGTGCGATATGGCCGCCAGCACAACCCTACAACTGTACACAGTAACAGGGAGTCCTCTCCTAACAGTAGCTCCTGAGAAACATTCACCACGATAAGGGCCAAGATGGAGAAAGTGGATAATTTGCTAAAAGACAACAACAGAGACTATGAGGATCAAATACAAATGTTGACACACTGTGATGATACCTGAAAGAGGAAATGTGTGATATTAGACAAGACATTAACCAATCTTAAGGCTGAAAATTTAGATTAAAGTAAAAAAAAAAAAACAATTCAAATACAGAAAACTGATGGACTAGAGTGAAAAACTAGAAATGAATGCAGACGTTGCAAGAAGGCCGGTCAAGACGGACAATATCATTAATTCATGCCATGAAAGACAAGTAATAGACTGGAGCTGATGGGTAAATGTTCGTGAAAATCTTTTTCCGAAAAATGGATGTAGCAGATTGTTAAGTATGATAGTGTGCAACAGGAATAAATTCTAAACCCCAACTCTCCCATTATTGCCAGGAGTTTTGTTTTTATCAGATAAACTGAAAATTGAAGGCTAAAAACACGTTTGAAAGGTTCAAGATTTTTGTAGATGAGACGATTTTTCCAAAACTGTTAGAGATATTATGCACAATCTGGGCCCCATACTTGAAGAGTGCTAGGGCAGAGGGAAAAAATGTTAGAATGGTCTTGACATTTGATCATTAATGGCGAAAGATGACCCTAAATGATCTTAAAAGAAGGGAATTAGCTTGTTGGCCGGCCCATACAATCATCCGCCATAGTCTCAATTTACATGGGGGTAGGAAAGTTCAACAGACACCAAGTCACTCAGCCCTCAGTTAGACACTGATGTAATAGGGCTTAGCCAAGTGAGGCACAAGTTGTGGTGAAGTGAGAGTGGCACATTTCATGTGAAGGGCAAGCCAAAGACAGGTCTGCCTTTGGCCTAGTTCAAACACCAGCTGACCATGTGTGTTGTAGCAGTCTTCCTTTAAAGAAGCCTCTTTAACTGCTGCTGAAAGCATGAATGCTGTGTCTTTCAAGTCTATGTATTGGTGAAAGTGCAGTCTTGAGGTGTGGATCAATTGAATTGTGAATACGATAAAACAAATAAAACTTTTTTCAATTTTGTCTTGGAACGTAATGGATTGTTGTCAAAACTTTCTGATAGAGAGTTGTATCTTAGGTGGGCGTAGTTTTGATTTAATAGTCTGACAGAAACATTCACTGGAAAATGTCAGCCAGATGTATTTTTACTGGTATAAGGCCTTCTGTAAGTCGGCAATTAAAGTTAGCCATCCAAGGAGGCTTTCTAGTGTTTAGTTTGTTTTAATAAAGGCATGAGTTAACTACCTTTTGTGAATTGTTTTAGATGTTCCATATCCTAATATTTGCACTTTTCTCTGTGACAAATCTCTGTTGTGTACAAAAGAAATGTTTGCTTGTCTGTGTTATATCCCACTTAATGTTCGCCTTTTTATAACATGTTGACAATGATATTGGAATTGCTATGTGGAAGAATGTTTAGTATATTGTGTGGTGAACACTGGATGAAGTATATATAATACAATGTGGAGACTTAAAACAGTAGGACCTCAAACTTTTCTTGTCAGCATGTAGTAAATGACTTTAGTTCAGATGTCCAAAGTAAAAGTATGTCCTCTCAGCAGCATCCCGTAATTCTGAAGATTGTGTTATCAACAATTATGGTAAATTACTATGTGAATATGTGCACTGCTCTTAGTTTACAAATTCTAAATGGCGTATGTAATGGTGACCAACAAGGACGCTATACATACATCTCTGACGAGGATTTGTTTAATGATTATTTTTTTAGTGTCCCATATGATTGTTTTTCCTCAGAGTTTGACTCATGCGTATGTTGTTGCGGACGTTTTCTGATTCCGATCACCTTCCTGTTGAATTAATATATTAATCCAGAAATAATACCACAGGTGTGGAAACGTTAAAGCATCTGTTATGGAAAAAGGGGTTGGGGGTTTGGTATGGGATGAAACAAACTCTCAGATTATATAAAGAAAATCTCCAGGATGGAAACATGTGTGAATTTTTATTATGCCTTTCAGATGATTGATGAGAACATTAATGTAGGCTTTAGATTTGTTTAATGGTTTCATAAAAGCCAGTGGCTGATGAATGAAGAACAGGTACATATCATAAAGGTCCCATCAAATGATACTTGGTTGATAATGAATGTAAAAAGTATGAAAAATAAGGACAGAAGACTTCTGAAGGACATCCGAAAACATTAAGAAATGAGGACAAAAAACGTGTACTGTGTCCTCAAGAAGGAATATAAATGCATGCTTGAAACTAAAAAAGAAACAGTATAATAAAGACCTTACTTGCAGATATGATGTCATCTATCTCTTCTAAATCCAGTTCGGAAAAGTGTTTAAAGCGTCATTTAGAAAAAATCAGCCAAGAATAGTATATCAGTTGACAGATGGTATTCAACATTTCAAAACCCTGTGGAGAAAGAATCATTAGCCAACTCCATGATTACTGATTTTGACAGTGATGGAACTGAGGCGAATTTGATCGTCCTATATCTAAGATGAGATATAAGGGCACTTAGAAAATTTAGAGTGAGAAAGCAGCCGCTGAATCAAATCCTGTGAATTGCCTAAAATATGGAGGTGACAATATTGTGCTTTTCCTTCTAAAACTATTCAACAAAATTTGAAGATGGTCTTATTCCAGATAACTGGGCTTGAAATCTATAATACTAACATTGCATAAAAAGGTTGATGTAGATAACCCTAATAACTACCGGGGAATTTCTCTTACTGACATAAGTCGTAAGTATATAGTACTATTTAACGAATAGGTTACAAGAAAGGGATTAATAATAATAATATTACAGGTGAGCACCAAGCTGGTTTTAAGAGAGGTTACTCCCTAAGATCAAATGTTTACCTCTGCTTTGCGTTTGTACAGAAACAGTTGCTCATAACCCGTAAAGCTTCTATTGTACATTTATTGACTTTGAAAAAGCATATGATTCTGTTAACTATGACTTGAAGTGGCCTATTCTCCTAAAAACTGGTGTGAAGGTAAACTATATACGATGTTTGAGACCATGTATCAGAATGTCAAGCAGAATAAGAGTGGAAATAAAGTGACTGACAATAATAATACTGTACACTGTGTTAAACAGGGTGATGTATGTAGCCTCCTTATTGGTTTCTGTTTTTATCAATGAGTTAACCAAGGACATCATCAATAATGTAAAAACATGGTGCCACGTTACCCCAAGATTTCTCAGAGTTGTTTATTCTCCTGCTTGCTGATGAGTTATCTTGCTATCTGAAACAGTCGTAGGTTTACAAAAGCCGTTAAACAGCTTAAAACAGTGCTTCAAACAGCACAGGATCTTAAGGTTAATCTGAGTAAGAAGTAATATTGTTGTATTCAGAAAAAGTGGATATTAGCTGCTCATGAAAAATGGGATTGTACAATGGAAATCTCATCCTGGTTGATTAAAGTATATAAATATTTAGAATCTGTGATTTCTCTAACTAAGCTTAGTTGCCACAACTGCATGTCAAGATCTCTGGCAAGTCGTGGTAAACGA
>CM054161.1:11665460-11670460 GCA_028751875.1 Rapana venosa | reverse complement strand
AGAGGATGACAACTCTACGGAGAATTGCCTACCTCTCTCTTGGTGCAGAGTGTATTGGCTGCTTGTCATCAGTGCATCTGCTTCAGCCCTGAAGTTTGTCGAGAACTTTCCAGTTGGTACTAGATGGCAGAATTCTGTGCAATGTTTTACTATAATGAAGACTAAGCCACCCCCATTTCTGGTAGCGTCTTCTGCTGATCTATCTGTGAATGCGTGTGTCAAGAGTTGTCTTGGACAGGTTTCTTCTCTTTGTGGTTTAGTATAACAAACTTGTAAAGGTAGACAAACAGACAGACAAACAAGCAAAGAAACAGACAAACCAAAATACAGGATGAAAGACAGACAGGTAGAGAAACTAACAGACAGACAGATAGACAAAAGGACAGTCAGAAATACAGACAAACAAACAAATAGACAGACAAACAAGCAAACATACAGAAGAAGAACAACAACAAAAACCAAACAGACAGTGAAAAGGACAGACAAACCAACCAGGCATTGTATAACAAGCACACACACACACACAACACACACACACACACACACACACACACACACACACATCTGTAGACATTGATACAAATATGAGCTTGAGTGCATACACTACCCACGCTTACAGACATGCATGTAAATACTTGAGCACACACAAATATGTACCCATGCACTCACTAATATCACTTTTGTGAAAAACGTAAAAATTTAAGACCAAACACACACCACACACACACACACACACACACACACACACACACACACACACATACAGATAGATAGATAGATAGATAGATAGATAGATAGATAGATAGATAGATAGATAGATAGATAGATAGATAGATAGATAGATAGATAGATAGATAGATAGATAGATAGATATGCATATATCAATCTATATCTATCTATCTTTATATATCTATATCTATGTGTGTGTTTCCTTGTCATTTTAAGAGCTGGATGAAACAGTCTCTGTAACTGAATCTATTATTCTCCTGAAATAAAGTTGCGTTTGCCTCTCTCCCTCTACATACATACAGACAGACAGACAAACAAACATACATACATACATAGTAAAAAAAATTTTTAAAAAGGTAAAGGAGTCCCATAACCTATAAGGTCGTAGGGGAGCGAGGCGTCAGAGACCTCACTTCTCTAGGGACAGCATATTGAGGGTGGCGCCCATCTCCTCTCCCTCGCTGGGTGAACTGGGGGAACTGTACTGAAGGCAAGGCGCGCAAACGGTCACCCATCCAACTGGTAACCACGCTCGACGCTGCTTAACTTGGCTGGTGGAAAGCGAGTGCTCCGACCACTGAGCTATCCCGTCCCCCATACATACATACATACATACATACATAAATATACATACATACATACATACATACATACAGACCGACAGACAGACATACAGACATACACACAGACAGACAGACAGACATACATACATACATAAACACAAACATACATACATACATACATGCATACATACATAAACATAATTATGCATTCTTCCATGATCATATTTTATACAGTACTTCATGACAGAGAAAGCTCAGCCATTTTCCATAATTATCCCCCAAAACAAGGAAATGCTTCACCCTGACCCCTGATGCTGGGAGTACAACAAAGATGGCGACTGTTGTCCCCAGAGCCAGCAAGGTCAAGGTTATAGAAACCCATTCAGAAGCAGTGTGCAGTGGGTTTCGAAGCCGTTCCGCTTTTTTTTCACTTTCTTTTCTCTCAGCTAGTGCTCCGAGGTTCACCAAAGGTGAAATTTTGCGTATGGGACACCCATTTTTAAACCCACCATATAGGTAGTGGGATATGTGTATGTACGCAGTGTTTTTAACGTTCCCATAATGGCAAAGAAACAAAGAGTTCTCACGCACACACATTCTAGGTTTTGTTTAAGACTGGAATATCTACAGACTGAGAATGCAAAACCTGTTAAAAGTCTTTTTCAGTCTTAAAGAAAATCTAGTTTGTGTGTGTGTGTGTGTGTGTGTGTGTGTGTGTGTGTGTGTGCAGATTGTCTGGTCTGTCGTTGTGCTGGGGACGGGATAGCTCAGTGGTTAGAGCACTCGCTTTCCCTCACTTAAGGTAAAGCTGCATCGAGCATGGTTACCAGTTGGATGGGTGACTGTTTGTGTGCCTTGGCTTCAGTACAGTCCCACAGTTCACGCAGCTGTTAATGGGTACCTGCCTCTTTAGGAAGAAGGTAAAGCAGCGAGGGAGAGGAGATGGGCGCCGCCCTTAATATGCTGGCCCTTAGAGAAGTTGAGGTCTCTGACGCCTCGCTCCCCTACGACCACATAGGTTATGAGACACCTTTACCTTTATCAGTCTACTGTTATCACGGTATTTGATTTATCAATCTAACAAACAATCATATCATTAAAACTTAAGAAGCTCATAACTGAGATTGTGTACATCTTTCATTGTGGTGAATGAATCGAATCCACATAAACAAACATCAAGGGAACTTCACTCATAACAACTTTATTGCCATATCACTCATTTACTAAGATTGAAAGTTAAAGAAAACGTTGTTCTGGACTCTCCTCTCTTTACACATCCTCTTAAGAGACAAAGCCCGCACTGTTATTGGTGGAAGAACGGTTGTAACTGAAAAAACCAGTCCCACTAACTCTTTTCCAGTCAAAAACCATCTTTCTATCGATAAAACAGTTATAATTTTTCATTGTTATTTTCATACTAGTTTAAATAACGGCAGATTTCTCAGCATAAAATTTAGGCTGCTTTTCCTGGAGAAGAGCATGTACATCGCCACAAGAGCAGCGCTACCCATTATTTTATTTTTCCTGTCTGCCAAAAGAAATCCTCTAATTTTTAGCCAAACAATACCAAACTACTCAAAAGCCATAGATGGTGACCAACTCTTCAACAACGCTTCCAACACCAACGCCTCCTGGGGTGACTCACCACAACTGGAGAAAGAAGCAGACGACATCTTAGAGGTCATCCCTGTAGTGGTAGAGGAACTGGACGGAGGATGGTTCGGGAAGATCTGCCTGTCCGTAGTTCTGGTGTTTGACATGTTCGGAAATCTGATGACCATCACCATCCTACGCAGACTTCGGTCCAGTTGGTCAGCAATGAACGTGTACCTGACCGGACTGGCCGTGTCTGACACGTTTATGTTGTGCGTTACTGCTGTGCCCATGTGGACACGAAAGGGTCTGGATTTGGATATGCATGTAACTCACGTGATGATGTGTAAGGTTCTGATTTGGTTGATGAACACGTCTTCTGCATTGTCAGCCTGGCTTCTTGTGGCACTAACAGCTCAGCGGGCGGCTTCTGTGGTGTGGCCTCACCGTGTGAATATTATGTGTACCCGTGAGAGAAGCGTCATCATCAGCATTGTCATCCCTGTGATCTGCTGTCTGCTTTATTCCCATAACTGGTACAGTTAGGAAATTGTCCAGTTCGAAAACGGCACGTGCTCGTTCGCTTTTGATGAGTATCAACAATTCTGGGTCACTGTTTGGGTGAGGGTGGATATTTTTATTTACTCTCTTCTTCCGTGTGTGTTTCTGATTATCAGTAATGTTGTTTTGGGCTGGAAGCTTGCTGTGTCAGTGAAGGAAGCAGGTAAGACGATTTCGCCCTCGAAAGTGGATCAGAAACTCAACCGTCAGAAAATGGTGTCTTCTACAACCTGACCATTATCAGCGTCTCCACAGCCTTTGTGTAGATCATGCTTCCTCTGATGATCTATAATATATCCTTCTACGAATATGTATCGAAAGACGATGGTTCCAAAGCGTTTTATTATTTTCTGTATGATTTCTTCCTCGTGTTTTGCCTTGTGAACTTTGCGTGGAATTTTTATTTGTACTGTCTGACTGGTACCAAGTTTAGAAAGGAGTTCTTGACTATTATGTTTGGTTGTTGTGGATATAACTCTTCCACTAATAGATCATCTTACGTCACAGATGGTGCACATGTGACAGGAAGTAGGAGATCTGTTTCCAAAACTGGTACAGATATAATGGGGACGGGATAGCTCAGTGGTCAGAGCACTTGCTTTCCCCCAGCCAAGTTAAGCAGCATCGAGACCGTTTGTGCGCCTTGGCTTCAGTACAGTTTCCCCCAGTTCACCCAGCTGAAAATGGGTACCTGCCCTCTTTAGGGTCAGGGAAGGTAAAGCAGCGAGGGAGAGGAGATGGGCGCCTCCCTCAATATGCTGTCCCTAGAGAAGTGAGGTCTCTGACGCCTCGCTCCCCTACGACCTTAAAGGTTATGGGACTCCTTTACCCTTTACCTTACCTATATAATGGAAAACAATGAAGAGTTTTGACAACTTTTTTTTCAAAATTGTCAAGAAAGAACCTTATTTTGAAGTGAAATAAAACTGTTTAAAAAACTTGAAAGACAGGATATCCAGTAAAGTTAGGACCAATATACTTGTCATCTTCATTACTGTACCCTACCCCATAGTCTATACGACTGCTAGGGCACCACTGAAGATTTTGCAACCAGCTTCCTCCTCTTAAAGATAAGAACAAGTTAACGATAAATCTGTAACAATAATTATGTAAATACAATAACAGATGCTTACATACTTATCAATTTTGCTGAGGATCATCAGGTGCAATAAATTTATGTGAATGGTATCAAGATTTGGGGAAAATTGGCGCTAAGATATAGCTTTCCCCAATGTGTGTGCGTGTGTGTGTGCGCGTGCGTGTGTGTTTGGGTGTGTGTGTGTGTTTAAAATGCAGGTACAGATATGATTTATCTGCCTCCTTACACAAAGAGAATGCTTAGAGTGCTGAATTGAGCACACCCCTTCCTTTTACCAAGTCCAAGTGTGGTCAGTTCCTGCTATAATCAGCACCAGCTGGGCTGGGATGGGATGGAATGAATAGCAGCTGAGAGTAGCTGAAAGTGAGGGAAACTGACAACTGTGGTAGCGTTGTTGTGCATGGAAAAGACCTCACAGACATGATTTTTGGGCGAACTCTGGCCCGTGTACTCCT
>CM054161.1:11652690-11664960 GCA_028751875.1 Rapana venosa | reverse complement strand
TGTCTCGAAAGTGGATCAGAAACTCAACCGTCAGAAAATGGTGTCTTCTACAACGGTGACCATTATCAGCGTCTCCACAGCCTTTGTGTTGATCACGCTTCCTCTGATGATCTATAATATATTCTTCTACGAATATGTATCGAAAGATGATGGTTCCAAAGCGTTTCATTATTTTCTGTACGATTTCTTCCTCGTGTTTTGCTTGGTGAACTTTGCCTGGAATTTTTATTTGTACTGTCTGACCGGTACCAAGTTTAGAAAGGAGTTTTTGACCATTATGTTTGGTTGTTGTGGTTATGGGGCATCCACTAACAGATCATCTTACGTCACAGATGGTGCACACGTGACAGGAAGTGGGAGAACTGCTTCCCAAATTGGTACTGATAAAATGGAAAACAACGAGGAATTTTGAAAACTTATTCAAAATTGTGAAGAAAGCATCTTATTTTGAAGTGAAATGAAACTTGAAAAAAAAATTGGAAGACAGGATCCCTAGTAAGTTCAGGAACAATATACTTATCATCTTCTTTACTTTTCCCTATTCCATAGTCTAGTTGACTTCTGGGGCATCACTAAAGATTTTGCAACCAGCTTCCTCCTCTTGTAGATAAGAACAAGTTTGAAATAAAACTGTAACAATAATTATGCAAGAACAAATACAGATGCTTACATACTTATCAGTTTTTGCTGATAATAATTACGTGCAATACATTTATGTAAATGGTATCAAGGTTTTGGGAAATTGATGCTAACATATGGTACTCCCCAGGGAGTGTGTGTGTGTGTGCGTGCATATGTGTGCGTGTTTGCGTGCATGCCTGCTTGTGAATGTGAGTGTGTGTGTGTGTGTGTTTAAAACACACACCACAAATATTATTTCTCCGCCTCTGAACATAAGCTGACATTAAGAGAATGTGTACTGTTGTCAGGATAGCATAGCACAGCCTGCAAATCCATCACTCAGTCCCAAGTGTTGAATTTAGCACGCCCCTTCCATTCACCTAGTCCAAGTGTGGTCAATTCCTGCAATAATTAGCTGGGCCCAGCTGGGATAGGATAGAATGGATAGCAGCTGAGAGTAGCTGAAAGTGGGGGAAACTGAGAGCTGTGGTAGCGTTGTTGTGCACGTTAAAGAGCTCACAGACATGATTGTGTCTGGAATCTCTGCCAGTGTACTCCTCGGAAATCACAGTGGAAAGCTGGAAGAGAAACCAGAAGTAATCATTCACAGATTCCCCTTCACCAATGCTGGTGGGCACCAACACTAGCAGTTTGTTGCCATCTTGCTAGGCATTCTTAAAGGGATAGCTCAGCGGCCTGAGGTGGGCACCAACACTAACAGACCTTCAGCATCTTGTTCCGCAATGCAGTAACCGTCCGGGGTTGACCCTTATGGTTGGCCAGGGTGTTACTACACAGAAAGACAATAGGAATTGTTTTATACCCCGTTTTAATCTGTATATAGCAGTTTTAATCTGAGATTTATAAGTTGGCGAGGTGACAGCCCTGATATGGATTAGATTGGCATCATCTTGTTAAAGGGTTTGTCAGAGTATTGGATAGCTCAGTGGTTAGAGCACTTGCTTGCCCCAAACTAAGGTTTAAGCAGGATTGAGCATGGTTTCCAAGTGTATGGGTGATCATTTGCATGCCTTGGCTTCAGTACAGTTCCCCCACTTCCCCCAGCTGCCGATGGGTACTGCTCTCTTTAGGGTCAGGGAAGGTAAAGCAGCGAGGGAGAGGAGATGGGCGCCGCCCTCACTATGCTGGCCCCTGGAGAAATTGAGGTCTCTGATGCCTTACTTCCCTTTGACCACACAGGTTATGGGGCACCTTTACCTTTTTAACATAATATCTTGATGGAAACCCAAGACGTGCTCTTTGCTCACTCATCTTACATGGGAATCACTGTGAGACCGTAGGTGCTCACTGGATGGGAAGTGCGTGTGTACCTCACCATGTAGGCAGCCATACTTAAACTTCAGAGGAGATTTTTTCCTAAAAACTCAATGGAGTTGCAGTCTATTTTACATCTGGACAAAATTGGGAAGCAGTATTTTAAAACCATATATATATATATATATATATATATATATATATATATATATATATATATATATATATGTATATGTATATATATACAATCTTATATAAGTCTTATATTGATAAAAGCAAGCATATGATATATTAAAGTAAAGTCTATTTGAAATACTTTAAGGATTTACAAATAAGATTATTTGCCCACATATCTCCAAATGGTTTGTATTCTGCATTAAAATCAGTGAGTGCATGCTAAAAATAATAAACATGAACTTTTAACACTCACAGAGGTTTGCCTCAGCAAGGTGTAAGTATTCATCAGCAAATCCACAAAAAGAATCACATTGATTAAACACACAGTGATGACTCCTGAGGCTCAGGGATCACTTTCAAGTAAAATTTGCCAACACTGCCTCTTTCAGCATGTATCTCTTCTTTGTCACCATTTCGTCATGAAAAATCGTCAACTCACGGTGACAGAAGAAAATAAACAATGCAATGCACCACACTGCACTACAGCACACATCAGCACAGAGCAGCACATCACACCCTTTTTTATATTTTATTTCATTTTTATCAATTATTATACCATGTTAAGTCATGGCAGATTTCTCTGCGTGAATTTCGAGCTGCTCTCCTCGGGGAGAGCACGTTGCCAAAAGAGCAGCGCCACCCTTTTTTCTCTCTCGTTTTTTGTTTGCATGTGTATTTGTTTCCCTATAAGAGTGGCTTTTTCTGCAGAATTTTGCCATGGACACCTCTCTTGTTGCCGTGGGTTCTTTTACGTGTGCTAAATAATTTTGTGTAACACACGGGACCTCGGTTTATCGCCTCATCCGAAAGACTAGTACCAAGACTACCACTCATTGTCTAATGGATAGGGGAAAAGTTTTGGGTCCAAAAGGGAATTGAACCACTGCACACTTCCAACCCACGCTTTTCGCTTTCAAGGCAGGGGCGTTACCTTTAGACCACCGATCACCATAGCATGATATAACATAGCATAGTAAAGCATAACAATACAAATATGATAACATAAAGTACCATGCCATACCATACCATACCATACCATACCATACCATACCATACCATAACACAACATAACATACCGTAACAGATTTTTGTGAAGCAATCTTAGTGTTTTTTCACAATGTCAAATTATTTCAAACGAATCACTAGGCCCCTATCCCCGAAGTCATAATGTGGCTACCTAAGTGGGAAGAGAATAAAACGGACTCAATCACAAAAATCTCACTAATGGTGAACCTCGGAGCTCTAGCCAAGGAACAGAATAAAGAAATATATCCCCACGCCAAAATGGATGTGCTGGGTCTGATTTGTTAGGCATTTAACCAGAGTGCAAAGGCATTTCCGCTCATATGACTGACAATGATAGTTGCTGTCTGAGCATTCAGCAAAAAAAAAAGAAACTTACCTGAGCCACAAATATACCCTAATTCATCAATAAAAATCAATCGTATTTATTGTCCAAATCTATGCATCTTCTCTGTCAGAGAATTAAATAACATTTGAACTTTTTAACAATAGTTATTTTGAAACTCATCATTATTTTCAAGTTCTGTGCCTGTCTTCAATTGATCATTTCCTGCAGAAAAACTTGTAACATTGTGCGAACAAAAAATTAAAGAAAAATGTTTATTAATTTTAAAACTCATCATTGTTTTCCACTTCAGTGTACGTCTTCATATGACCACTTCCTGCAGCCATAATTGGCTCACTTGATTGGCTCCTGACGCTGACGTCACACACCCACAGCATTTTGAAAGAATATTAACAAAATCGGGCCTAAACTTTGTCCCAGTCATACAGTAGAGGCAAAAGTTCCAGGCGAAGTTAGCCAAGCCAAAAACTACGAACAAATCATAGACGAAGTAATGCAAACGTCGAGAGCTGTCATCCTGAGAGGCAAAGTGTTGATATAGGGTGTTGTAGATCATGAAAGGAAGCGTGGTTATTATGAAAGCAGTGGACACGACAATGATGGTCAAGGTTAAGTACGAAGCTTTCTTCTTCCTGTCCCTTTCCTGTCCCTCTTGTGTAGACAAAGAAAACCGCTGTTGAGCTTCTTTTACAGACAGGGCAAGTTTCCAGCCGAGAGTACCGTTACTGATTAACAGAAGGATCAAGGGAATGACGGTTGTGATGAGCAAGTCTGCTTTGACCCAGTAGTTGATCCAAAAGTGTTGATAGCTCTGAGAACCAAAGGTACACCTTGCAGAGGTACCGTTGCTGATGATGTGAACAATGTTGTAGCCATAGAGGACATGAGACCAGGTCAGACCACACACCATCGTCAACCACGATGGCAGTCACACTTTTCTCTTGAGTACACAACACGTTCACGCGATGCAGCCACACCACCGAAAGTGCTCGCTGGATCGTCAAAGCCACCAAAATGTACGCTGATGCCATGGCTGAAGCATTTGTCATCCAGATCAGCGCTTTACACACCGCTGTGTGAGTGATGTACATATCGAAATCCGTGACCTTTCTCACACACATGGGCAGCGCAGTGCTGTACAGCATGGCCGTGTCAGAGATGGCCAGTGCGGTCAGATACACGTTCATGGCTGACCAGCTGGAGTGATACAGCCAAAGGATAGCGATGGTCATCAAGTTGCCGAATGTCCCGAACACCAGGACTGCAGAGGTGCCGATTTTGCCGAACCATCCTCCGTCCAAGGGGTCAGTGATGACAGGAAAGGTCTCACGCTCCATAAGGGATTGTGGCTAACCCCCCACCCACGCCCTCTCTAACTATCTTCCCGACAGCACCAAACACAGAACACCGAAGAAAAAGTTCCAGACTTTACTTTCCAAAAATCCAAAAACAATCACATCAAGACAAATACTTACAGACACACACAATCAATCACCAATCACACTCTAAACTTTATCCATAATACCCTCCCCTCCTCTGCACAGTCCAGAAACCAGCCCGATGAATATTCTTCTCCCACTTCCCTCAGTCACAAACAAACCCTAACTCACGACCAGCAACTTCACGAGAAGCTAACCTGCATGAAAAATTGCAGAGAAAAGGGAATGTGCATGCCACTAAGCTGGAGTTCATGTACGTAAAAAGTCCCCCACGAATGTGAACACAGAAAGACACCAGCATCCAGACACAGAGAGAGAAATGGCATTGAGTAATGCACGGAATTATGCACAGAATTATGCGAACCGTGACAATAGGCTTCCAGAATATTTGATCGTTGGGAAGGTCTGTGGACTCCTGTATAGAGGAGGTGATGCCTCCTGAGGTGATGTTGGAGGCATTTCTGAAGAGTTCCCAAGCATCCATGACTCTGTACAGATAGAGAGTTCTTGTGTGTGGGAGTTCTAGTTGAAATTGTAGTAACTGTTCGTTTTGTATTTCCCCCTTCAACTTCACAGTGTGCATGATTACATGACTTGAAGAAACATTGAAGCATGGTTGCAAAATCTTCATTAGTACCCCCACGGTCCAAGGGACAACAGGATAGGTGAGGTGAGGTGAGGTGAGGTGTGAGAAGAAACATTGTGTGTGTATGTATATGTGTGTTTGTGTATTTGTGCACATGCGCATGCATGCGTGCGTGTGTGCGCACTCGTGTGTGTGTATTTTTATTTGAAGTTATCTTGGAATGTTTAAAGCAATATGAAATGTAGCTTTCTTGTGCCCTTTTCGAGATTATGATGTGTATCATCAATGTGCCTGTCAGTATTGTAATTGCCCTTCATGGGATGGTTACGGTGATTTTGACTTTGACTTTGACTTAAAAATGACACCACAACATTGCTAACTTATTTATGAATGAGATTTGTATGGTTTTGAAAACAAATGTCCCCAAAACACACACTGTAGTCAAGTACTTAAGACTGTTCGACTTCAATCCCTTGAGACCATGAAATCATGGGCTCGAATCTCGGTGACATCTGGGGAATTAAAGGGTGAGGATTTTTACGATCTCCCAGGTCAACATCTAAGTGCAGACCTGCCAGAGCCTGAATTCGCTTCCTGAATATACATATGCAGACGATCCAATATGCACGTAAATGATCCCATCATTCATGTCAGCATTCAGTGAGTTACAGAAACACGAAAATGCCCAGCATGCATCCCTGAAGTCGGAATGCAGCCACCTTCCTGGTGGGCAAATAAAACGGTCACATAAACAAAATCTCACCCATTGGTGAGAGCGTCCTTAAGACAGACATTACAGTCAATGACTTAAGACAGTTCGACTTCAATCACTGGGCTCATGAAGTCTCAGGAGCTTCTAGCCGAGGAACCGAAATTAAATCAAAAAGAATGTTCATGCATAAGACTGCAACATGTTTATCATGCTAACATGGAACCTGGCGTCATGTAATTTTTTGCTACAGAGCAGGTACCTCCAAAGTAACGCTAACAAACAAACACAGATACTCTACAAGCTGATCTTGCAGCTGCCAGATGTGAAACCATTGACTTAAGGGTTGTGATTGAACCAGTTTAGCTGTGTATGATGAAATGGAAGTGGGTAATAGGTTCTAGATACTCTTGCCAAATCAACCGAAATCGAGTTAAAGAAATTGTTGTTGTTGTTGATGCTGCTGCTGCTGCTGTTGTTGTTGCTGAATACTCAGGGGGTCACCCAGAATGTGCACTTTGCCTCACTCATCCCACACTGAATGAGAAGTTCGCGTATATGTCTGGGTTTATTCTAATACATCACCATACAGGCAGCCATACTCCGACTTCAGAGGATTTTTTTCTCCTTTAAAGAAGAGTGCAGGTTTGTTATGTTAAGACCTTGTCAAGGCTGAAGGCAATCTCAACACAACATTTTTACAGCTTAACAACATTTTAGTGTCTTCTTCTTCAAGTGTCCGGTCTGGTCCTGCCGACATCGACGATCATGGCTCTCCATTCTTCCCTGTTCTCGGTCCCTCTCATGAGCTCATTGTTGGTGCCCTCTTTATTCGTTGCGAATTTGTTTAAGCTGTCTGTGAATTTTGTGCGTTGTCTTCCTCTGCTCTTGTTTCCACAGATTTTGCCGCTCCATAACAGTTTCTCTAGTCCGTCAGCCCTGATTATATGGCCGAAAAATTTTAGCTGTCTTTCTCTGATGGTGTTGAGAAGGGATCTCTTGTACCCAGCCATTTCCATTACTTCTGCATTAGTTTTTCTTTTTGTCCATGAGATTTTCATGATTCTCCGGATGAACCAAATTTCCACTGCTTCTAGTCGCTGTTCTGTGTCCTTGGCTAGGGTCCAGCACTCACATCCGTACAGAAGAATGGACCATACGTAGGCTCTCAAAACATGGATCTTTGTCTTGAGGCTTATCTTACTGTTGGTAAAAATGCATTTCATGTTGTTAAAAGTTGCCTTAGATTGACTGATTCTCTTCTTGATTTCTGTGTCACACTTGCCGTCCGGGGTGATAGTACAACCAAGGTATTTAAAGGTGTTTACTTGTCTGATTCTCTCTCCTTTACAGGCTATGTTGCATTGTGATATAACAGCTTTTTTCGAGATCACCTTGCATTCTGTCTTCTTTGCATTGAGCTGTAATCCTTTCTTTTCGCTTTCATCTGTTACTGTTGTTAAAATCTTTTGCAGTTTTTCTTCAGAGTCGGCGATAAGGACTGTGTCATCTGCATATCTCAGGGTTGTTGATGTTGTGGCCACCTACACTAATTCCCTCATGATTCTCAATATTTCGTAGAATTATTTCACTATATACATTAAATAAATCAGGCGAGAACACGCAGCCCTGCCTCACACCCCTGCAGATTGGTCTATATTGACTGATGTCATTGTTGACTCTAATGGCTGCCTCCTGTTCCCAATATATGTTTCTGAGGACTCGAAGATCTTTTCCGTCAATGTATAGCCCTGCCAGAATATCAAACAAGTCAGAGTGTCGTACTTTGTCGAACGCTTTTGAGTAGTCAATGAAGCAGAGGTACAGGTCTTTCTGGACCTCGATGGATCTTTCCATGAGAGTTTTCAATGCGAAGATTGCATTTCTGGTGCCTTTGTCTGTCATGAATCCACATTGCGTTTCTGATATTTCTGGGAGTATTTTATTTCTCATTCTCTTCATGAGTATTCGTAAAAGAACTTTGGTGAGGTGACTCATCAGGCTGATTGTACGATGTTGGTCACATTCAGCTGTACCCAGTTTCTTAGGGATCGCAATGTAGATGGACTTCTTCATATCTGTCGGAATCTCTCCTGTGTCATATATATTTTAGTGTAGGCCTTGCCAATTAGCTGACATCAATAACTGACACAGCTTTTGGCCTGGGCCAAGTTAGAAATTGATTTGGCGCACACTTTAGTGAAAAAAACCCCGAAGCGTGTATATTGAGAATCTATATGGGCACGTATGAGTACATACCTGTTCTGCAGAATTTGTCTTGTGCATGAAAAAAAGAGAGCTGAAGTTGTGTGGCTCTTTCCTACAGGAAACTAAAGAAAATATGAAGGATTATCTCCCATGGGAACAAGAGCTGTTGCATCGTGGTGTTTCTAAATCAGAACACACCTGTGAATTGTGCAACACTCTGTTTGGTTGGGTGGTGGTTTAATCCTCTCCATGGTATACACTTTAACCACGGGGTAAAATGTAGCGTAAAAGTGTCTGTTTACTCACCACATTCAATGTGTATCTGTACTCTGTACCTTGGATGTTGAGTGGATATGAGAGATGAACAATCTCCACTTTGTTGCAAACATGTGATGGCAATTCACTAAAATGCTATTTGCATTATTGCTACTGCGTTTTTAAAAGTGAACAAGCAAGTTTATCCAGCACAACCCCCCAAAAGGCCTTTCATTGATCTAACATTGAAGCCGTTGGTAGATTTTTTTTGAAGGATGGCAATATCTCAGTAAATTTGGAACGTCAATTTTTAGTTTTATAAAAGAATGATAAACCATACGATATTCAAACAACTTCGTAATAGAAGTAAGCAAGGTTCAGTCTCAGTACAACAAATTATATGTGCATCCACACTCATGTAGAGCTGGAAATCCCTTAAGTGGATGCCGGGGGTATTTGAAGTGCTTCAGAAGCATGTATGCACACATTCTCAACAGATCTACTTACATTTATGTATTTATTTTATTCTTTTAAATCGAGGATAATGGAATAAGCACTTATGTGCTTTTTATTTCCAGTCCCTGTGTGTGTGTGTGCAGTTTTGTCAATTCTGTCATCTGTTCCCACCGGCACACAATGGCCTACTCTTACGACAAGCGGAACAGGATTTATCGTGTGCGCAAGATGTTCTGCGTGCGTTCGCACACGGGGCCTCGGTTTATAGTCTCCTCCGAAGGACTTTTGGGGAGAGTGGAGTCTGCACTGATATTAACTCCAGGGGAAAATATCCCCTTGAACGGGAATCGAACCTGGTCGTCAGATTGCGAGCGCAATGTTCTAACCACTAGGCTATCCCCGTCCGTTTGCTGATCTGTGCTTTGTACCTTGGGTTTTGAGTGGATATGAAAGATGAACGATCTCCACTCTGTTGCAAACATGTGATGGCATTACATTTAAATGCTATTTGCAATATTGCTACTGTGTTTTTAATAGTGGGCGAGCAAGTCTAACCAGCAAAACCCCCAAAAGGCCTTTGATTGTTCCAACATTGAAGCCTTTCATAGATTTTTGGGAAGGATGGTTGTATCTCAGTAAATTTGGAACTTTAAGTTTTAGTTTTATAAAAGAATTATAAACTATACGCTCTTAAAACATCTTCGTAATAGACGTAAGCAAGGTTTAGTCTCAATGCAAGCACTATGTGTTTATATATGCATCCAAACTCATCTAGTGCGGATTACCCTAAGTGGATTCACAGGAAACCACACACAACACAACACACACACAACACACAAAAACACACCCCACACACACATAGATAAACACACATTCTAAAACAAGATATACCTAAACTCAAGTTTTCTGCATTAGAATAGCGGAAAATATACAACATGCCGAGAGGTATTCACTAACTCTGGAGCATCATTCCCAGCGAATCCCCCACAATAACACAAAAACCACGCCGAAGTCGGATGCGCTGGGCCTGACTTGCCAAGCGCTTAACAGTAGCGCAACACAGTTTCGATCATATACCAGACAACAGTAGTTAGTGTCTGAGTGCTCGAAGAAGAAGAATTGCAAAGAATATAAGAAACGAGAACAAGCACTATCGATTTCTGAATCTACGAACTGTGATGAGTCATGCAACACTTCGTCAACATTGATTGCATTTTTTTCCATCAGGTATCTTTCACCTTTGTTTTTTGAATATCCCCGTGCAAAATAGATAGTTGATACAAAAGTCTTAAAACCCAGCTTAGTAGTGGTCAGAGCACTCGCTTTCTCCAAGCCAAGGTTAAGCAGCATCGAGCGTGGTTACCAAGTGGATGGGTGACTGTCCACACACCTTAAATTCAGTACAGTTCCCCCAGTTCACCCAGCTGTAAATGGGTACCTGCCCTCTTTACGGTCAGGGAAGGTAAAGCAGCGAGGGAGAGGAGATGGGCGCTGCCCTCAATATGCTGGCCCTAGAGAAGTGAGGTCTCTGACGCCTCGCTCCCCTACGACCTTATAGGTTATGGGACACCTTTACCTTTACCGTTACCTACAGCGAGAGAGAGAGAGAGAGAGAGAGAGAGAGAGAGAGAGAGAGAGAGAGAGAGTTTACATCGCATCATCAGTAATTACACCATACCTGAAAATATAAACACCCTGTCACAACTCTGTAAAATATGACAACTAACACATCAAAACAACTTGTGAAAAACGTGTCATAGTACAAAAAAATCGATACTGAGATTGTGTCAATAACCTGAGCCCTCAGTCACTTGATTTTGATCTTAGATCTCAAGTCATTGCATTTACAGTGTTATTTTTCTATGCAATCAAAATCAAGACACGGGATGAGAGAGTGGGGAGATCATTGAGTCTGTCCCAATAATGAATACTTTTCATATCAAACCTCATCGATAACAATTCTAGATCGGTTTTTTAATGTCATGGAATATAAATCTAGACAAATTCTCTTTCTACTGCTCACTTTGTAGCTGAAGCAGTATTGATAATGGCAGCTGAGATGAATCTTTAAAAAAAGTGATCGAAAATTATCTGATTACATGAGGCATTTACCTCCTCTCACCTGTGCTCCCATAACCCCCTACAGGGTCGTAAGGGCACTGCAGTGACGAACATTTCATCAGTTGGCTCAATTTGCGGTGGTTGTGGGCAAGTGCCTGGGTTGTGGAGAAGCTCTTCCCGGTCCATTCAGTGATGGTGTCTGCCCATTTCTTCTTCGGCCTGCCTCGCCTTCTCTTCTCCTGCACTGTTCCTTGCAGTATGGTCTTGGAGAGCCCATCTTATCTTGTCACATGTCCATAACATCTGAGCTTCCTTTTCTTGACAGTGTTCAGCAGGTCTTCCTACTGCTTTACTTGTTGGGTGATGGTTTGTCGGACTTGGTTGGTAATGTGGTCCATGTACAAACCATGCCAAGGAGTCTTCTGAGGCATCTCATCTCCAAAGCCTGGATCCTCCTTTGTAGATCTGCATTCAATGTCCAGGATTCGCATGCATACATATATGTATAGATAACCAGAACATGCAGGAGCTTGACCTTGGTCCCTGAGAGAGATGTTTCGACCTTTCCAGATGGTCTTGAGCTTCGCCATTTCTGCTACCGTTTGTGCAGCTCTTGCGAGCATTTCGGTCTTTGGACCTTCTTCACTAATGATAGCTCCAAGGTACTTGAAGTGATCTAAAACTCAAGTTCTTTTCCACTGACTGTGATCTTGGTAGTGATTGAGTTTTGTCCTCTCAGCACTGATCTCCATGCCGTATCTGGAGGATGTTTCGTCCAGGTGGTACACTAGGCTGGCTAGTTCCTGTTTGTTTCCTGCCAGTCCGTCGATGTCACCGGCAAACCTGGGGTTGGTGATTGTCCGCCCTCCAATACTGACTGTGCCAGTGTGATCTTCTAAAGCATCAGTCATTACGCGCTCAAGGAAGACATTGAACAGTGCCGGCGATAGGAGACAGCCTTGACGGACTCCAACTGAGGGATGAAACCATTCCCTAACTGTGCCTTGGAGAAGTACTGTGCTGGTAGCGTTTGCATATAGCTCTTTGATGGTCTGGATGATCTTTTGTGCCATGTTGTACTTCTTCATTGTGGCCCATAATGCGTCATGCCATA
>CM054161.1:11630190-11647690 GCA_028751875.1 Rapana venosa | reverse complement strand
GTGCTAAAACAAGAAAAAATAATAATAATAAAAATTTTGTAGGGAATTTTATAGCGTTAAATTTCTTAAAAAAGAAAAAATCAAACGCTCAAAATTTTATGTCATCCCAAATTTTAAGTCACGGCAAAATTTTCCCCTTTGAAATTGGGGGTGTCTCCCCGGGGGGAGCGGGAGGCGCGTCCACAAGCGCTGCCCCCCCCCCTTTTTTTTCATGTCTGCAAGGGATTTGTTTCCCTATCAGATTTTTTTTTTTTTTAAGGGAATTTTCCCGGGGGGACAACTCTCTTGTTCCCGGGGGTTCTTTTACTTTGGCCCCTTAAAAAATTTTGGGTTTTAACACGGAAAACCAAAAAACTGCTTTTGCGGGTTTCGCTGGTACCAGTGATGATGTTTGTCTCCCTGTCAGTTTTTCTGTTGTGGTAGCACAGGTGTCTGCGGGCAGAGATTGCACAAAGAACAGGTGTTTATTTATTTATTTATTTTTTTTTTATTTATTTTATTTTTTTTTCATTTACTTATTGTTTTTTATTTGTTTTATCTATTTATTTTTTACTTTTATTTATTTATTCTTTTTTTTTTTTATTCTTTTTTTTCCCCTTTCCTTCGTTGTTTTTTATTTCTTTCTTTTTTTATTTTTTTTTTATTTCTTTATTTTTTCTTTTATTTTTTTTTATTTTTTCTTTTTTTACTTATTTATTTATTTACTTTTTTTTTTATTTTTTTTTTTTCGAGGATATGGAAAGCAATCTTTGGTTTTGTGTTTTTATACACCCAACCCCCGTGTGTACGCAGTTTTGCCCAATTTATGTCCCCCGTTCCAGCCCCGCAACTTTGGCCTACCTTTCCCGAAAGGCGGAAGGGTTTTAACTTTGTGCGAAAAAATTTTTTTTATAAAGAAAAAGGGCAATTTTGGCCTGTTTTTTTACCCTTTCCCCCATGCACATGCGTTCTGAAATTTTTTTCATTAAAACCCACAGGCCACGTTTGGTTACTCTTCCAATTGAACCTAAAAAGTTAGGGTGTGTGTGTGTGTCTTCGTTTTTACATCTTTTTCATTTTTAAAAAGCGTATTGAGAAAGAGGGGGGGGAAGGGGGAATGATGGAGAGGGCTTTGGGGAAAAAGATGCCTGTTGGTATTTATGTACTTTAAAAAAAAATTCTGTTTCCCCAACCAAAAGCAAAAAATTCATGCTGAAAAAAAAAACCATGGAAAAAAAACCCCAAAATAATAAAAAAAAAACGGGAAAAATTTTAAAAACTACTCAAAAACTTTAAAAAAAGAAAAAAACTAAAACCTCCCGGGGTTAAAAAGTGCTACCAAAAAAGGGCAAAAAAATTTCGCGACAGTAAAGGGGGTTTTAAAATTTCCCACTGGTGGTATTTTAAGTTATGTAGATTTTCGCAGAATCTGTTTTTTGGTGTCCATACCGTGGTTTTAATATAAAATTTCCAATGCTTCTTTTTTTCCTTGAAAAGGATTTTTGGGGGCCCACATTGGCTGGGGGGGAAGCTGTACACCAGAAGACAGGATAGCCATGGTCAGAGCACACGTTTTCCCCCAGTAAAAGGGTTAAGAAAGCATCGAGCGTGGTTACCACTTGATGGGTGACCCTTTTTCGCGCCTTGGTTGTTGTACAAATTCCCCCCTTACCCGCTGGGAAAAGGGTTTCCCGCCCCCTTTAGGGTCAGGGAAGGTAAAAGCAGCGAAGGGGAGGGGGGAGAAGGGCGCCCCCCCCACTATGCTGGCCCCTTTAAAGTTGAGGTCTGTGATTTCCTTCTTCCCACGGGCCCCATGGGTTTTGGGGGGCACCTTTACCCTTTTAAGGGGGTTTTGGGTTGACATTGGTTGTATGGGAAGCTGTCCCCAGAAAAATATTTTTAAAAAGGGGCAGGGCAAAAGGGTTTTTGAAGATGTGACCCGAAAATCCCTTTAGTGGGTGTAGATTCTACAACATGGGGACCCAAGACTTCTTCTGTAGAATTGGGTGATTTATAAAGTAGCTTTTTCCCGTTTGAATTTTTTTCATCATCCAACGCTTGACAGTGCTTGTTTTTCCCTTTTTTTTGAGAAAAAAAGCGTTGTGCTGCCAAATTTAAATGCCCGACAAATTTAAGCCCAGCCAAAATTTTGACTTTGCCTTTTTTTTCTTTTTAAAAACCCTTTTTGGGAAAAAAAACAGGAGGGGAAAGGACCCAAAAAAAACTGGGAAAAGGGCAAAGGGGGGCAAAAAAGGAAGAAAAAGAAAAAAGGGGAAAACAAAAAAAAAGGGGGGTAGAAAAGGGGGGATTCCCAGCACAGAATTTTCAGATGGGGGGATGCAAATTTTGTAGGGGGTCCCCCAGGGGCCCCTACAAGGGAAGTTTTAAATTGCAAAATTAAAAGAAGGAGAAAATCGGGGTTTATTTAGAATGCCAGGGGGGTCAGAAGAAAAGATTTGGTTCCATATATTCATGACATGTCTATCTTTGGTTTTTCTGTCTCTACCATTAATATGAAATGCAAAATAACATCAAAACAAAAAGACATTGACACTAAAAATAGCGAGTGGCACTTTTGCATTTGTGTGGGCCTGACTGCTTTTTCAGAATTGTACTCTGTTTAGGGTGGTCTGATGAGCTCAAGTGAGATGACTTGCAACCACAGTCCTTAAACCTGATAACTCCACTGGGACTATAGTATAATCTCAAACAAACAAAAAGAAACTAAAGATGTTTTTATTTACAAATATGTGATATCTCAAAAGTCGTCATTACTTTCCATTCTTGAAGATTTATTCTTCTGAGTTGTTGCCAGACTAGAAACCTGGACTCCCCCTGTGACATAAATAGATCCTGACGTTGAGATCTCATACCCACAACAGCCACATAAAATCTTCAAAAATTCTTTCCTGAATCTCGTCCCAGTCAAACAATACAAGTAAAAGTTCCAAGCAAAGTTGGACAAACCGAACACAAAGAAGAAATCGTAGAGGAAATAATGAAACCGTCTGGATTCTTCGTCTTCGGCAGCGTAGCTGTGAAAGAATGTGTTGTAGGTCATAAGAGGGAGAGTGATCAACACAAAGGCTGTGGAAACAATGATGATTGTCACAGTGGTAGAGGATGCTCTCTTCTTTCGGTGACTTTTCTGTTCTTCTTTCGTGGATGAAATCGCATGAGCCACTTCCTTCACAGACACAGCGAGTTTCCAGCCTAAAACTCCGTTACTCAAAATCAGAAAGAAGCAGGGTAGCAGAGAGTACACAAACATGTCCACCCTCACCCAAACACTGACCCAGAACTGCTGGTAGGCGGGAAATCCAAACGTACACCTTACCGACGTGCCGTTTTGGAACTGAACCATTTCGTAACCGTACAACGTATGGGAATAAAGCAGAAAGCAGATCACAGCGATGACGATGCTGATGATGACGCTTCTCTCACGGGTACACATAATGTTCACACGGTGAGGCCACACCACAGAAGCCGCCCGTTGAACCGTCAGAGCCACAAGCAGCCAGGCTGACAATGCCGCGGAACTGTTCATCGTACAAATCAACGCTTTACACGCCACCACGTGACTGGCGTACAGGTCAAAGTGCATGACCTTTCTCGTCCACATGGGCAAAGCCCCACTGTACAACATGGCGGTGTCGGAAATGGCCAGCGCGGTCAGGTACACATTCATCGCTGACCAGCCCGAGTGGAGATGCCGCAGTATGGTGATGGTCATCAGGTTTCCGAAGGTTCCAAAGAGGAGGATGGCAGAGGTGCCAATCTTGCCAAACCAGCCTCCGTCCAAGCCATCAGTGACCACTGGAATGGCCTCCAGAATGCTGTCGTCTGGTCTGGCCAGGAGTACAGGGTCTGGAGTGGAAGAGTGGGTGCCAGAAATGTTGTGAAGCAAGGTGGTGAGCTCAGGTTGTTGTTGTTGTTGCATGGTGAAATGATGATTCTATGACTCTGAATCCAAGATGGAAAAGTTTTGAATGACTTCATGCGCATGGTTAAAAAAAAATCAGAGAGATCAGAGATGAATACCCCCATGCTGTATAAAATTACAGTTACTCACTCACCAGAAATAAAAAAGAAAATCTCTTTTACCTTATTTCACTTAATAGCTAAGTGGTTAAGGCAGCAGGTTTCAATTGTATTGGGTAAAAAGACAGACGCTATATCCCAATGTTTTGTGCGTGTTCGTGCACATACCTTTTTATTTATTTATCCTTTTATATCGAGGATAAAGGAATAAGCACTCATGTGCTTTTTTACATCCAGTCCTCGTGTGTATGCGGTTTTGTAAATTCTGTCATCTGTTCCCACCGGCACACAATGGCCTACTCTTTCGAAAAGCGGAACAGGATTTAACGTGTGCGCAAGGATGTTCTGCGTGCGTTCGCACACGGGCCCTTGGTTTATAGTCTCATCCTAAGGACTTTTGGGGAGAGTGGAGTCTGCACTGATGTTAACTCCAGAGGAAAATATCCCCCTTGAACGGGAATCGAACCCGGGTCGTCAGATTGCGAGCGCAATGTTCTAACCACTAGGCTATCCCGTCCCCCCTGACGACAATATTAGCTCAGTCGCGGAGCCAGACTAAGAAGAGATGCTAATATGGGGTGGTGACCACCACAAGGTCCCTCCAACGACCTCCTGTGAACCTCCAACCCCAAAGGCTTTGACACAAACTCACCACAGGCACAGAAGTGTACGGGGAAACCGAATCTGAGGTCACCATGAGACCAGAGCAGCTGGAGCAAAAGAACCAGAGACAATTTTCCTTTTTCATGCATCCTTTTCTTTGCTTTTTTGATAAAACTGGGTTGTGCTATATTGTTGTGTTGTATTGCATTGCTTCATTTTGAATACCAGCAGCACAAGGTCGTGGTCGCTGCCTATGTCAGCTCCAGGGTAGGTTCTTGTTCTGGCTCTGTTGATGCTGAATTTGAAGCGCCGTGGTGTTAAGATAAAATCTATTTGGTTATGGATCTTGCCGTTTGGCGCATGCCAGGTTGTCCTCCTTGACTGCTTGTGGGGATAGAGGGTATTGGCAAGGGTAAGTCTGTGGGTGCAGGCAAACTCAGCAGACGTGTCCCTGTCGTTGGTCTCCCAGTTCCAAACTGACCAACTGTTCGGCCATTGGTTGTAAGAGTCAGGACCTATTTTGGCGTTAAAATCCCCTTGGATGATGATGATGTCCTTCTTGGTTTTTTTCTTAATGGTCACTTCAAGATCTTCATAAAATTCTTCTACTTCTTCATCTGTATGGTCAGATGATGGTGCATAGATTTGTATGATGGTGATGTTCTTGGGCTTGGCCCGACACCCGGGATGCTGAAAATCCTGCTGGAACCCGGGTTTGTACAGCTTTAATGCACCCCACTACTTCCTTTCTGAAAATAAATGCACTCCATGTTGGTGATGTTTCTCTTGGCCACTGTCCCAGATCTTGTTGCCTTCTTAAAGTCAATGTCTCCCCAAAAATCCTGTCCATCTCACTTTCTCCTAGTCCAATAATGTCCCTTTTAATATCGGCTAAGCTCATACTCTAGTTCTTTGATTTTTCCGCACTGGTAGAGTGTACGGACGTTCCATGTACCAATGGTGATTTGTTCTCTAGGGAGCTTAAGTAATGTTTTAACTCCAGTAGTGACTTGTCACTTCCACCCTGGTGTTGATCAAGGGAAAGCGCGGTCGTTGGGTAAACCCGGGCCTCGCCCGTTTCCGGTATCATTTCGGCTTTGCATTTGTCTTTCATGTTTTTTCTGTGGGCTTAGGATATCCCTTGGTGGCGCCAATTCCTCTCCAAGTCCCCCATATGTTTTGGGTTTTTTCTATTGGGGTTTCCTCCCCCACATGCGACAGGTTGTACTGGGTTACATGGATACCAGTAGCAGTAGCAGAGAACTTCTCTGACTGACCTGACAACCAAAATGAAGCTGAAGAAAAACAAACAGCCTGCAAACCCACGTATCAAATTTGACGTGGACAAACTGAAAGATCCAGATGTCGAGGAGATCTTCCAAGCTAAGCTTGGCGGACGTTTTGCGGCATTAACCCTCCTGGACAATGACATCAATGACCTCACCAACAACTTCAATGAGGCCCAGTCCGAGAAACAGCAGAGGGAAGGTATCGGTCGTCAGAGGAATAAACACCAGCCATGGACTACCAATGACATCTTGGACCTCTGCGATAAAAGAAGCACTGAAAACCAACCGGTCTTCCAACCCTAAAGAAAAACGGGAGGCAACAATCTCGTGAAGAAGTCAATTTTAAAAGGGCCCAGGGGAGAAGTGGATCAGTGATCAATGTGATGAGATCGAAAAAAACATGAAAGTGGCAACAGTAAAAAGGCATACGACCCCCTGAAGAAACTCACAAAACCATTTTAAAACCAAATCATCAGTCATTGAAGACAGCTCCGGAAACCTCCTCACAGAAAGCTCAGCTGCATTGAACAGGGGGTCTAAATATTGTCAAGAACTGTACAACTACCCAATAAACCTGAAAAAGGGGCTAATAAAAGAGAAAGCAGCAACATCAAGAGCACCTCGCCATTACCTATACTGGGGGAAAGAAGTGTAAGAACCCATCCGCAGCTTACCAGTAGGAAAGTCCCCAGGAGCAGACAATTATACAGCAGAGCTGCTCAAGCATGGTGGCAAAACAGCCCATCACATATGTTACAGCTATCTGTCAGAAGTTTTGGGGAGACAAAACAGTGGCCACAAAATTTGGACAAAATTCACTCAGCATACCCCTGCCAAAAAGGGGAATTTACGCCAATGCCAAAACTATGGGAAAAATCGCCTCATCAGCCACGCCAGCAAGATCATGCTCAAAGTTATTTTGAATCGACCAAGAAGGAGGCAGAAGAACACCCCTTTCAGAGGAACAAGCTGGGTTCAGGGCAGGCAGGAGCACAATCGAACAGATTTTTAACTGCCACATCATGATGGAAAAACTCTTTAAAATCAGAGAGACCTGTTCCACAACTTCATCGACTTCAAGAGGCTTTTGACAGAGTATGGCACGAAGGCCCGTGGCAGGTCCTCAGAATGTTGGGATTGAAGAAGGACTAGTGCAAACCATTCAAGCATATACAACATGCAAGCAGTGCAGTCCTTCTGAACAATCAGGTTGGAGACTACTTCAAAACCCCAGTTGGGGTCCGAAAAAGGTGCCTGTTATCTCCAGTCCTGTTCAATCTGGGTTTTTGGAAAAATCATGAGAGAGACCCTCCATGACTTCCACCCAACATTCCATTGGCGCAGACCCACTCAACAACTTACGGTTTGCCCGATGCCCTTTACCTAGGGCGGAAGTACCAGAGCTGCAGTTACGACCAGACTTGAGAACAGGCTGAGCATATGGATGGAGGTGAGCTCGGAGAAAGTAAAGTACTTGTGAAAAGCACGAGCAATGCCACCGCTAAAATTTACATGAACGACCAACAACTGGAGAGGTAGAGCTTTTAAATACTCGGCGTCACTCCAAGGACGGGCGATCGACGACAGAATCAAGTCAGAATAGCCATGGCAACATCTTCCCTGCAAAACTCCCACCATATGGAAAATTAAAGAGATCAGTTTCCCCCAAACAAACTAAGCTCTACAAAGCCCTAATTCAGTCGATCCTGCTTACGGAAGTGAAACCTGCCATTGACTGCGAAACAGCAAGCGAATCAGTCATTCGAAACAAATGCCTAGAAAACTACGGGCATATCCTGGAAGAACGAAAGACCCTATGAAATTTGGGCAAGAGTCAATAAACGGCTGGCAGGTCCACAGGAACCCCTTCTACCTCGTCAAGAGAAAAATGACATGGGTTCGGCCAGTACCGCCACAACACTCTGCCCAAAACCAAAATGCAGGGAACACTCAAAGGTTGGCAGAAGGAGGGGAAGACAGAACAAGTCATGATGGAAACATCAGAGAATGGACCAGGATGAATGACTCGGCACTACTGCGCAGAGCCGGGACCGAGATGGTGGAGGGGCTTACCACGGCAAACGTCTTCATGGGCTCCCCAGACCGCCCGGTCACGGGTCTGATGATGATGATTGCATTGCCCTGTATTGTATTGTATTGTTTTGTGCTGTATCGACTTGCCATTGCATTACACTGTAATGTATTGTCTTGCACTGCAATGCACTACCATGCAAAGACTTGCGAGGCAAGGCATACAAAACAATACGATACAATACAACACAACACCACGCAACATAATACTTATACAACAGATAATAATAATAATAATAATAATAAATGGAACTTATATAGCACAATATCTTGCAAAGACAAATCAAAGCGCATGCATTCAACCTAATCTTACATTTGCATGCATATGCCAACACAGTCATGCAATCATTGATAAATAATCAATAGTTTAAACAAACAGATATTACAAACATGGTGCGCTGCAGACAAAAACTAGGGAAAAAAAATTGCAATAGTCAAATGTTTTTCAAAGCACACACAAAACACACACACACTACACAACACAACACAACGCACACAACCAACACACACCACACACACCCCACACAAAACACCACACTCTCAAACAGGTCGTATATTTAGCGCGAGTGATAGGACATGGGTTAGTGAAGGTGGGATAGTTTGATATGAAACAGGAGGGGGGAATTTTAGGTTTGAAATAAAGTCTTGAGGCTGGATTTAAAAGTGTCATAACTAGGTTTCTGGCGAAGAGAGAGAGAGGGAGCTCATTCCAGGTCGATGGACCAGAAATAGAGAAAGAGCGGCGGCTAACGGTGGATTGGTTGAATCTAGGTAGGCTTAAACACAAGGTATCTGCAGCAGAGCGGAGGTAACGTGAAGGAGTGTACAGGTGAAGACATTCTAACGGGTATAATAAGATGATATGTAAACATGTTGGTTTTTTTAAAATCATTTTCATTAAACAAATGTCATGTCAAGTCAAGTATAAAGATTTTTTTAAAAAACCTTTAGTAACCATAAAACTCTAGTTTTGCAAAAAATTATATAGAAACGCAGGGCCTAAATTGTCAGGCGCTTAGCGGCAGCGCAACGCATTTTCCCTCTAATGACAGACAACAATAGTTGCTGTCAGAGCGTTCGACGACGAAGTATAAGAGAAAAAAAAACAAAAGGCCTTGGTACAAAAACCTTAGTTTTAAAAAACAAGAATAGTCTTCGAGAATTTTTTAAAATCTGCTAAAAAATAACTGGAGAAAAAAAAAAAGAGATCTCACCGTACTGCGACAGCAGCTTGTGCCAAAGCAACTGCCTTTGGCTGATCCTTCCAGCTATGTCTTCGGAATTTTATTTATTGCCTCAGGACGCCTTTCGGTCCCACAGAAAACAAATAGACAAAAAATTATTTTTTTCCCAGTAGTCCTCGATTCTAATTCAAAACAGCACGACCAAACAGTTTTCTTTCTCTGATAACCCCCTGATTGTCAAGTGCGTGTTGCGTGTGTTTTTGGGGTAATGAAAAAAATTACCCCTTATCTTGCTTTTGGCTTTAAAGAGTGATTTTAAAATTAAGGTGTTGTGTAAGTTTAGTTTTTTACTAGACAATGGTAAATAAGGTGGGGGGTGCACGTGTGTGTGTGTGTATGTGTGTGTTTTTCTAGCAATATCTTTAAAAAAATTGTGTTCATATTTGGTGTGTGTAGGGTGTGCCGGTTTTTGGATGCGGCGTGCGTGCACACGTAAAAAAAAGTTATTCTTTTCCAATCAAGGTTTTCAACATTTATTCCTACTTTGGTGGTGTGGTGGTAGTGTGTGTGTGTTGTTGGTGGTGGTTGTGTGTTGTGTGTGTGTACAGGGTCGTTGTGTGCGCGCACCTAGTATTTTATTATGATTATTCTTTTATAAAAGGTAAGGGAAAACACTTATGTGTTTTTTTTCCCCACCCCCCATGTGTATGCGGTTTTTGTAAATTCTGTCATCTTTCCCCCCGGAAAACCAAGGGTATTTAAAAATGGGGAACTGATTTAACGGTACGTGTGCGAAAGATTTTCCTACTGTGGGTTTGTGTGTGTGATAATTTTTTTTAAGCATTTGGGAATGTTTATAGCAATCTGAAATGTATTTTTTTGTGTCTGTGAGATAATTATAGGTATCGTTTGGCCTGTCAGTATTGAAATTTTCCCTCAGGGGATATTAATTAAAGTGTTTTGACTTGTTTTGACTTGATTTTAGTTTTTTTTGTTTATTGTTGCTTGCATAGTTGCCGTGTTTGCTCTGTTGCTAATGACAGTATCGTTTAGAAAAGCCAGTACCTTTCTAAACTGATGAAACCCCTCTTTTTTCAGGGTTTATACAATACAGAGAAACGCACCCTTTTTGATAACTTGAGATTAATTTTTTTTGCCCCCAAAGAAATAGAGACCCGTTACCAAAAACAGGGGTTTTCTGATTTTATCTACTTTTTATTCAAGTGAAAGTATGTTTGTTGTCGTTTTTTTTAAGGTTTAAATCTTTTTTTTTTTTTTCTTTGTGTTCAATTCTTTAACATGTATTAACTTTTGTCTTCTCAGAGAGAAGAGAGAGAGAGAGAGGAGAGGAGAGAAGAGAGGAGGACAGAGAGACAGAGAGACAGAGAGACAGAGACAACGAGAAAGCAGTTAAAAGGCTAATTTTAAAAATTTTATTTGGGAAAGAAAATTGGGTGTATAGAATTGGTTTTTTTTGGTTCCCTTTAAGCTTATTGAATTTTTTTTTTGAGAGAGAGAGAAGAAAAAAAGAGAGAGAGAGAGAAGGGGAAGAGAGAGAGAGAGAAGAGAGAGAGAGAGAGAGAGCATTAAAAGGGGGTTTTTTTTGAATTTTATTGACAAAAATTTGGGTGCTTAGGAATTTAAATAAGAACAAAAAAAAATTTTCTTAAAAAGAAAAATATGCGTTTGTAAACACACACACACACACACACACACACAAAACACACACACACACACACACAACACACACACACACACACACACACCCAACCCCCACGCACACACCACACAAACACACAAACACAACACACAAAAAAAAGGGGTAGCGCGCGCACAACCCCCAAAAACACACACAAACGCACGCATACAGCCAAACTCAAACACCAAACCACTAAAACAAAACACACATAAACTCTCTCTCTCTCTCTTCTTTTCTCACACACACACACACACCAACCGAACACAACACCCCAAAACCCAACCCACAAACCACGACTCATTCACACACATCTCGACACAGACACACCAGACACAAACACAGACACAAACACACACACAAAAACACACACTTTCAGAAACAAGACACACACGAGCAATCATTTTTCAGCATATGCCAAGACAGGCACACGAAAACAAACAACAGACACAATGAAAATGCACAAATAACAAACATGTCGGGGGTGGGCCCCCGCACACACACCACACAACAATATACCTCCCCTTTACACACACGCACACGCACACCATCGCACACACACACACATACCCCCCTCTACACACACATACCACACACGCACGCCAAAACATACAACACACTCGTACAACATACAGCCTCCCCTTCAACACATACACCATACCAAAACCAAAAAGCACCCCAAACCCCACACACACACACGCATACACTGCCCCCATCGCCCCCCCCTCCTCCCCCAACACCCACACACCACAACCGAAAAACACACACACACAAATGAACACATACACACAAATTAACACACACACAAATTAAAACCACAACAACAAATCAACGCACACACACACACACAAAACACACACACACACCACACACACCAAACACACGCACAACACACATACGTATCCCCCCTCCGCACACCACCACACACACACACACCACAGACACACACACACACACCCCACACGCACAGACCACACACACACCAAACACACACTGTACCCCCGTGCATACAATGAGTGTGAAATGTATGTGTGCATGAAATTAGGGGTTGCGACGCATCATCCCCGCGAGAGTTTGTTCAACAAAACCACACACCAAATTAGTTTTACAAAAATTAAAACTCCCAAAAAATTTCAGAAAATTTTCTAGAAATCAAGATCCTGCATGGTACACACCCCACACAACACACACACCACACACCCCCACACACACACACAACAAACCCACACACAACGAGCAAACAAACACAACACACACACGCACGCACACCCAAAACACACATACACACAACACAAGCACACACATACACACACACACACACCAAAAACCACGCACCACACCGCACAAAAAACAAGGGGCACGCGCACACACACACAGCGCGCGCCGCACACCACACATACACAACGCACCCCCACAACCACACACTATAAACCGAGCCCCGTTGCGAGCGCAGAGAACATTTGCGCACACTTAAAAATCCTGTTCGTTTTTCGTAAGAGTAGGTCATTGGTGCCGGTGGAACGAGACAGAATTCACAAAGCCGCATACACAGGGGGACGGTTTAAAAAAACCAATAATTTTAAATCCATTATCCTCGAATAAAATAATACAATAAAAAGAAAAAAAACCAAGTGCGCGCGCGTTTTTTTTTTAAAAATCTTTACCTACGACCTAGAGAAGAATGTTTAGAAGAATTTTTTAATTTTCTTCTTCTGCTTCTTCTTCTGCTTCTTCTTCTTTTCTTCCCTTTCTTTTTCTGCTTTTTCCCTCTTCTTTTCTGCTTCTTCTTTTTCTTTTTGTCGTCTCCGTCGCAGGCTCAGACAACTTTGTTCCTGCATATGAGTTAAAATGCGTTGGGGTCCCTTTGGGTGCCTGACAATCAGCCCCGCGCTCCGTTCGGGATAAGAGAGAAATGTTTTCTTCTAAATTGTTTTTTGGAAAAAAAAAAGGAGAGAAATGGACCAAAAAGGGAGAAAAAGACAAGTAAAAGGGATAGGGAGAAAAAGGAAAAGCAAAACAAAAGAGAGGATAAATGAAGGAAATTTTTAGCACGAATTTCCAGAAGGTGGGATGCTGTTTATACTGAGTGGGGCCTCCCGGGATCCCCAAGAGATGAATGTATGTGGTGTGTGTGTGGTTTTTGTGTGTGGTGTGTTGTGTTTGTGTGTGTGGTGTGTGTGTGGGGGGGAGTTGTGTGTATTGTTGTTGTGTTTGTGTGGTTGTGGTATTGTATGGTGGTGTGGAGGTTTTGTGTGGTAGTGGAGTGAGTGTGTGTTTTAGGGTTTGTGTGTGTGAGTGTGTGTGATGTGTATGGTGGTAGTTTTTGGGGTTTTGCATGTGGTTGAGTGGGGGTGTGTGGTGTGAGGTTTGGAGTGTGTTGTGTGTGGGTGTGTTGTGTGTGTGTGTGGCTTGGTGGTGGTGCGTGTGATGGTGTGTAATTGTGTGTATGTGTTGTGTGATGTGTGTAGTGTGTGTGGGTCTGGGTTTTAGGTGGTGTTTTTTGGTGTGTGGTGTGGTGTGTGTGAGTGTGTGGTATGTGTGTTTTTGGGTTTTTGGGGTGCGTGTGTGTGTGTGTTTGTTTGTGGGTGAAGTGTTTGTGTGGGGGTGTGTTTTTGGTGTGCGTGTGTTTTGGGGTCTGTGTGTGTGAGTGTATGTGGTTTTGTATGGTGTGTAGTTGTGGTAGTGTGTGAGGGATGTGTGTGTGCGCGTGTGGGTTGTGGTGAGTGTGGTTGTGTGTGCATGTATGTGTGAAGTTGTGTGTGAGTGTGTGTGTGTGCGTGAGTTGGGGTTTAATACAGACAAAGAAGCAAAAATCAGGTATATACCAGCATGAAAAGCATAAAACATACCAAGAACAAACACAGAATGCATGCCATGAAATGACAGCTGAATTTATTTATGTTTTTGGAGGGATACAAGACAGATACAAGCATACAACAAACTAGAAGATGTACAACATTTTTTAATGCAAACTAATCAAACTGTTACAAATTCTGATTGAAAACTTGCACAAAATCAAATAAAACAGTAGAAACAAAAAAACACAAAACAAGAATCGAGATATTTAAAAAATAGTCACACACATGTTATTACAATCATTGTCTAAAATTGTATGTAACACATTATAAGCTCAAAAGAAATGGAAAAAAACCATAAACCATAACGGTTTTATATAAAAAAAAATTTGACATATTTGTTATGAAAAAACCCCATAAACTTATTATTATCCACTTGAAACAAGAATGACAAAACAACAAACAAATAGATACAAACTTGAATATTGGATATGTATTGAGGTTATTGATAGAATGATATAATGTACTGATCTGGTTTTCATTTGACAAAGAGACAGAGAAAGAGAGAGAGAGAGAGAGAGAGAGAGAGAGAGAGAGAGAGAGAGAGGGGGGGGGGGGGAGAGAAGAAAGAGAGAAAGAAAGAGAGAGGAGAGAGAGGGGGGCGAGGAGAGAGTGAGAGAGAGAGAGAGAGAGAGAGAGAGATACATCAAGAGACAGAGAGAGACAGAGACAGATAGATAGGGACAGTGAGATAGAGACAGAGAGAGAGACAGAGGACAGAGAGACAGACAGACAGAAGAAAAGACAGACAGACACAGAGAGACAGAAGACCATTTACAATACGTCTTTCCACATTAATTATAAAATACTACACTTTTGCTTCTGACTAAAAACAACAACAACAACAACAAGACGCACAAAAATATACAAAAGCGAACAATCCTTTCGCAAAACTGTCCAAAGAGTTTAGAGCAAACCTGGATAATCCAATCCAATCCAATCCAATCCAAGCCAATCCAAGCCAATCCAATGCAAGGCAATCCACGCCAGTCGCGTTGTTTCAAAGTCCCCGCCGACCACAGAGGCTCTGTCAGGGGCTGTCGCCTTGTAAGATTTTCTTATCTCAGATTAAAAACTGTGCAACTTGTACATATATATATATTATACAGATTGAAACGGGGTTTAAACCTAAGTCTGCTGACGTTTCGGGGAACTTGAGCCCTTCAAACCACTGCCCGCTCCCCATCCCCCCTCTTCCCCCCAAAAAAAGGTCATAATATACAAGCATTCTTTCTGGGTGACTTTGATGTGTTATTTATTTGTTTTTTTTAGAGAGGATTAGTTGTGGGTTGGTTTTTTTGTTGTTGTTGGTTTTATTTTAAATGAAATATAATCGATTTAATAAAGTTTGACGTTGGAATACATGAATCTCCTCTCCGCCCACACTACTACCACCCCTAAAGAAAAGCAACAGCGACAGAACAACAACAACAACAACAACAACACCAAACACACACACTTCCACACATACAGAGTTTCACACACACAAACACACACACAACACCACACACACACACACACACACACACACCACACACACACACACACACACACACTCACTTACACACAGATTCTCTCGTTGGTTACGGTCACAACTAGTCTGTCTCTGTCTCTCGGTCGGTTTCTCTGTCTCTGTCTCTATCTGTCTGTCTATCTCTATTTCTGTCTGTCTCTATCTTTCTACATCTCTGTCTCTCTGCCTCTGTCTCTCCCGTTCTTACTCTGCGTCTCTCTTGTGTGTCTGTCTGTCCATCTCGTTGTTGGTTTCTCTGTCTCTGTCTCTATCTGTCTCTCTATCTCTATTTCTGTCTATCTCTATCTTTCTACATCTCTATCTCTCTGTATCTCTCTCTCTCTCACTCTGTGTCTCTCTCTGTGTCTGTCTGTCTGTCTGTCTGTCTGTCCTTCTCGCTGTTGGTTTCTCTGTCTGTCTGTCTGTCTGTCTCTATCTGTCTTTCTCTCTCTGTCTCTGTCTGCCAGTCTCTCTGTCTCTTTCATTCTCTGGATATCTCTCCGTCTTATTCTGCCTCTCTGTCTCTGTCTGTCTGTCTGCCTGTCTCTGTCTGTCTGTCTATCTGTCTGTTTGTCTCCCTCTCCATCTGTCGGTCTTTTTGTCTGTCTCTCTGTCTGCCTAACTCCGCCTCTCTCTCTCTCTCTCTCTCTCTCTCTCTCTCTCTCTCTCTCTCTCTCTCTCTCTCTCTCTGTTTGTCTGCCTCACTGTCTCTGTCTGTCTGTTTGCCTGTCTCAATCTCTGTCTGTCTGTTCCTGTCTGCCTCTGTCTCTCAAGGTGGGTGGTAAGGAAGGTGGCAGGGTGGTTAAGACGTTCGCCTGCCAACAAGTAAACCATGAGGTTCTGGGTTCGATTCTCAGCCTCGCCCTTTCTTCCCAGTTTGATAAAAAAAATCGAACTGAATGTCACAGTCCTTCGGATGAGACTATAAACCGAGGCCCCGTGTGCGAACGCATGCAGAACATCTTGCGCACACGTTAAATCCTGTTCCGCTTTTCGAAAGAGTAGGCCAGTGTGTGCCGGTGGGAACAGATGACAAAATTTACAAAACCGCATACACACGGGGACTGGATGTAAAAAAGCACATGAGTGCTTATTTCATTATCCTCGATATAAAAAAGTCTCTCTCCTCTCTCATCTCTCCTCTTCTCTCTCTCCGCGTCCACCCCCCCCCCCCCCACTCTCCCTCTCCCTAACACTAAAATAGATCTCCCACAATGACGTGGATTAATTTCTGGTCCAGAGGTAGCAAACACTCCCACCTTAAAAATTCATAAGTCCCCAGTTTGGTCCCTGATAGAATCTGATTTCTTCACCCCCCCCCCCTTCCTCATATCCCCTAGTCCTCGAGCGGTGGGCGGTGGTGGGCTGGGTGCTAGTCTTTCAGACAGAGCATCCCAAATGTCATGCAGAGAAATCTAGAGCGACTGAACAGCGCAGAAGAACATTGCACAGTACAGCGCAGCACAGCAGAGCAGAACACAGCACAGCACAGCAGAACACAGCACAGCACAGCACAGCAGAACACAGCACAGTACAGCGCAGCACAGTACAGCACAGCACAGCACAGCACAGCAGAACACAGCACAGCACAGCAGAACACAGTACAGCACAGCAGAACACAGCACAGCACAGTACAGCACAGCACAGCACAGCACAGCACACCATACCACAGCACAACATAAACCCGTTCCACTTTTTTTTTAGAAGAGTATTGCCCTTGTGTGCCGGTAGTAACGGATGACACAACATTTTACAAAACTGCATACGCACGGGGACTGGATGAAAAGAGCACGTGAGTGTTTATTCCATTATCCTCGAAATATAATAATAATAGTAGTAATAATAGTAATAATAATAACAACAACAACACCAGCACAACACAACACAATACAACACAACACATCATTAACTACAAGTGTATATATATATAACACATTCGGATGCTTTCTTATATTCTACATTGTGTAATTATACTTGCGCAATGAGCTTCAGCATCTTAATATATTTCTGTTTGGTTTTTTTCTCCTCAAAATAATAAATGTTGATGTTGATTATCTTCTTGCTGTTGATCTTTATTATCCTCTATTGCGATTTCCACTTATTCAGATCAATGCTGGGGCAGTTTGTCGCAAGATTCCATCGGATTTCTGAAACAAAAGAAAAGATCAACAAAAATCCTTTGGTCACTTGTTAAAAGTAGAAGTATGTGAATGTTCATGATGATGTAACAATGTTATATCAAGAGGTAT
>CM054161.1:11615190-11625190 GCA_028751875.1 Rapana venosa | reverse complement strand
ATGTTTCACTGCAATCAGAGAAAACCCGCTTCCTCCATTTGTTCAGGGTCCATTGTCATTTGTTTAGGGGGGATAGCTCATGGCGGAGCACTCGCTTCCCCCAGCCAAGTAAGAGCGTTTGAGGTGGTTGCCAGTTGGATGGGTGACCGTTTGCGCCCTTGGCTACAAGTAAGTCCCCGTTCACCCATCTGTAAATTGGGTTTACCTTGCCTCTTTAGGGTCAGGGAGGAAAGCAGCGAGGGAGAGGGATGGGCGCCGCCCTCAATATGTGGCTTTAGAGAAGTGAGGTCTCGACGCCTCGCTCCCTACACCTTATAGGTATGGACAAACCCTTTTCCTTTTTTTTCATTTTTTGAGTGGAGTTTTTTGGGGGGTTTTGTGGTTTTTTTAGGGGGGGGTGTGGGGGGGGGGGGGGGGGAGGGGGGGGGGGGGGGGTGTGGGGGGGGGGGGGGGTTTTTTTTGTGTGTGGGTTTTTTTTTTTTTATTTTTTTTTTTTTTTTTTTCGAGATTTTGGAATAAAAATCTGGGTTTTTTTTTTTCCTTTTGGGAAAAATTTTTGGGGGTTTTGGTTTTGTATGTTTTAGGGGGAAGGGGAAATTTGGGTTTCTGGGGTTTTTTGGGGGGGGGGCCTAAAATTTTTGGGGTTTTTTTTTTCGGGGAGTGTTTTTTTGTGTGGGGTGGGGGGGTGGGCCCTTTTTTTGGGGTTTGGGGCCTTTTTTTCTCCCTTTCTGGGTTTAAAAAACGGTTTTTTTTTGGGGTGTTTTTATTTTTTTTTTTTATTCTTTTTTTTCGACGAAAATGGAATAAGCCTCATGCGTTTTTTACATCCATTTCCCCGGGATGCAGTATTTTTTGGGTAAATTTTTGTGTGTATGTGTGTGTGACCGGGGGAAGGGAGACTCTGTGCGTGTGCGTGTGTGTGTGTGGGGGGGGGGGGGGGGGGTGAAAAAAGGGTGTTGTGTGTGGTGTGTGTGTGTGGTCGTGCGTGAGTTTTGTGTGTGTGTTGTGTGTGTTGCATGTGTGTGTGCGTGCGTGCGTGAGTGGTGTGTGTGTGTGTGTGTGTGTGCTTCGGGGGATGGTGTGATTCTCCCTTTGCAGATGGTGTAATAAAAGTCTGTTATTGTGTTTTAGTTTATGTGTCCAATATACTGTAATTTTATTGTTATTGTTGTTGAATTGTAGGATATGCTTTTATAATGGACTGTAACTTTCTTTAGTAAGGTGTCATTGGTTCTACTTTTGTCTGTCCATTTAACTTTACGAATTTAACGTACAATAAACACTTATTTAAAAGGAAAAAGGTGTCCCATCCCCTATGGGTCGTAGGAGAGCGAGGTGTCAGAGCCCTTTCATTCTCTAGGGGCCAGCATATTGAGGGCGGCGCCCATCTTCCTCTCACTCGCTGCTTTTACCTTCCCTGACCCTAAAGAGGACAGGTACCCATTTACAGCTGGGTGGGTGGGGAACTGTATGAAGCCAAGGCGCGAAAAACGGTCCACCCATCCAATGGAAACCCACGCTTGATGCTCCCTTAACCTTAGCTGGGGAAGTGAGTACTCGGACCACTGAGCTATCCCGTCCCTGACACTTATTTAAAAAAAGGTTTGTAAGGTCTCCCTTTTGCGTAGCCCCAAAAATATTGTTTATTTTATTTTTATTTCATTCTTTTATATCGAGGATAATGGAATAAGAACTTATGTGCTTTTTACATTCAGTCCCCGGGTGTATGCGGTTTTGCAAATTATGTCATCCGTTCCCAAACCCGGGCCCACACAATAGCTACTCTTACGAAAGGCGTGACAGGCTTTAACGTGTGCGCAAGATGTTCTGCGTGCTTTCGCACACGGGACCTCGGTTTATAGTCTCTGATGTAAACTCCAGGAGAAAATCCCATTGAGCGGGAATCGAACCCAGGTCGTCAGATTGCGAGCACAATGTTCTAACCACTAGGCTATCCCGTCCTTCTGTGATGTGCCATGTCAAGCCTGCCCAAGCCAGCCCTACCCGAACTATTTTTTCTCTCACCTCTCACCATCCCGTAGTTAGTAGACCGCCGTTGGGCACCACTGAAGACTTTGCAACCGCTTTCTCCACTTCTCGCGGTTTCCAGTTTTCCTCATCAAATCGTTCACTCAAGGCCAGTCACTCTCTGGTGTTGTCTTCCCATCGTTTTCTCTGTCTGCCTCTTTGTCTCCTTCCTTGCTCTTTTCCCTGTAGGACAAGCCTTGGCCAGTCCAGATGTCCGTGTGACGTGCCCGTACCACTTTAGTTTGCGTTACTTTCAATGAAGTCAGAAGCTTTTCATAAGGCTCCTTAACGTTTTCAATTGTGGTTTTCACTTCCTCGTTAGTTATGTGATCTCTGTATAAGATACCAAGAAGTTTGCGAAAGTATCTCATCTCATATCCTTCTTTCAATGTCTGCTGTTATAGTCCACGTTTCACGTGCGTACAAAAATATGGACATGACCAGGGAACGCATCAGTCTGATCTTGAAGCTGATGGCGATGTTCTTGTCATTCCAGAGGACTTTCATTTTGGTCATGGCAGCTGTGGTCTGAGCTATCCTGGACGAGAATTTTCAGGTTTTGATCCTTCATCCTTTACTATAGCTTCCAACCTTCACCTTAACCTTCACCTATTTCCCTGTCTCGTAGGCCGTTGGAGCACACTGAAGATTTTGCAACCACTTCCTCTACTCCTCGCGTTTTTCAGCTTTTTCCCTAGCAAGACATTCCAAATCAAGGTCAGTCCACTCCTGATGTTTATCTTCTCATCGTTTTCTATGTCTGCCTCTTCATAGATAACCTCACCTAAACATTCATACCCATAGAATTAATTTCATCCAGCCCAAATTCCCTTTCACCAGTTAATTGAAAAACCAGGTCAGGCCAAAGGGATGGGTTCCTCCACAAAATGCCTAAAATACTGTCATCGAAAGATTTTATTTCTAACATTTTTTTCCCTTTTAAATCGAATCTTTAAAAAAATCATTAAAAAAAAAAACTGTAAGTGGTTACCTACATTGGTTTTCCTCCACTACTCTTTCTGCATCTTGCTTTCTGAAATCTTTGAACTTGAAATCTTGAATCCTGCATTAACGGTAATTTGAAACTGCGTCATGTTTACCGATACCCTCAAAAACACAAACATTCACTACTGAATACCCCAACTTCCCCCGACACAAGGTCAAGGCCGTCCATGGTTTTGTTGTTGGTTTCAAACATGTGATTGGTCAGCCCCCCTGACGAAAAAAAACGGTCCACGTGATCAGTGGGGGCTGACACATGCCCCGGATGAAAGTCGGCCATGTTTCTCAAGGCGTAGCCAGGCCCCATGAGAGTGTCTGTAGCTCTTTTTTCCTCTGCCCCAATTAAAAATAAAAAATAATAAAAAAATATAATTATGGATTTTTTAAAAAACTGAATCTTGTGTAAAGTAACAAATCAAAGGGTTTGCATTCAAACCATCACCCCCTTCAACCATCCCAAATATCAAATAAAAAAATCTGTAGGTGCCCCAATCAGTCAGTGAGTTCTTCTTCTTTTTCTTTTTCTTCTTTTTTGTTATTCTTTCCTCCCCTCCTCTTCCTTTTTTCTTCTTCTTTCCTTCTCCCCTTTTTTTTTTATCATTTTTCTCCCCCCTCCCCCCCTCCTCCTCCTCTTCCTTTCCCCCCCTCCCTTTTCCCACCCCCTCCTCCCCCTTTTTTCTTCTTTCCCCCCTTTCCTCCTTTCTTCTTTTTCTTTTTTTCTTTTTCTTTTCTTTTTTTCTTCTCTTCTTTTTCCCCCCTCCTCCTCCCTTCTTCTTTTCTCCTTCTCCTTTTCCTCTTATCATTCTTTCCCCTCACCCTCCCCCCCCTTCCTCTTCCTTCTCCTCCCCCCTTTTCCCCCCCTCCCCTCTTCCTCCCCCTTCTTCTTTTCCTTTCCCCCTCCTTTTTTCTTCTTCTCCTCCCCCCTCCCCCCTTTTTCCTTCTCTTCCCCTCCTTCTTCTCCTTCTTTTTCTTTTTCTTCTTCCCCACCTTCCTCCCTCTTTTTCCTTCTTATTCTCCCCCTTCTCCTTCTTCTTCCTTCTCTTCTTTCCCCTCCCCCTTTTTTTCCCCCTCCTCCCCCTCCTCCTCCTTTTCTTCGTCTCAAACGAAAGCAGAACAAAGTAAGGGTAAAATTATTTATTCATTCTCTCTGGTGAAAAAAAGGAAATCAATTTTTAAAAACAAGAGGTTAAGTAATTTTTTCGCCCAAAATTTTTTTTAAAAAAAGATGGTGAGATAATAGTTAAAAAAGTAATAAACCACATTTAAGCACATTGAAACCCACACTTACTTCACATACAACATACCACACCCCCAACCATAATAAACAACCCCAAACAAAAAAATAGAGAGACAAGAGACAGAGACAGAAAGAGAGAGAGAGAGAGAAAGGGCAGGAACAATGAATGAAAAATGTTTTTTGTAATTTTAGTTTTCAGAAGGGAATCGGGGGAGAGAAGAGAGAGAGAGATGGAAGGGGGGAAGAGAGGGGGAAGATGGAGAGAGAGGAGAAAAGACGGGACAGACAGACAGACAGCAGACAGACAGAAACAGACAGACGAAAAATTTTTGCTCTAAAAAAACCCCTTCCCTCCCCCTCTCTTCCCCCCCCCCCCTCTCCTCCTCACATTGCTATCCTAAGTCAATTTTTGTAGCTGCTTTTTGTTTACAGTAAAATTTTTTTTTGTTAGTATTGCTTTTCCCCCCCCCAAAATACTAAGCAGTTGGCAAAACCCCCCTTTATGTATGGGCCAATGGCCTTTTGGAATAAAACATTCAAATTCGGTTGGGGTTTGGGGTTGGAGTTCTCTCCCCCCTCTGTGCTCTGTGTCTCTGTGTCTCGCTTCTCCTTTTGAGGGGTGGAGGAAAGAAAAAAAAAAAATAGTCTTTTTCCCTCAGAAATAAAACTTTGGGCGTTTAAATAAATCTCGTTTTTTTTTTTAAAAAAAAATTCGTTATTTTAAAAATTTTATTAACTTTAACATTTTTGTTTCTCCCCCATTTTTAGTTAAATCTTTCCTCACCTTTCTTTCTGCTTGACCTGCGAATGACAAACCCCAAAACGGTGTGGGGAAAAAAGTTAAAGCGGTGGGCAAATTCCGGGGCGTACAGGAATCGCCTTCCTTCAACCGAAATTGTCATCGTGTGTCATCAACACCAAGGAAGCACTCTGCGTAGGGCAGCGTTTTAAATTGTGCAGAACATGGACGAGTTCCGGAAAAGTTTTTACAAACATCCAGATTCAAAACAAATCCACTTTCAGTTGGAAAGTGGCTACCCTTTATAGTACAAAAATCCGGATCAAACATTCAACCCAATTTCATGGGAAATTGGTTCAGTGAGCTTTTTTTTCTCCCTTGTGTTTGCTCTGTGATTAAGGGACTGTTTATGATCTAAGGGGGGATTTAAATACTGCGAACATTTAAAAAAAACGGAAAAAAAGGGGAAAGGAGGGTAGGAGTGGGGGGGAGGAGGAGGAGAAAAAAAGAAGAAGAAGAAGAAGAAGAAGAATTCCCGAAGAAGAAAAAGAAAAGAGAAGAAGATATTTAGAAGAATTTGAAGAAAAAGAAGAAAAGAAGAAGAAAGAAAAAAGAATTCCCAAGAATTTCCCAAGAATTCGAAGAAGAAGAAGAGAAGAAGAAGAAGAATTCCGAAGAAGAAGAAGAAGAAGAAGAAGAAGAAGGAGGAGGAGGAGGAGGATGAGAAGGAGGAAGGGAGGGGAGAAGAAGAAGACGACGACGAAGAAGAAGAACTAGAAAGAAGAGAAGAGAAGAAAAAGAAGAAGAAGAGAAGAAGAAGAAGAATTTCGAAAAAGAAGAATTTTGAAGAAGAAGAGTTCCGAAAAAGAAGACTTCCGAAGAAGAATGCGAGAAGAATGCAAAGAAGAAGTAGAAGAATTTTGAAGAAGAAGATGAAGAAGAAGAAGATGATGAAGAAGAAGAACAATAACAACAGCAACAAACAAGAACAAAAGAACAAGAAACAAGAAGGAAGAAGAAGAATTGTGAAGAAGAAGAAGAAGCTCGAAGACGAAGAAGAATTGTGAAGAAGAAGAATTGTGAAGAAGAAGAAGAAGAAGAAGAAGAAGGCGGAGTAGGAGAAGGAGGAGGAGGAGAAGAATTAAGAAGAAGAAGAAAAGAAGAAGAAGAAAGAAGAAGAAGAACAACAACAACAACAACAACAAGACAAGAAGAACAAGAAGAACAAGAAAATCAACAGCAAGAACAACAGCAACAAGAACATCAACAACCAAAGCCTTCAAGGAAAAACACGAACATATCCTGTATGCTGGGCTGCACTGTGTCTGTGTGTCTCTGATCTGACCTACCTGGAAGATGGTTTCAAAATCCCAGGCAGGATTCAGATCCTGCAGGATTCGGGCAATCCTGTTGTGTTCCCTGACGAAGGTGGTGTGCAGAGCTCCCAGTCCCACGAACACGTTCACACGGTGGTCACCTGAGAGAGACAGGAAAGCGGGAGGGGGGGGGGGGGGGGGGGGTGAGGTGTTGAGGGGAAGGTGGAGAAGGAGACAAGGGAGTGGATGCGTTTTGATCAAAGACATAGATTTCATTCCTTCATATTATACGAAGGAAGGTGGCAGGATGGTTAAGACGTTCATCATGCCTGACAGGTAAACCTGAGGTTCTGGGTTCCATTCCCCTATCATCCAGCCATTGCCTTTTGCTTCCAAAAGGAATTTTACTCAATGCTAAAAGTCCTTCGGATGAGACTATAAACCAAGGCCCCCGAGTGCCAACGCACACAGAACATCTTGCGCACATGTTACAAACCCCGTTCCGTACCTCTCGGAAGAGTAGGCCATTTCGTGCCGGTAGAAGAGGATGACATTTAAAAAATGAACACAGGTATCGTATTTAGACACCATCCCGGAAATCAGAATGCCGCTACCTAAATGGCCCGGGTGAACGGTCGCATACGGAAAATATCACCATTGGTGAACCTCGGAGCTCTAGCCGAGGAACAAATAATAAATTCTTCATATGCATTTGTGTATCAAGATCGGTACATTTGTTGTCGAGGCAATGATGGGGGTTATAGTGATGGGGATGATTTTGATGATGGTGATGATGATGATGATGATGTTGATGGTAATGATTTTGATGATGGTGATGATGGCAATGATTTTGATGGTGGTGATGATGGTGGTAATGATTTTGATGATGGTAATAGTTTTGATCCGTCCGTTTATGTCTCTTTTCAGTTTTCTTAGCGTTGTTAAAATCCACTGTCGGCTTGCTAGGCCAGTCACAGCTTCACCAGAGCCCCGTTAGCCAGCTTGACCTGTTTCCGTTTCCCACGACGTGGACGAGGGGTTGGACTTCCCAAGGAAATCCCGCGAAAAAGACAAAAAAAATTTAAATAAATAAATAAGGAGAGAAAAAAAAGAAACCCCGCTATAGCTATAACCCGGCCAAGGGATGTAACTCTTCTATGTGGATTACTTCCCTTCTCTGCTTGACATCGCGTGATAGAAAGAAAGAGTTGTGTGTGAGAGAGAGAGTTTGTGGAGTGTCTGTGTGTGTGTGTGAGAGAGAGAGAAAGAGAGGTGTGTGTTGTGGTGTGTTGTGTGTGTATGTGTGTGAGATGCTGGTATCTACAACCATGCCACTGGATCTGATAGACAGTGTGTGAGTCATCACTAAGCCTAGGTCACAAGAAAAGGGGACCACAGTGCATCAACAAGGGGTATGGGTTTCATGACAGGGAGGGACTAGCTAGTGTGAAGGGAGATGGTAGGAAGAAGTAGGAAGGAGAGTGGGTGGGGGGGGGGGGGCTTTCACTGGCTGTTCCACTTCAGCCCTGCCTGTGGTCAGAGAGGTATTTTTGTAACACCCCAATTCTCCACCATATCGAACAACAAAGGATAGGTGGTTTGGTAAACCTCACTAGATGCCGCCCAACCAACCAGCCCTACGAGCATACACCACCAAACACAATGGCTGGGAAAACCAGAGGTAGACCAAGGAGACGATGGGAGCGACTCCGTGGCTGACACCTGCGAGCCCATGACCTGCACTACATCAGCCCCCCGCCTAGCTGCAGACAGACGTCTGTGTCTCCCCGCGACGCCGAAGGGCACCAGCGGCAGATGAAAGAAAAGAAGAAGAAGAATAGTTTTGATGATGATGGTAATGATTTTGATGATGATGATGATGATGATGATGATGATGATGATGGTAATGATTTTGATGGTGGTGATGATGGTGGTAATAATTTTGTTGATGTAATAATTTTTATGATGGTATGGTGGTGGTTGATTTTATGATGGTGATGATGATGGTATGTTTTGTGTTTGGGGATGGTGGCGGTATGTTTTGATGATGGTAATGATTTTGATGATGGTGATGATGATGGTAATGATTTTGATGATGATGATGATGAGGTGATAATTTTTGACGGGATGATGATGGTAATGATTTTGATTAGGTGATGATGATGGTAATAAATTTTTATGATGGTGATGATGGTGGTATGATTTTGATGATGGTAATAAATTTATGGGTGGTAATGATTTTGATGGTATGATGATGGAAATGATCTGATGGTGGTAAGAGTGATGGTAATTAATTAATGGGTGGTAATGATTTTGGTGGTGGTAATGATGATATTGATGACGGTAATGATTTTGATGAGGAAAGGGTGTGAGGGAAGTTTTTGATGATGGAAAAATTGATGGTAAGTGAGGGTGAAATTCTGATGAGGAAATGATTTTGATGAGGTAATGTTTTGGTGGTGGTAAGATATATTGAGATGGTAAATTATGAATTATGGTAATGGTGGTAATGTTTTTTGATGTGGTAATGATTGTGTGTGGTAAGAGGGAAAGATTTTGATGATGGTAATTTTTTTAATTATGGTAATGTTTTGAAGATGGTAAATGTTTTAATTTGGTAATGTTTTGATGTGGAAGGGTTTTTGATGATTGTAAGTTTTTGAAAAGGTAATGTGAGGGGAATGATTTTGATGTGGTAATTTGATGAATTTTAGATGGTAATGTGATGAAAAAATTTTTTTATGAGGGTAATGTGATGATGGGGGGTAATGATTTTGGTGATATAATAATGATGTTGGTAATTATTGAAAATGATTTTTTAAAATAAAAAAATGTGAGATGAGATGATGAGGAGGGCACTGGTGAAATGGGTTTGATGTAGTAGTTGGTGGTAGTGGTTATGGCAAAGTAATGTTTTGTTGTTTTTTACTAATTTTTTGAAAAATACTGAATTGATTGAATTGAATTGAATACCACTTTCAGTCTCGCCCGCGTAAATTTGGGCTGCTCTCCCAGGGGTCTGTAATCGCCAAAAAGCGGCCCCCCCTATTAAAAAAAAAAACCCCGTTTGCAAGTGTACTTGTTCCCCTTTAGAGTGATTTTTTCACAAAAATTTCCGGGGACAAAAACTCTTGTTTCTGCATTTTTTTTTACGTGCGTAAATGTGTGTCCCCCAATGTGCCCTCAGTTTATCCTTTCCCCGAGAACTACACTGCCCATTATCACGGTTTGTGGTGAGTGGGGGGAGGGGGGGAATTTTGAGGATAAACGGGGATCGTCCCCACCCCGGATTTAACAAACCCCAGAATTCGATTTTGGGGGGGCCCTTTACCTTGCCCACTGATCCCCAAATTTTGTGATGGATTCATTGTCTATATAGGAAAAAAGCAACAAGAAATAGGAAAAAAATTTTCAACTGGAGTGCCTATCAAACACAGCACCCACTGTGTTTTTAAGGGATAATTCACCACCCTCACTCCCATGAAGAAAAGTTTTCCCCCCTCTGACCTTTTTGAAGTGGCTAAAGATTTCCGGGCATTTTTGCCTTTGGAAGTCTTCATTGTCCCTGAAGAGAAATAAAAAATAAAAAATTACCACACAAAATTAATGATTAAAAAAGAAGTGCAAAAAAAATGTTTAAAAAAAACCACGCTTCAAGAATTTTTTTAATTTTTTTGT
>CM054161.1:11611469-11614690 GCA_028751875.1 Rapana venosa | reverse complement strand
AAAAAATTTGGGAAAAAAAATTTGCGAAAAAAAAGAAAAAAGAATGCGAAGAAGAAGAAGAATTGCGAAAAAGAAGAATTGCGAAAAAGAATTGCGAAGAAAAGAGAACAAGAAGAAGACGAAGAATTGCGAAGAATGCGAAGAATTGCAAAGAAGAAGAAGAAGAAGAAGAATTCGAAGAAGAAGAAGAATTCGAAGAAGAAGAAGAATTCCGAAGAAGAAGAAGACGAAGAAAGAAGAGGACGAACAAGAAGAAGACGACAAGACGAAGACGAACAAGACGAAGAAGAGAAGAAGAAGAAGAAGAAGAAGAAGAAAGAAGAAGAAGAAGAAGAAGAAGAAGAAAATGGCAAAGAAGAAGAAGAAGAATTGCGAAGAAGAAGAAGAAGAAGAATTGCGAAAGAAGAAGAAGAAAGAGAAGAGAAGAATTGCAAAGAGAGAAGAATTGCAAAGAAGAATATTTGCAAGAAGAAGAAATTGCGAAAAGAAGCAGAATTGCAAAGAAGAAGAATTGCAAAGGTAAAGAAGACTTGCAAAGAAGACTTGCAAAGAAGAAGAAGAAATGCGAAGAAGAAGCAGAATTGCAAAGAAGAAGAAGAATTGCAAAGAAGAAGAATTGCAAGAAGAATTGCGAAGAAGAATTGCGAAGAAGAATTGCAAAGAGAAGAAGAATTGCAAAGAAGAAGAAGAAGAAGAATTGCAAAGAAGAAGAAGAAGAAGAAGAAGAAGAAGAAGAGAATTGCAAAGAAGAAGAATTGCAAAAGAAGAAGCAAAGAAGAAGAATGCAAAGAAGAAGAAGAAGAAGAAGAAGAAGAAGAAGAAGAAGAAGAAGAAGAAGAAGAAGAAGAAGAAGAAGAAGAAGAAGAGAAGAAAAGAACAAGAAGAAGAAACGAACAAGAACAAGACGAACAAGAAGAAGAAGAAGAAGAAGAAGAAGAAGAAGAAGAGAAGAAGAAGAAGAAGAAGAAGAAGAAGAATTGCGAAGAAGAAGAAGAATTGCGAAGAAGAAAAGAAGAAGATTTGCAAAGAAGAAGAAGAATTGCAAAGAAGAATATTTGCAAAGAAGAAGAAGAATTGCAAACAAGAAGCAGAATTGCAAAGAAGAAGAATTGCAAAAGTGAAGAAGAATTGCAAAGAAGACTTGCAAAGAAGAAGAAGAAATGCGAAGAAGAAGCAGAATTGCAAAGAAGAAGAAGAATTGCAAAGAAGAAGAATTGCAAAGAAGAATTGCGAAGAAGAAGAAGAATTGCGAAGAAGAATTGCGAAGAAGAATTGCGAAGAAGAATTGCAAAGAAGAAGAAGAATTGCAAAGAAGAAGAAGAAGAAGAATTGCAAAGAAAGAAGAAGAAGAAGAAGAAGAAGAGAAGAAGAAGAAGAAGAAAGAAGAAGAAGAAGAAGAAGAAGAATTGCAAAGAAGAAGAAGAAGAAGAAGAATTGCAAAGAAGAAGAAGAATTGCAAAGAAGAAAAAGAAGAAGAAGAAGAAGAAAGAGAAGAAGAAGAAGAAGAAAGAAGAAGAAGAAGAAGAAGAAGAACAACAACACAACAACAACAAGAACAAGAACAAGAAGAAGAAGATTGATTGATTGATTGATTGAATCTTTAAGGGTAAAGAATTAGGCACAATAAAGGCCTTTTTACAATTCTGCCCAAAACCAAAAACAAACTTGAAGTAATTAAAAACAAAAGAAAGCAAAAACCAAAGAAAACGTAAACAACAGACAAAAATGGTGGAAACTCTACCTTGAACAAATTATCAAATTCAGAAAGACTTGGGGGGAAAGCCCATTAAAACTGAATGCAACATTATTATAACATCCGCCAAGTTACACACACACACACACTCACACACACACACACACACACACACCTACACACACATGCACGCACGCACGCACACACACACACACACACACACCACACACTCGTGCATACACACGTACTCAGACACTCACCCCATCTCACTCTTCACCGCTTTCCCCCCCCTGCCCCCCCCACCCCTGCCCCCCCCCATTCACGCAGTTATTCATTCTTTCATTCAAGCACACACATAATGCCAAGATTCTCTCACAGTACAGCCAATGGTTACTCCCTGATCTACAACAGGCCATGCCCGTACATATACTATCTCCTTCCTCCTCCCCCTCACCCCGCACACACACACACACACACACACACACACTCCACAAGTGTACACACGCAGGAACCGACGCCTCCCTCCACCCCCCTCACACACACATACACACACACACACACACCATTCTTCGACTCTACATACATAATCACACGCACGCACGCACCCCCCCTCCACACACACACAAAGAAGTGCCACACTATATGTCTTGATATAGTCAATATAGGCACCAATTATGTTCATACACATTGGAGTTCATTGTGTGTGTGACTGCGAGTAGTTAGTCACACGTATTCAAAACAAACAGCTGTTTTATTTCTGTCTTAAATGTAGAGTGCTCTGGTATTCTACGAAACATCGGTGGAAGGGCATTCCATTCTCTGCTGCCATTGAAAGAAAAACTCGTTTTGAATAGATCTAAGTTTGCTTTGGGGACAATAGCTCTGTCTGATTCGTGATGATGTTGAAAAGAGAACATTGCTTTTAGATAACCAGGGCAAGCATCATAAACTACCTTATGCATGAGAGCTAAAACATTAAAGCGGAGGCGCAAGCAAAGTGGTAATATCTCAAAGTGTTTAAATAAATTATTATTTGATGCATTTGCTAACTCATTGTTATTTATGACTTTAATTGCTCGCTTTTGAAGAGAGTTCAGAGGTTTCAGGTTAGATGGAGCACACTTCCCCCAGACAACAGAGCAGTAATCTAGGCGAGACTGAATGAAAGTAAAATAGAAAATTTTTTTGATTGTTTATCTAGAAAGTGTTTAATTTGTGAAAGCTGGAATACACTGGATGATATTTCTTTAGTAATATTGTGAACATGATCCTGCCAAAGGAGGCTTTCGGTCAATGACTACCCCAAGTAATTTGGGTTTTATTGCTTTTGTTGTTCTTACCAAGTGGCAAGATTGTTTGTGCGTGCGTTTCGCACACTGGACTTAAATTTATAGTCTCATCTGAAGGACTTTCGGGGAGAGTGAAGTCGGCACTGATGTTAACTCCAGAGGAAAAAACCTCTTGAACGGGAATAGAACCCGGGTTAGCAGGTCACGAATACATCCACGCTAACCACCAGGCTATCCCC
>CM054161.1:11596469-11608969 GCA_028751875.1 Rapana venosa | reverse complement strand
TCATAACACACTTGTGAAGTACGAACACAGTCGTGATCAAACGACTTTTCACTGTATTAGTTATGTATAATGTTGTTCACATTCCCTATCATAAGAGCATGAAGGCCTTTTGAATAAATCAATCTCGCGTCCTGTGTCTGAGTCTGTGTCTGCGTCCGCGTCTCTCTCCCCCCCCCCCCACCCCTCTCTCTCTCTTCTCTCTCCTCTCTCTTAATTTGCTTACTTTAGGGGGGGGGGGGTGTTTGATTGTGGTGGGGAGCTGTTTGAAAGGGTTATTTCCCCTTATTTTTATTGTGAACTTATAAGTATTGGGTTAATTATAAATAAGAAGTAACCCTAACGTGCGGGGACTGGACGTAAAAAAGCACAATATGTGGCTTATTCATATCTCGAAATAAATAAATTTGGTCATTGTCTCTCTCTCTCTCACTCTCACACACTCTCTCACTCTCTCTCACTCTCTGTCTATCTCTCAAGTCCATTCCAATATTATTCACCACAAAACAACCCCAGCATTATCTTCGCCCCTTATTATTTGCATTCTCATCACCAAAATGCAAGACGTTCCAACACTGATCACTACAGGGCCGTCCGTGACGCCACCCATGAAAAGATACACTGCTCTGTTTGCAGCTGTTTTCTTGGAGGTATTCGGTGGCCGCCGGTTCTGAGCCCTACCCCAACATTACATGTAAATAAAAAAACAACCATAAAGGTAAATGTTGTCCCATAACCTATGTCGGGCCGTTTGGGAACGAGGCAATCAGAGTCCTCAGCTTCCCTATGAGGGCCCAGCATATTGAGGTCGGACGCCCATCTCTCCTCTTCCTCGCAGCTTACCCTTCCCGACCCTAAATTAGATACTCAATAATTATAGTATCTAAGGCTTTTATTCTCCTAAAGGTGTGGGCCAAATCACGAACGAACCTAAAAACTTGGCTAAGTTTTCTCACATATGACTCGTGTTTTTGGTTAAAAATCGAAACCAAAAAAAATTCATAAATCAATGAGTCAGAAATGTTATTGTTTCAATTGAACAAGATCCCCCCCACAAGAAACTCTCTACCTGTGGCAGAGTCATGGATGCTTGGGGACTCTTCAGAAATGCCTACCAACATCACCTCAGGAGGCATCACCTCCTCTATACAGGTAGTCCCACAGACCTGCCCAACGACCACAACATTCTGGAACCTTTCCTTCATCACTGACCCCTTGTACGGAGGATGGTTGTGAAAATTGGCACTTCTGCAGTCCTGGTGTTCGAACATGTCGCAACTTGATGACCATCGCTAACCTTCGGCTGTAATCACTCCAGCTGTTCAGCCATGAACTTGTATCTTACCGCGCTGGCCATCCTCTGACACTGCCATGCTGTACAGCACTGCGCTGCCATGTCGTGAAGAAAGGTCACGGATTTTCGATATGTACTCACTCACCACAGCGGTGTGTAAAAGCGCTGACTGGAGCAAACGCATTCAGCCAATGGCCATCACGTCCATTTGGGTTGCTTTGACGATCCAGCGAGCACTTTCGGTGGTGTGTGTCCGCATCGCGTGAAACGTGATTGTTACTCAAGAGAAAAGTGTGACTGACATCGCGGTTGTGACATGGTGTGTGGTCCTGACTTGGTCTCATGTCCTCATGCTACAACAATGTTCACATCACCAGCAACGTTACCTCAGCAAGGTGTACCTTTTGGGTGTCTCAGAGCTTATCAACACTTTTGGATCAACTACTGGTTCAAGCATACTTGTTATCACAACCGACATTCCCTTGATCCTTCTGTTTAATCCTAACGGTACTCTTGGTTGAACTGCCCTGTCTGTGAAAGAAGCTCAACAGCCGTTTTTCATCGTCTGCTCAGAGGGACAGGAAAGGGACAGAAAAGAAAGCTTCGTCTTAACCTTGACCATCATTGTCGTGTCCACCTCTTTCATAATAACCACGCTTCCATTCTTGACTACAACACCTTTTATCAACACTTTGCCTCTCAGATGACAGCCCTCCCGAACGTTTCCATTACTTTATCTATGATTTGTTCGTAGTTTTTGGCCTTGGCTAACTTTGGGTGGAACTTTTAACCTCTACTTATGACTGGGACAAAGTTTAGCCTCGATTTTGTAATAATCTTTCAAAATGCTGTGAGGTGTGTGACGTCAACGTCAGGAATCCAATCAGGTGAAGAAGTGCCAATTACCGCGGCAGGAAGTGGTCATATGAAGATACACAATGAAGAGGAAAAACAATGATGATTTTAAAATTGGTAAAAATTTTTATTCATAATTTTTTGTTGCAACAATGTGATACAATTTTTCTGCAGGAAATGGTCATTGACAACAGACACAGAACTAGAAAATAATGATGAGTTTCAGAATTGTAGCATGTTTCTGTAATATCTTGTTTATACAATATTACAAGTTCAGATGTCATTTGATTTACTGCCAAGTAAGATGTATAGATTTTGGTACGGTAGACAGGGTACAGTAGGGTACAGTATGGTATGGTATTTTATGTTTATTATGTTTGTATATTATGCCATACTATGCTCTGTTATGTTATGTAATAAGGTGTGATGTGCTGCTCTGCATTGCTGTGTACTGCAGTGCAGTGCAGTGTGGTACATTGCATTCTTTTGCATTGCGTGATATGATGAGGTATAAAAGTGGATATGCGAAGTGTGTGTGATATTTGTTGTGTGGTGTATCAGGGTCTCTCATGCCATTATTCTTCTGTTGTTATCCATCGTATTTAGAGTTATAACTAACAGGGTAGTCAAAGATCAAGTACTAGTTTTCATTGAAATACTATATTTTTTATACTCGGAGATAAAGTTCTCATTTATGATTATCGCATTGCCATTAGTTACAAAGAGGACTAGCTTTGCTTCAAAACAATTTGAACACCGTAGACAGTTACAAAAAACACGGCAAAGAAAAGCCACACACTTTGGTGATAGTTGTGCAGATTCAGGTCTTCAACAGATTTATAAATACGAAATAAATGTATTTTTAGTACTTCAAATCAGACACATTCATAAAAATTCATGGCTAAGATTAAACAAAAAATAGAAATAATATCAAAAATATCATCTGCTTGAGTCATTGTCTGAAAGTGAAAGGGGAACTGGTAACCTCGTGCAAATGCTTGGCGCTCATCCCTCAAAGCAAAGAAGCATCAGAAGAAGACATCTATCAAAAGGCAGAGTTTGTTGCAAAAAGCCAAAAGACTCTATGTCCTCACTGGTGCAAGCATTTCAAGTGAAAGGGGTGTACCCGATTACAGATCTGAAGGAGAAGGCATGTATGCGAGAAGTAATAATAATAATAATAATAATGTATGGAATTTATACAGCGCTGAATCTTGTAGAGCAAGAAATCAAAGCGCTCAGATTTTTAAAATTTAATATCGAGGATAATGGAATAAGCACTCCATTCATTTTTTACATCCCTTCACGTGTTTAAGCTGATTTTTGTAAATTATGACATCTGTTCCCCGGCACACAATGGCCCTACTCTTTCGGAAAAAAAGCCGTACAGGATTTAAGCTTGTGCGCAAGATGTTACTGCATGCGTTCGCACACGGGCCTCGGTTTATAGTCTCATCCGAAATAACAGCTGATCCAATGAGTATGCAGACTTTTTTTAAAAAAAGTTCTGACCTTAACCTGAGGTATTGGGCAAGAAACTATGTAGGCTGGCCAAGAATTCCGTCCTTTGAACCAAACGAGAGCCACCACATTCTCAGTCAGTGGGAACAAGAAGGAAAAATTCATTGGCTGGTGGCACAAAGTAGATGCCCTCCACTATTTATTTATTAATGAATTCATTCATTCATTTATATCGAGGATAATAGAATAAGTACTCATGTGATTTTGTACATCCTGTCCCCGTGTATATGCAGTTTTGAAAATTTTGTCATCCTTTCCCACAGGCACACAATGGCCAACTCATTTAAAAATAGTAGTAGAGTAGTATAGGCAGCAGCAGCACAGCAGCAGTAGTATTAGTAGTAGTAGTAGCAGTAGTAGTTAGTGGAAGTATAGAATTAGAAGCACAGCATCAGCCGCAGCAGCAGCAGCAGCAGCAGCAGGCAGCAGCAGCAGCAAGTAGTAGTAGTAATTAGGTAGTAGTAGTAGTAGAAGCACAGCATAACAGCAAGCACAGTAGTAGTAGCAGTAGTAGCAGCAGGCGGGAGCAGCAGTATAGTAGCAGCAGCAGTAGTTAGTATTAGTAGTAGTAGATAAGTAGTAGTAGTAATATAGTTAGTAGTAATATAAGTAGTAAGTAGCAGCACAGCAGCGGCAGTATTATTTCTATCCACACAATCAAATCGAATCTAGATATGTGGCTGGAGTGGAGAGAAGTCACACACACTCACACACACACACACACACCACACACACACCACAACACACACACACACACACACACACACACACACACACACACAAGCACACAAACACACCGACACACACACTACACACACACACACACACACACAAACACACACACAACACAACACACACACACACACACACACACACAAACACACAACACACACCCATAACACCACCACGCACGCACGCACCACGCACTGCACGCACGCACGCACGCACACACACACACACACACCCACATCACACACACGCAACGCCCCACACACACACACACACACACACACACACACATACTTGCTGCAGTTTGAGCTGCCCTCCTACTGCTGCAATGCTAATACTGCTGCTAACGCTAGCAGAATAATGCAAGATGATCCAGGTCTTCAGGCTGCTTCAGTTCTGTTTCCTGAGACGATCCTAAATGCAGTTTAGGTTATAAACGGCGAGAGCCGGCCTTTCCACGCCGCACAGTTTCGCCGTAACCTCATCAGCTGTTTCTACGATTTCGCCGATGGATGCAAGACGGAACGGCGAAACACCTTGTGTTCATTTGCACACCTGTCCACGCGATCAGAGAAGCAATGATGATGATGACGATGATGATTTTGATGATGATGATTGTGAAGATTATAGTGAAGATGATGTTGATTATGATGGTGATGATGGTAATATGATAATGATGATGATAAAGTGATTATGAAGGTGAAGATGATATATGGTTAAGATGGTGATGAGATAATGATGGTGATGATGATGATGATGATGATAGTGAGTTATGATGTGATAGTGGTGATGGAGGTGCTGGAGAGATGCTGCTACTGCAGCTGGGAGGTGGTGAGGATGAAGAACGAGGATGAAGGATGATGGTTGAGGAGTAGGAGAAGGAGGATGACGATGACGATGATGACAATGACGTCATGTCGGCGATGAAAGGATGGGTGCCAAAAAAGTTTCGACCCAAACGGGATCAAACCACACACATATCAACCCGGAACTTTTTTTGCTTTTCTAGACAGGCGCGTTGCCTCTCTAGACCACCGATGCACCTGTGTTATAGAAAGCCCACATTTATTTATTTATATATTTATTATTATAAATTTATTTATATATTATTCTTTTATATCGAGATAATAAATAAGCACTCATGTGCTTTTTTTACATCAAGTCCCGTGGTGTATGCGGATTTGTAAATTTTTGTCATCTTTGCACCGGCACACAATGGCCTAATCTTCCGAAAGCGGAACAGAATTTAACGAGTGTCGCAAGATGTCCTGCATTCGTTCCACACAGGGCCTCGTTTTATAAGTCTCATCCCAAAGACTTTGACATTCATTCGAATTTTTTAGGTCAAACTGGGAAGAAAGGGCGAGGCTGGGACGAACCCAGAACCCTCAAGGGTTACTTGTTGGCAGACGAACATCTTAACAACCCAGCCACCCTTCCTTCCTTCATGTTAATTGTAATCTTCCACTAAACAGCGGCATGCTATTATGTCAACTGACCACTTGTATAGACTGTCGCTTGCATTGCATAGTGTGGTCACATGCAACAGAATGGCCCAAGGCCAAAAGGCTGTTGTCAGTTATGATGTCAGCTAATTGCCAAGGCCTACCCTAAACATGGTTTGTTATGTTTTGTAAAAAAAATGTAGTGTTTGTAGATTTGTCTTTCCCAGCTATGACAAGCTCTTAAAACATAACAAACCAGCATTCTCCTTTAAGAGAGAAAAAACAATCCTCTGAAGTCGGAAGTATGGCTCCTATATGGCGAGGTACGTTAAAAACACCCCAGCCATACACGACGCAAACTTCTCATTCGGTTGTGTAATTTAATCTCACGGTGATGCCCAGGGTAAAGACGGATGTACATATTTTGGGATACCCCCCCAGACATTGTTTATTTATTCTTTTATATCGAGGATAATGGAATAAGCACTCATGTGCTTGTTTACATCCCAGTCCCCGTTGTATGCGGTTTGGTAAATGTTGTCATCTGTTTTCCACGCGCACACAATGGCCTACTCTTCCGAAAAGCGGAACAGGATGTAAACAGTGTGCGCAAATGTTCTGCATACGTTCGAACACAGGGCCTCGGTTAATAGACTCATCCGAAGGACTTTACATTAGTTCGTGTTTAAGCTGGGGAACGCACAACAACAACACATAAAAAACAGCACAAAGACCAAAAGTGATTTTCATGTTCATGCTTTCTTTATTTCATTTATACCCGTTTTAAATCACGATAATTGTCCTGCGTGAAATTCGGGCTTCTCTCTCCGGGAGAAGGGTCGCACAAAGCGGCGCCAACTTTTTTCTTCTCTGCAACTGTATTTTTTTCCCTATCAGACTGGGCTTTTTTTTTCTAAGTAATTTGGCCATGGACAACTCTCTTTGCCGAAGGTTCTTTTAACCGTGCGCTGAATATGCGATGTTCAATGCAACTAGTGCACAGAAAACGATACATAGAGAGGAACAAAGGGAACCATTCCCTAAAAGAAGAAGGGAACTTCCCCACAAGGTGGTTCCAATATGCATCGTTTTAACAAGTACACGAGCAGCAAAAGACTGTAGCTCTAAGGTGAGAACAAAACACTCTAATGAGTTGATTGTGATGCCAAATTTACATAGCAGGATTAATAGCTCAAGGTAAAGGTGTCCCTTAACCTTGAGGTTCGTTGGGAGCAAGGCATCAGAGACCTCAGCTTCTCAAGGTGCCAGCATAGTGAGGGCGGCCGGCTCCAACTCCTCTCCTTCGCAGCTTTACCTTCCCTGACCCTAAAGAGGGCAGGTAACCATTTACAGCTGGGTGAACGGGGGTACTGTACTGAAGCCAAGGCGCCAAAATGGTCACCATCCACTAGTAACGCAACCGCTCGATGCGCATAACCATACAGGGAAATCGACTGCACTGACGCACTGACTATGCCCGTCCCCTGAAACAGGAGTTAGATACCTTTAATTAATAACGTTATGGGATATATATTGTGTATGAACATAATTATATAACTTGTCTACCAGATGTATAGTCTATGTTCACCCTCTTATCAAATTGTATACGTTGCAGTTGTCACAAGCTTTCTATTGAAGTTCGACATTTCATAATAATTCCCACGGACGAAAGAGACTGCTCTAAATGCAATATGTCCTGTTTAAAGGGACGAACATCATTTTATCGTGTGGAATTTCCTACTTCAAGCGGTTTGCGTTAAGATTTCATTCCTCATATTTTCTTCAAACTTTGTCAAGTCATATAACTATAAACGAGAATCGGAACCCGGGTCGCAAAATCTCGAGCCAATGCGCATCACTAATCTAAACCACCAGCTAAAAAAAAAAAAATAAAAAAAAAAAAAAATAAAATATATAGCTAATACTTAAAAATCCTGTCCGCTCTCATTATTTTGGGGCACGTTGTCATCATTCCCGCAGTATATGGGAGAAGTCAAGTCGAGTCAAGTCCAAAAACACTTTAATGATCCCATGAAGGACTATACAAATACTGACATGCACATTGATACCTAAAATTATCTCACAAGACACAATGAAAATACATTTCAGATTGTTTATAAACATTCCAAGATAGCATTAAAAAAGATCACCACTAACAAACCCAGGTGCACGCAACACCACGCAACCGCGTACACACACACACACCCACACACACACACACAAACACACACTCCACCACACACACACACATACACACACACACACACACAACACACACACACACACAACACACACACACACACACACCCACACACACCAATGTAGGAATACAATTTTTGTAAAAAGCATTGATTGGAAAAGACATACGACTTTTTTTACCGCGTGCACGCACCGCGCACTCACACACGCGCGAACTCCCATAAACACACACCAATAAATGAAACACATTTCATAAAGATTATTGACTAGAAAACACACACATACATACACACCGTGCACCCGCGTACCATAATGACATTTGACTAGTAAAGACATAAACTTACACACACACACACACACACACACCCACACACACACACACACAACACACCACACCCACACCGCACACACACCACACACCACACACACACACACACACACACACACAACACTCACACACACACATAACCACACACACCCAATTAAGAATCTAAATACAAAATATGAAATGGAAAAGCTGGAGCACTGCAGACAAAAATGCAGTTTACTAATTTTCAGGAAAAATGGTTTCATGCAAAAACTTAGTAGAAAGCTGAGTACCATTTTCAACATATAAAGTATAATAAGCTATAAATCGTGTCTTGACAACGAAAATGAACAATGATTTTGTTTGTACTTGTGGAGCTTTATATATCGGTAAAATGGAAATGATGACATGTTGTCTGGATGAAAAGTGAATTTGTTTGTTTTGGAAATGCATATGTGTATCCAATCAAAAAGAATTTTAAAAATAGACAAAAATCAGTGCTGTTGAGAGAGAATTATAAAAAAAATAGTTATTATAAAAATATATACAATATAAACTTGTTATTTATTTGGGTAGAAATTAAATCCAGGGAGCTATGAATGAGAAGAGAGAGAGGAGAGAGAGAGAGAGAGAGAGAGAGAGAGAGAGAGAGAGAGAGAGAGAGAGAGAGAGAGATGCAGACATACAGACAGCAGACAGAGACATAAAGAGATAAAACGATGGAAGACAACATCAGAGAGTGAACTGGCCATGCGAAGAATGAACTTGCTGCGGATAGCTGATAACCGAGAGGAGTGGAGAAGCTGGTTTGCAAAATCTTCAGTGGTGCCCCACAGATTTACCACACTACTACGGGATAGGTGAAAGTGAAGGAAGCGCAAATGGTAAGAATGTGAGCTCCCTTTCCACATCCCACATATCTTAATCTAATCAAATCCTCCGGCCACATCCACATAACGCATTATTCAAATCTCCACCATCATCCACAAATATCTTTCTTCAAATCACCCACCACAATCCCCATATCATAATCTTAGAATCTCCCCACCACATCCACATATCTTTCTATCTTCAAATATCCCACCACACCCACATATTTTTATCTTAAAATCTCCAACCACATATCTTATCTTCAAATCCCCACCACATCACATAACTAATCTTCAAATCTCCTACTACAAAATCCACGATATCTAAATCACTTCAAAAAAAACTCCCACACTCCACATCCACATGAATATCTTCAAATCACCAACCACCCTCCAAACATATCATATCCTTTCAAATCTCCAACCACATATTCCATAATCCTATCTAATCCATCAAAATCTCATCTCCCACCACAGTCCACACATATCGTATCTTCAAATCTCTCACCCACCAGATCCACAAATCTTAACCTCAAAAATCCTCCCTAACCTCACAACTCCCCCACACCCCAATCTCCCTCAAATCTAAAATCACCCCCCCAATCCATCCACACAAACTCCCCCCCACCACATCCACATAAAACATATATCTACTTACAAATCTTCAAATCTCCCCACCCCACAATTCCACAATAACATATCTCTTACAATCACTCACCACATCACATATCTATTTCTTCCAAAACTCCAACACAAATCTATATCTTCACATCCCGACCAACTTCATCCACAAATCATAACTTCAAATCTCCTACTACAACCACATAATCATATCTTCAAATCTCCCACCACATCCACATGAAATATCATTCAAATCACCAACCACATCCCACATATCTTATCTTCAAATCTCCCACCAATCCACATGAATTATCTTCCAAATCACCAACCACCTCCACATAGCCTATCTCAAATCACCCACAACATCCACATATCTTTATCTTCAAATCTACCACCACATCCACATATCTTAATCCTCAAATCTCCCACCACATCCACATATCTTATCTCAAATCTCCCACCACATCCACATATCTTATCTTCAAATCTCTCCCACCATCCACATAATCTTGTCTTCCGAAATCACCAACCACATAACCCTTTTTGTCTTCAAATCCCCGACCAAATCCACATATCTTATCTTCCAAATCTCCAACCACATATATTATCTTCAAATCAATCTCCAACCACATATCTTATCTTCAAATACTCCCACCACATCCACAATCTTTTATCTTCAATCCCCCGACCACTATCCACAAATCTTTATCTTCAAATCTACCAACCACATAATTATCTTCAAATCACCACCACATATTATTTATCTTCAAATCTCCCACCGCATCCACATATCTTATCTTAAAATCTCCAACCACATCCACCTATCTTATCTTCAAATCTCCCACCACATCCACATATCCTTATCTTCAAACTCTCACCACAACCACAATCTTGTCTTCAAAACTCCAACCACAAATCTTGTCTTCCAAATCCCCGACCACATCCCACATATCTTATCTTCAAATCTCACCAACCACATATATTATCTTTCAATCTCCAACCACATATCTTATCTTCAAATCTCCCACACATCCACATATTTTATCTTCAAATAACCCCGACCACATCCCACATATCTAATCTCAAATCTCCAACCACCATATATTATCTTCAAACTCCAACCTCGACAAATTTTATCTTTCAAATCTACCCACCGCATCCACAATCTTATCTTAAATCTCCAACCACAATCCACATATCTTTATCTTCAAATTCCCCCACTACACATCCACATTCTTCAAATCCCCGACCACATCCCACATATCTTATCTCAAATCTCCAACCACATATCTTATCTTCAAATCCCCGACCACATCCACATATCATATCTTCAAATCTCCAACCACATCCACATATCTTATCTTCAAATCCGAAACCACATCCACATATCTTATCTTCAAATCTCCAACCACATCCACAGATCAAATCTTCCAAATCTCCCACCACATCCACAATATCCTTATCTTCAAATCTCCCCACCACATCCACATATCTTATCTTCAAAACTCCCACCACATCCACATATCTCATCTTCAAATTCTCACCAACCACATCCACATAATCTTATCTTCAAATCTCCCACCACACCACATATCTTATCTTCAAATCCCCGACCCACATCCACATATATATGTTTTGTGTTAATAAAATTTTGTCAGTCCTGAGGTATCTGTGGTGTGTGTGTGTGTTTGCGTGCGTGGCGTGCGCGCGCGCGCGCGCGCGCGCCGTGTGGTGGTGTTGAGTGTGTGTGTGACCGAGTGGATAATGTGTGTGTATTTGTGTGAGTTTGTGTGTAATTTGTGTTGCGTAGTGTGGTTTTCTTTCTCTCTCTCTCTCTCTCTCTCTCTCTCTCTCTCTCTCATCTTCCCTCTCTCTCCTCCTCTCGTCCTCTCTCTCTCTCCTCTCTCTCCTCTCTCTCTGGAAGGGTGGGTTGGCGTGGGGTGGGGTAGGGGTAGGGGGGTGTTGTGTAGTGGTTGTAGTGTGTGTGTAATGTGTGAAGGTTGGTGTGTGTGTGTGTTTGTGTGTGTGTGTGTGTGTGAGTGTGGTGTTTGTTGTGTGTGTATTATTTACGCATGGTGTGAGTGAACAAAAAATAACGTGAGTGCATTTGTTTACACAGTGATGTTTTGTGATATGAGTGTTTGTGTGTGTTTGTGGGAGTTTTTGTGTGTGTGTTTAGTGTGTATAGTGTATGTGTGTGTGTTGCTGTGTATGTGTGAATTTGTGTGTTTTGTGTGTGTGTGTATTATGTGTGTGCGCGCGCGACGTGTGTTGTGTGTGTGTGGTGTGTGTGTGTGTGTGTGTTTTAGTCATTTATACCGTGGATCATGAATCAGCATTACGTGCTTTTTTTTACATCCAGTGCCTCGTGTGTATGCGGTTTTGTTTTGTGTCTGTTCATGGTATGGGTATAAGGAATTAATTATGTCCCTGTTTTTTCATCATTGTTCTGCCTATTGACTGTTTTCCTACTCGTGTCGCTTTCTTTAATTTAGCGTATGTGCGTTTGGTGTGTGTGTGTGTGTGTGTGGTGTGAGTGTGTGTGTGTGCGCGCGCGCGCGCGAGCGAGGTGTACTGAATATCTATGTTAGTGAGTCCTAAGTGTATCTCTGTCATCCTTCAGTCCTGACTGTCTATTGCGTGTAAGGTGCATGGCGTGCGTA
>CM054161.1:11576469-11591469 GCA_028751875.1 Rapana venosa | reverse complement strand
TCACCTCCTCTATACAGGTAGTCCCACAGACCTGCCCAACGACCACAACATTCTGGAACCTTTCCTTCATCACTGACCCCTTGTACGGAGGATGGTTGTGAAAATTGGCACTTCTGCAGTCCTGGTGTTCGAACATGTCGCAACTTGATGACCATCGCTAACCTTCGGCTGTAATCACTCCAGCTGTTCAGCCATGAACTTGTATCTTACCGCGCTGGCCATCCTCTGACACTGCCATGCTGTACAGCACTGCGCTGCCATGTCGTGAAGAAAGGTCACGGATTTTCGATATGTACTCACTCACCACAGCGGTGTGTAAAAGCGCTGACTGGAGCAAACGCATTCAGCCAATGGCCATCACGTCCATTTGGGTTGCTTTGACGATCCAGCGAGCACTTTCGGTGGTGTGTGTCCGCATCGCGTGAAACGTGATTGTTACTCAAGAGAAAAGTGTGACTGACATCGCGGTTGTGACATGGTGTGTGGTCCTGACTTGGTCTCATGTCCTCATGCTACAACAATGTTCACATCACCAGCAACGTTACCTCAGCAAGGTGTACCTTTTGGGTGTCTCAGAGCTTATCAACACTTTTGGATCAACTACTGGTTCAAGCATACTTGTTATCACAACCGACATTCCCTTGATCCTTCTGTTTAATCCTAACGGTACTCTTGGTTGAACTGCCCTGTCTGTGAAAGAAGCTCAACAGCCGTTTTTCATCGTCTGCTCAGAGGGACAGGAAAGGGACAGAAAAGAAAGCTTCGTCTTAACCTTGACCATCATTGTCGTGTCCACCTCTTTCATAATAACCACGCTTCCATTCTTGACTACAACACCTTTTATCAACACTTTGCCTCTCAGATGACAGCCCTCCCGAACGTTTCCATTACTTTATCTATGATTTGTTCGTAGTTTTTGGCCTTGGCTAACTTTGGGTGGAACTTTTAACCTCTACTTATGACTGGGACAAAGTTTAGCCTCGATTTTGTAATAATCTTTCAAAATGCTGTGAGGTGTGTGACGTCAACGTCAGGAATCCAATCAGGTGAAGAAGTGCCAATTACCGCGGCAGGAAGTGGTCATATGAAGATACACAATGAAGAGGAAAAACAATGATGATTTTAAAATTGGTAAAAATTTTTATTCATAATTTTTTGTTGCAACAATGTGATACAATTTTTCTGCAGGAAATGGTCATTGACAACAGACACAGAACTAGAAAATAATGATGAGTTTCAGAATTGTAGCATGTTTCTGTAATATCTTGTTTATACAATATTACAAAGTTCAGATGTCATTTGATTTACTGCCAAGTAAGATGTATAGATTTTGGTACGGTAGACAGGGTACAGTAGGGTACAGTATGGTATGGTATTTTATGTTTATTATGTTTGTATATTATGCCATACTATGCTCTGTTATGTTATGTAATAAGGTGTGATGTGCTGCTCTGCATTGCTGTGTACTGCAGTGCAGTGCAGTGTGGTACATTGCATTCTTTTTGCATTGCTGATATATGAGGTATAAAAGTGGATATGCGAAGTGTGTGTGATATTTGTTGTGTGGTGTATCAGGGTCTCTCATGCCATTATTCTTCTGTTGTTATCCATCGTATTTAGAGTTATAACTAACAGGGTAGTCAAAGATCAAGTACTAGTTTTCATTGAAATACTATATTTTTTATACTCGGAGATAAAGTTCTCATTTATGATTATCGCATTGCCATTAGTTTACAAAGAGGACTAGCTTTGCTTCAAAACAATTTGAACACCGTAGACAGTTACAAAAAACACGGCAAAGAAAAGCCACACACTTTGGTGATAGTTGTGCAGATTCAGGTCTTCAACAGATTTATAAATACGAAATAAATGTATTTTTAGTACTTCAAATCAGACACATTCATAAAAATTCATGGCTAAGATTAAACAAAAAATAGAAATAATATCAAAAATATCATCTGCTTGAGTCATTGTCTGAAAGTGAAAGGGGAACTGGTAACCTCGTGCAAATGCTTGGCGCTCATCCCTCAAAGCAAAGAAGCATCAGAAGAAGACATCTATCAAAAGGCAGAGTTTGTTGCAAAAAGCCAAAAGACTCTATGTCCTCACTGGTGCAAGCATTTCAAGTGAAAGGGGTGTACCCGATTACAGATCTGAAGGAGAAGGCATGTATGCGAGAAGTAATAATAATAATAAAAATAATGTATGGAATATATAACAGCGCAGAATTCTTGAAGAGCAAGAAATCAAGCTCTCAGAGTTTTTAAAATTTAATATCGAGGATAATGGAATAAGCACTCCATTCATTTTTTACATCCCTTCACGTGTTTAAGCTGATTTTTGTAAATTATGACATCTGTTCCCCGGCACACAATGGCCCTACTCTTTCGGAAAAAAAGCCGTACAGGATTTAAGCTTGTGCGCAAGATGTTACTGCATGCGTTCGCACACGGCCTCGGTTTTATAGACCTCATCCGAAATAACAGCTGATCCAATGAGTATGCAGACTTTTTTTAAAAAAAGTTCTGACCTTAACCTGAGGTATTGGGCAAGAAACTATGTAGGCTGGCCAAGAATTCCGTCCTTTGAACCAAACGAGAGCCACCACATTCTCAGTCAGTGGGAACAAGAAGGAAAAATTCATTGGCTGGTGGCACAAAGTAGATGCCCTCCACTATTTATTTATTAATGAATTCATTCATTCATTTATATCGAGGATAATAGAATAAGTACTCATGTGATTTTGTACATCCTGTCCCCGTGTATATGCAGTTTTGAAAATTTTGTCATCCTTTCCCACAGCACACAATGGCCAACTCATTTAAAAACACACCCCAACCGCCCCCACACCACCACCACCACACCACACAACCAACCCCACACCAAAAACAAAAAACCCACCCCCACCACAACAAACACAAACCCACACAAAACCCCAAACACAAAACCAACCACCCACCCTTCCTTTCCTCTCTCTCTCTCTCTCCTCTTCTCTCTTCTCTCTCTCTTCCCTTCTCTCTCTCTCTTTTCGGATGGAAAAAAAACCGGGGCCCGCGTGCGAACGCCGCAGAACATCTTGCGCGCCTAAAACCCGCCCGTTTTGGGAAGGTGGGCCCTTTGTGTGCACTGGTGGGAACGGATGACAAAGTACAAAACGCGTACAAGGGGGGACTGGATTAAAATAAAAGCACATGATTGCTTTTTTCATTATCCCGAAATGAAAGAATAAAATGAAATGAAACTCCTCTCATAATCACTTCTGAAGTAACGTACACATTCTGATAAAAACGACTTTTCACTTATTTTATTTTATGTAAAAATGTTTTTCACATTCCCTTTCATAAGAGGTGGGCCTTTTTGTTTCTTGGGTCTGTGTCTGGTCGTTCCCCCCCTCCCCCCCCCCCCCCCCCCCCCCCCCCCCCCCCCCTCTTCTCTCTCTCTCTCTCTCTTTTATTTCTTCTTTGGGGGGGGGGGGGGGGGTTGTTGGGGGGAGCGTTTTGAAAAGGGTTTTTTCCCCCTTTTTTATTGTGAAATGTTATTTGGGGTTTTAAAATATTAAAGATTTTCCCCTACGGGGGGGACGGATGAAAAAAAAACACATATGTGCTTTTTCTTATCCCGAAAAAAAAAATTTTCTTTCTTCTCTCTCTCTCCTCTCTCTCTCTCTCTCTCTCCTTCTCTGTCTTCTTCAAGTCTTTTCCAAATTCCCACAAAAAAACCCCGATTTTACGCCCGGTTATTTCCTTTCACCCAAAAAGCGCTTTCCAAATGTCTTCGGGGCCGTAAAGCCCCCCTGAAAAGGACACTGCAGTTGCGGGTTTTTTGGGGGATTCGGGGGCGCCGGTTTGACCTACCCAATTCATGTAAAAAAAAAAAAAAAATTTAAAAGAAAGGTGTCCAAAACCATGCGGCTTTGGGGGAAACGGGGCTCAGAGCCCAGTTTCTCTGAGGCCAGCTATTGAGGGGGGGGCCCCCCCTCTTTCCTCGTGCTTTCCTTCCTGACCTAAATTTGTACCCAAAAATTATGTTGCAAAGGGCTTTTTTTTTCTCAAAGGTTGGGCCAAATCCGAACGAACCTAAAACTTGGTATATTTTTCCTCTTAGGGCTTTTTTTTTTGTTAAAAATCGAACAAAATCAAAAAAAAAAGGGGTCAAAAATTTTATTTTTTCAATTGAATAGCCCCCCCCACAAGAACTCCTACCTGTGCGGTCATGGATGCTTGGGGATCTTAGAAATGCCCCAACATCACCTCAGGGGGGATCACCTCTCTTAAGGGTCCACGATGCCCAAGACCAAAAATTCGGAACCCTTTTCCTGTCTCATGACCCCTTGGCGGGGGGTTTGGGAAAATTGGCCTTCTGAGTCCTGGTTTTTTGGAAACATTCGGCAACTTGGACATCGCTATCCTTCGGCGTACCCCCGTGGCCCCATGAATTTTAAATTGACCGCGGGGCCCATCTTGACAGGCCAGCTGACAGCACTGCGCGCCCAGGCGGGAAAAGGTCAGGATTTCGATATAAAACTCACCCCACACAGCGGTGTGAAAAAGCGCTGCTGGAGACAAACGCCAGCCAGGCTCAGCGTACTTTTTGGGGTTTTGACGATCCAGCGGTTTCGTGGTGGGCCGCACGCGTAAAACGTTTTGTGTCTCAAAAAAAATTTGGACTGTTGGGTTGTGAGAGGTGGGGGTTTGACTTGGTTCATTTCCTTATGGAAAACTTTGTTCAAATCCCCAGCAAGGGTACCCGAAAGGTGTCCCTTTGGTTTCAAGCTAAACCTTTTGGATCAATAGGGGTCAAACGACTTGTTTATCCAACCGTCTTTCCTTATCCTTCTGTTATCAGTAACGGTACTTTTGGTTGGAAACTTGCCTGTCTGTGAAGAAGTCCAGGTTTTTATCTTTGTAAAGGGGAAGGAAAGGGCAGGAAGAAAAAGCTTCGTCAAACCCTTGACATCTTGGTTCCACTGCTTCAAAATAACCACGCTTCTTTCATATCACAACCCTTAATCAATTTTGCCTCTCAGGTGACACTCTCGCGTTTGATTACTTTATCTATGATTTGTTGTAGTTTTTGGCGGGCTAATTTGGGGTGGAATTTTTTCCCTCTACGTAGACGGGGCAAAGTTTGGGCGCGTTTTTGTGAATATTCTTTCAAAAGCGTGGGGGGTTGACAGCGCAGGACCCAATCAGGGGGAAAAATGCCAATTTACCGCTGCGGGAAAAGTGGTCTAGAAGATACACAATGAAGGGAAAAAACAAGATGAGTTTAAAATTTTGTTAAATTTTTTTTTTCTTTAAATTTTTTTGTTTGCACAATGTTACATTTTTTCTGCAGGAAATGGTCAATTGATAACAGACAAGAAATTGAAAATAATGATGAGTTTCAGAATTGTTGCATGTTTCTGTATACTTTTTTATAAAAATTACAATTCAGAGTCATTTGATTTACTGCAAGTAAGATGTATGATTTTGGTCGGTAGACGGGGTACGAGGGACAGTATGGTATGGTTTTTTATGTTTTTAGTTTGAAAATTTTTTTCCATAAATGCTTGTTATGTTATTTAAAAGGTTGATGTGCTTTTGCTTGCTGGTAGCATGCAGTGCGTGTGGACATTGCATTTTTTTGCATTGCGTGTATATGAGGTATAACGGGGGCGGAGTGGTGTGGTGGGTGTTCAGGTTTTCATGCCTTATTTTTCTGTTGTTATCCATGTTTTTTAAGTTTATAAACAGGGGGGCATAGTCGAGTAGAGTTTCTTTAAATACTATTTTTTTTTATATTAGTTCTTTTATTATCAGCGTTTCCATTGTTACAAAGAGGATACTTTGCTTCAAAAAAATTTGAACCCGTGACTTAAAAAAAAACCCGGAAAAAAAACCCCACCTTTGGTGGGAAAATTTCGATTTCCCAAAAAAAAATTTTTAAACCAAAAAAAATTTTTAAAATTCAAAAGCAATTAAAAAAAATGAAAAATTTAAAAAAAAAATAAAAAAATATCAAAAATAATTGTTGAAGTGAAAGGAAAGGGGGTGGAAAAATCGTCATTGGGGGACCCCCCAAAAAAGACATCAAAGAAAAATTTCAAAAAAACAAGGTTTGCCCAAAGAAAAAATTAGTTTGGTGCGCTTTTCAAGGAAAAGGGGGGGGGCCCCAAATTAAAAAAATTAAAAAATAAAATAATAATAATAATTATGGAATTTAAAAAGCGCTGAACTTGTAGGCAAGAAAAACAAATTTTTTAAAAAATTAGGTAATAAAAGGGAAATTTTTTTTTTTACACCATACGTGGTTTGGGGTTTTAAAAATTTTTTCCTTTTTAAAAAACAATGGGCCCCCTCTTTCAAAAACGGAGCAGGGTTTAAATTTTTGCGCAAATTTCTGCATGGTTCGCCACGGGCCCCGGGTTTTTAGTTCATCCAAAAAAAGCTGATCCCTGGTTGCAGACTTTTTTTTAAAAAATTTTTTCCCCTTAACCCGGGTATTGGGGAATTGTAGGTGGCCCCGTTCCCTCCTTTAACCAAAAGAGAGCCCCACATTTCCCTTCAGTGGGAAAAAGAAAGGAAAAATCATTTGGTGGTGGACAAAATTAGATGCCCCCATTTTTTATTAATGAATTTATTCTTTTTATTGAAATAAAAGAATAAAAATTTTGTTATTGTCCCCTGTGGTTTGATTTTTTTTTTCATTTTTCCCCACACAAAAGGCCTCTTTTAAAAAAAAAAGGTTTAAGTGAGGCAAATTGTTTGCGGCGTTGCACAGGGGGGGTGGTTTATAAACTTTTTTGGAAGGTTTGGGGGGGGGTGGGTTGTCGGGAACCCAGGGAAAACCCCGAACGGGGTTCAAAATTTTACATAAAGGGGCCCAAATTTTTAACCAAAGGGGCCCCCCCACCAAAGGGGGGGCCAACAAAACAAACAGCTCCGTCTCCCTGTCGTCTGTCTGTTGTTGTGTTTTAACCTATAAAGCTTGCAGCGTCAAAAAACAATCGGGGGAAAAAACCGGGACGGGTACAAGGATGTGTTTGCCCCAATTTTTTGCGGCAATTTTTTTTGTGGCAGCCCAAATACTTTGACCGTCAAAAAAATCTTGTGGTGTCCGGGGTTCAGTCTTTTGGGTGGGGTTGGGCCCCGCTTTTTTGGGGTTTAAGGTGGGGCCGCCCCTTTTTAAAATGCAAAATGGGTCAAAAAGCAAAACCGTTTTAAAATAGGGGTTTAATTTTGAACCCGGGGGTTTTATTAAATAAGTTCAAAATTTATTTCTAACCCCGATGTTTTTTATAAAAAAATTTCATTTTTTCTATGGGAAAAAAGAAAATCCTTCATGGTAACATGGGGAAAAACAAGGGGGGGGGGGGGGGGGGTTTTGGGGGGGGGGGGGGGGGGGGGGGGGGGGGGGGGGGGGGGGGGGGGGGGGGGGGGAAAGGGGGGGGGGGTTTTGGGGGGGGGGTTTGGGGGTTTTTTTTTTGGGGGGGGGGGGGGGGGGGGGGGGGGGGGGGGGGGGGGGGGGGGGGGGGGGGGGGGGGTTCCTGCCCTTCCCCCCTCCCCTCTAAAAATTTTTTTAAAAAAAGAACTTTTCCCTTCCTGGGGCCCCCCCCCCCCTTCCCTTTTCAAAAAAAAAACCCCCCCCTCCTCGCTTTCCCCCTCAAAACCCCCCCTTCCCCTCCCCTGGGCCCATACGGGTTTTTAAAAATTTTTTTTCTAAAATTAAAAAACTCCCCCCAAATGTTCCCCCCCAAACCACTTCCCCCCCCCCCCCCCTTTCCCCCCCCCCCTTTTTTTTAAAAAATTTGAATAAATTTTTTTTCCCTCCCGGCAACCCCCCACCCTCAAAAATTTTCCCCCCCCCCCCCCCGAAAAAAATTTTAAAAAAAAAAACCCCCCCCCTAGCTGTTGAAGGCGGGACAGATTTGAGAGAAACAGCGGGGAAGAATATGACCCTGGAAATAAGTTTTTGGGGTGGATTTTAAGTGTCATAAGTAGGGTTTTGGGAAAAGTGAGAGTGGTAGGGTATTCCAGATCACTGGACCAGAAATAGGGAAAAAGCACCGACCAGCAGTTGAATCTAGGTGTTTGTAAGCACATGGCATCTGTATCAAGGAGACAGAGAAAATAGACAAGGAGAAGATGACAGGAAGAAAAAAGAATAAGGTTCAGGTTCAAGGTTTGCTTTCTGGGCAAGTTTAATGCCTCTACGTAACTGTGACAGTTTACTCACCATTAAAGGTACCTGCATGCTGACTTCAGGGATGATGTCTCACCACAACATTGCTGTGCATATCTTTTGAGTTGGGTTTTGGCTATTTCTATTTTTTCTTAAGAAGACCATCTATCCCTACCACCACAAAATGGCCTACTCTTGGAAAAGGGAGATTTGGGTTTTAACTATTTCCCTACGGGTAACCCGATACAGGGTAACCAACCATCTACTAACCTTTCCCTCCGTATCACCCACTACTGGGTTACGGTAGCACACAAATGTGCACAGTGCACGTGTAATGGGAAAGAGTGGTTCTCTCCCTTAACTTGGGGAGAGTGTTAATGTGTGCCCAAGTTGTTGTCTCTGTTTTCACACAGGATCACAGTGTGTAATCTCACCCAAAGGACTTTCAGGGAAGTGGAGTCAGTACTGACTTTAACTCCAGGGGAGAAATTCTCTTAAAACAGTGCCCCAGTGGTGGCTTGAACCTGGGCCATCAAATCACACAAGCTCAATGCTCTAACCACTTGGCTATGCTGTACCCCCTGTGCTCATTATGGATGCTATTCCAGACCACAAGCTTTGTCACTTGATGATGTAAGCAAGATTCCAAGATATGTTCGTATGATTTGGACATTTTGTAGAGGCTATTGTTGGTGGTGCAAATGTCTTAACATCTCTCTCTCTCACTTCTCTCACCTATCCCATAGTCCTTTTGGACCATGGGGAAACTAATGGAGAATTTGCAACCAGCATCCTCCACTCCCTGTGGTCCTCTGCTTTCCATAGCAATGAATTCCAGTCAAGGCCAGTTCCACTCTCTGATATTGTCTTCCCATCGTTTTCTCTGTCTGCCTCTTCGTCTCCTTCCTTGTACTGTTCCCTGTAGGACAGTCTTGGCCAGTCCAGATGTTTGTGTGATGTGTCTGAACCAATAGCATACCAAATGGTATTCTCCATTAATGTAATCCTTCACTGGTGTTGTGTCCTAACTATTCATATTACACTTACTGTACTTCAAAACGCTTTGTTGAAGTATTCCTACAACATTTTAACCTTGGCTGGGGGAAAGTGAGTGCTCCATTCACTGAGCTATAGTACCATTTTAAAATAGTTTTAAATGCCTAATCATGTTCAGCCCAAGAGAAGTTACTCATGCTACTTACTGAACTGGTCTTTTAATTGAGTTCCCTCCCTTTAACTGTCATTTGCTTTGTGTGTGTGCTTTTGGACTTTTTCTTTTGTCACCGTGAGTCGACGAATTTTCATAACGAAATGGTGAAAAAGGGAGGGTACTGCGAAAGAGGCGTTTGGCCAATTTTTGAAAGTGATTCCTACCCCAGGGTCAACGGGTTTAGTGTGAATAAAAGGATTTTTTTTGGGAAAATTGTGTGAAACTTAAACTTTGTGGGAATATGTTTATATATTATAAAATTTATATATATAATTTAATAAATAAATATTATTATATAAAATAGCTAAAAAAAGCATCCAATTTTTTCAGTTAAAATAGACTCAACTCCATTGGATTTTTGGGAAAAAAAATCTCTTGAAAGTTTAATTGGCCCTAATGGTGGGGCACACCCACACCCCCCTTTTAGGAACCAAGGTTTTCCAAGTGAACCCCCTGAAAGATGAGTGGCATCCATGCTTGGGTTTCATCAAATTTATGAAAAAAAGGGAAAAAAAGGGTAAAGGTGTTCCCATAACCTTGTGTCAAAGGGAAAGAAAGGCATCAGGACCTCAACTTCTCCAGGGGCCAGTTTTGAGGGCGGCCATCTTTCTCCCTCGTGCTCCCCCTTCCCTGATCCAAAGAGGGCAGGTACCTTGGCAGTGGGTAAAGGGGGGGCTTACTGAACCCAAGGATGCGTTGGGTCACACACCCAAACTTGGAAACAGCTCAATGTGCTTTAATTTTTTTGGGGAAAGTGAGGTGGGGGGTGGATCGTTGGTTAGAGGTAACTTGCTAAAAACCCAAAAGTCGGGTCGAAGTGTGGGTGTTGGAAATCCTTTTTGGACTCGAAACTTTTCCCCTACCCTTTTGCCAGAGTGGTGGGGGGTGCTAGTCTTTGATGAGACAAAAAATGAGGTCCTGTGTTACAAATTTTTCCCAGTAAAAAAAACCCAAAACGGGGGGGGGGGGGGGGGGGGGGGGGGGGGGGGGGGGGGGGGGGGGGGGGGGGGGGGGGGGGGGGGGGGGGGGGGGGGGGGGGGGGTGGGTTTTACACAAAATTAAAGGCACGTAAAAAACCCAGGGCAAAGGGTTGTCCCGGGCAAAATTCTTAAAAAAAAGCCACTTAAAAGGGAAAAAACTACGTTGAAGAAAAAAAAAGGGTGGCGCTGTTTTGTGGCGAGCCTTCCCAAAGGGAAGACCCCGAATTTCAGGAAAAAATTTCTGGTGATTAAAGGGGATAAATAAAAAAAAATAAAAAAAAAATGGTTCCTGCCAGTTAAGAAAGGATTAAAAAGGGAACGCTGTTAGTGTTTTTAAATTGGAAAAAGGGAATTGTGAATGATTATTTTGGGTTTCTTTTTCCAGCTTTACTGTGATTCCCAAAGGAGTAATGCAGAGATTGACACAATCTGTCTGGGGGGGGTTTTTAAGAAAACAACGCTCCAAGTTTCTTTTTCCCCCTCATTCAGCCTCTCAGCTGTTTTCATTCCATCCCATCCGCCCAGCTGGTGCTATTAGCAGGAATGACCACACTTGGATTTGGTAAAAGGAAGGGGTGTGCTCAATTCAGCATCCTAAGCATTCTCTTTTGTGTAAGGAGGCAGATAAAATTCATATCTGTACCTGCTTTTAAACACACACACCACCCAAAACCCCACCACGCGCCACACACAACGCACACACATTGGGGAAAAGCTATATCTAGCGCCACTTTTCCCAAATCTTGATACCATCACATAAAATTTATACACTGATAAACCTAGCAAATTGAAAAGTAATGTAGCATCTGTTATTTAATTTAATAATTATTTTTTACAGAATTATCGTTACTTTTTCTTATCTTTAAAGGGGAAGCTTGGTTAGCAAAAATCTTCAGTGTGCCTAGCAGTCGTATAGACTTTTGGGTAGGGTACAGAATTGAAGATGACAAGTATATTGGGTCCTAACTTTACTGATATCCTGTCTTTCAAGTTTTTAAAACAGTTTATTCACTTCAAATAAGGTTCTTTCTTGCCCATTTTGAAAAAAAGTTGTCAAAACTCTTATTGTTTTCCATTATTAGGTAAGGTAAAAGGAAACAGGAGTCCCATAACCTTTAAGGTGTAGGGAGCAGCGTCAGAGACCTCACTTTTGGGAAGCATATTGAGGGAGCGCCATCTCCTCTCCTCGCTGCTTTACTCCCTGACCCAAAGAGGGCGGTACCATTTTCAGCTGGGTGAAAGGGGGAAACTGGTATGAGCCAAGGCGCCCCAACCGGCCCTCGATGCTGTTTAAACTTGCTGGGAAAGAAGTTGCTCTGACCACTGAGCTATCCCGTCCCCATTATATCTGTACCAGTTTTGGAAACGTCTCCACTTCCTGTCAAAATGTGCACCATCTGTGACGTAAGATGATTATTAGTGGAAGATTATATCCAAAACCAACCAAACTAATAGTCAAGAACCCCTTTCTAAACTTGGTACCAGTCAGACAGTACAAATAAAAATTCCACGCAAAGTTCCAAGGCAAAACACGAGGAAAAAAATCATACAGAAAATAAAAACGCTTGGAACCCTTCTTTCAAACATATTGTAAAGATTATTTTGATCATCAAGGGGGCAGACAAAAAGCTTGGGAAGGGGTAAAGGTCAGGTTTTTTGAAGCACCCTTTTTTTGCGGGGAGTTTTAAACTTTTTTGGGGGGGGAAAACGTCTTTCCCGCTTTTCACACACAAAGCTTCCAGCCCAAAAACAAAGATCAGAAAAACACAGAAGAAGAGAGTAAATAAAAAATCCCCCCACCCCAAAAAGTGACCCCAAAATTTTTGATTCATCAAAAGCAACGACATGCCGTTTTTTGAAGCAATTTTTAACGTACCGTGGGAAAAAGCAGACAGAGTCCGGGTGACAAAACGATGATGACGTTCTTGGGGAACATAATATTCCCGGTAGGCCAAAAACAAAACCGCCGTGAGCTGTTTGTCACAAGAAGCCCGGTGACAATGCAAAGCCCTGTTATCAACCAAAACAAAACCTTAACTCCACGTGAATTACATGCATATCCTTTAAAGGAATGGGCCCGAGTAAAGAAAAAAAGTAACCGGGGTCCGGTCATTCACGTTTTTATTTGCCAAAAAACGAATTGGTAGGTCATGTGGCATCAGTTTTCCGACATTTCAAACACCAGAACTAACAGGCAGTCTTCCCGAACACCCCGTCCAGTTCCTCTCCCCTACGGGATGACCCTAAGATGTGTCTGCTTCTTTCCCGTTGGGTATCACCCAGGAGGCGTTGGTGTTGGGAAGCTTTGTTGAAATTTGGTCCCATTATGGCTTTTGGTATTGGTATTGTTTGGCTAAAAATTAGGGATTCTTTTGGCAGACAGGAAAAAAAAAAGGGGTAGGGGCCCCCTTGGGCGAGACATTTTTTCCCCGGGAAAAAGCAGCCAAAATTTTTTATGCAGAAATCTGCCGTTATTTAAACTAGTAGAAAAAACAATAAAAAATTTAAAAACTTTTTTATCGAAAAAAAAGGGATGGTTTTGACTAAAAAGAGTTGGGGGAGGGTTTTTTTTCTTAAATTTTCCCCAAAACAGTGGGCTTTGTTCTTAAGGGGAGTGTAAAGAGAAGAGTCCAAACAACTTTTTTTTAATTTTCAATTTAAAAATGATGTTGGCAAAAATTTTTATGAGTGAAGTTCCTTGTGTTTGTTTATGGGATTCGATTCTTCACCCAATGAAAGTGTACAAAATCTCTTTATGGCTTCTAATTTTTAATGAAATGATTTTTTTTAATTGATAAAACAAATCCCTTTAAAACGTAACTAAAAAAGGTAAAGGGGTGTTTAAAACCTTGTGGTCGTAGGGGAGCGAGGCGTCAGGACCTAACTTCTTAAGGCCGAAAATAAGGGGGGCGCCCATCTCTCCCCCTCGCTGCTTTACCTTTCCAAAGAGGCGGTACCCAAAAACGCTGCGTGAATGGGGGGACGTACTAAACCCAAAGGCACACAAACAGTCCCCCACCAAACGGGTAACCATGCTCGATGAGCTTTCCTTAAAGTGGGGGAAAGCGAGTGCTTAAACACTGACTATCCCGCCCCCGCCAACAAGACCAAAACTTGCACCACACACAAAAACCCCCACACCACACCCCAACAAACAGTTTTCTTTAAAGATGAAAAAGACTTTAACGGTTTTTGCATTCTCGTTGTAAATTTTCCGTTTTAAAAAAAAACCCTAAAATGGGTGCGTGAAACTCTTTGTTTCTTTCCCATTATGGGAACGTTAAAAACACGGTACAACACTACCCCACTACCTATATGGGGGTTTAAAAAATGGGTTCCCCCAAACGAAAAAATTTCCCTTTGGGTAAACCTGGGCACTAGCTAGGAAAAGAAGTGAAAAAAAAGGGGAAAAGGCTTCAAAACCCACGCCCTGCTTTGAATGGGTTTCTAAAACCCTTTGCCCTTCGGGCTCGGGGGACAACAGTCGCATTTTTTGTACCCCGCATAGGGGGGGTGAAGTTTTTCCTTTTTTTGGGGATAATTAGGAAAAATGGCTGAGTTTTCTCTGTTTGAAGTATGTAAAAAATAGTAGGGGAAGAATGCATAATTGTTTATGAGTTGCATGTTGTAGTAGTATTTTTGTGTTTTGTATTTTGTATTCTGTCGTCGTTGTGTTATGTCGTAGTCTGTCTGTGGGGTCTTATGTTTTTAGTATGATGTTGTATATTTTGTATGAATGTTTGTAGTATGTATGGGGACGGGATAGCCCGGGGTCGGAGCACCGCTTTCCCCCAGCCAAGTTTAAGCAGCGTCGAGCGGGGTTACCATTTGGGATGGGTGACCTTTTTGCGCCCCTTTCCCTTCAGACAGTTCCCCCTTTCACCCCGGGGGAGGGAGAGGGCGCCCCCCCTCAAATGCTGCCCCTGGAAGTGAGGTCCTTGACCCCTCGCTCCCCCTAGAACCCTTTTAAAGGGTTTTGGGACCCTTTACCTTTTTAAAATTTTTTTTCTAGTATGTAGTAGTTTGTTTGTCTGTCTGTTGGAGAGAGGGAGAGGCAAAAGCAAAATTTTTTTCAGGAGAATAAAAGATTTAGTTACAGAGACGTTTCATAGCTCTTTAAAAAGCAAGGAAAAAACCCCACATAGATTATTATTTAAAAATAGTAGATAAGATTTATATATGCTATCTATTATTATTATCTATCTATTATCTATCTATTATCTATCTATCTTCATCTATCTATCACTATCATCACTATCTATCTATCATCTATCTATCTGTATGTGTGGTGTGTGTGTGTGTGTGGTTGTGTGTGTGTTGTGGTTTGGTCTTCATTTTTCTTTTTTTACAAAGTGATATAGTGAGTGCATGGGTACATATTTGTGTGTGCTCAAGTATTTACTGATGTCTGTAAAGGGGGGTAGTGAGCATCAAACTCATATTTGTATCAATGCTACAGATTGGGGTGTGTGTGTGTGTGGTGTGTGTGTGTGTGTGTGTGTGTTTTTGGGGTGCTTTTTTTACAATGCCCGGTTGGTTTGTCTGTCCCTTTTCACTGTTGTTTGGTTTTTGTTGTTGTTCTTTTTGTTTTGTTTGCTTTTTTGTCTGTTTTTTTTTTTTGTCTGTATTTTGACTGTCCTTTTTCTA
>CM054161.1:11571413-11573913 GCA_028751875.1 Rapana venosa | reverse complement strand
ATTTTTTTTTTTGGGGGGTGTACTTTAAAAAAAGAAAAAAAATCTGCAAATTTAGCAATAATTTGACATGATTACTCGAGTTTGCTTTCAAATCTGCAGGGCATTTGGATGGGGGGGGGGGGGGGGGGGGGATTTGTAGGGGGGGGGGGGGGGTTCTTTCTCATCTACTGTGCGCCACCCAATCAGAGACAACTTTTGCTTTGTTACATGTTAATCAATGACGATGAGGATGAAGAAACAATGCTGCCATAGAAAGTGCGTGTGCTTTGAGACTGCATGACAGGGCTGTACTCTACGCTTCCTATCTCATTTTTATTTATTTTATTTTATTCTTTTATATCGAGAAAAGTGGAATAAGCACTTATTTGCTTTTTTTTAACATCCAGTCCCCGTGTGTATGCGGTTTTGTACATTCTGTCATCTGTTCCTTCCGACACACAATGGCCTACTTTTACGAAAAGCGGAACAGGATTTTGACGTGTGCGCAAGATGTTCTGCGTGCGTTCGCACACGGGGCCTCGGTTTTTAGTCTCATCCGAAGGACTTTTGGGGAGAGTGGAGTCTGCACTGATGATAACTCCAGGGGAAAATATCCCCCTTGAAACGAGAATCGAACCCGGGTCGTCAGATTGCGAGCGCAATGTTCTAACCACTAGGCTATCCCGTCCCCCCACGGTATCTTAACATATCCCGGCGTCAACCAAGCCCCGAGGGATACATACACCTGCAGTGTTGGTCAGGTCATTTTGAGCGTCACTCTCAAAATCTCATCCGTAAAGTGGATGAAACTCGACTGTGTGGTCCCAGTCTTCCCACTGAGCCCACAGCACACTCACTCTGAGTAAGAGCCGGCCAGAGTCCGAAAAATCCCTATGACTCTTATGGGATTCGAACCCCAAACCTTCAAGCCCGTAACCCGAGTCACCAAAGGGTCAGTTTTGCTTTAAGATCCTAACCAAGGCAGGTCAGTGTGCTATGACGGGATAGCCTAGTGGTTAGAACATTGCGCTCGCAATCTGACGACCAGGGTTCGATTCTCGTTCAAGGGGGATATTTTCCCCTGGAGTTAACATCAGTGCCGACTCCACTCTCCCAAAAAGTCCTTCGGATGAGACTATAAACCTAGGCCCCGTGTCCTAACGCACGCAGAACATCCTTCGCACACGTTAAATCCTGTTCCGCTTTTTGTAAGAGTAGGCCATTGTGTGCCGGTGGGAACAGACGACAAATTTACAAAACCGCATACACACGGGGACTGGATGTAAAAAAAGCACATAAGTGCTTATTCCATTATCCTCGATATAAAAGAATTAAATATATAAATAAATGACTATTGCCCTTGAGAAGAGATTCAACAAGGGGTAGTTAAGAAAGCCATCGGGAGCAATGCTTTCAGACTTTTGGCCCGAAACTTTTCCCCCTTCCTTTATATTAGACCATGAGTGGTAGTCTGGGCGCTAGTCTTTCGGATGAGACGATAAACCGAGGTCCCGTGTGTTACACGAAATTATTCAGCGCACGTAAAAGAACCCACGGCAACAAGAGAGTTGTCCCTGGCAAAATTCTTCGGAAAAAAAGCCACTCTGATAAGGAAACAAATACAGATGCAGACCAAAAAAAAAAGGGGTGGTGGCGCTGCTCTTGTGGTGACGTGCTCTTCCCGGGGGAGAGCAGCCCGAATTTCACGCAGAGAAATGTGCCCTGACTTAAAGTGGTATAAAGAAATAAAGAAAGAAATAAACATGTGGCTTGAATTGAATACCCGTTAAATTTGCTGCCACCTTCCTTCTTTAAATGACTGCCTGACTGGCTGACTGGCTGGCTGACTGATTGACTGGCTGACTGGCTGATTGGTTGGCTGACTGACTGGCTGGCTAACTGATTGACTGGCTGTCCGGCTGGCTGATTGACTGATTGACTGGCTGACTGGCTGATTGGTTGGCTGACTGTCTTGATGGCCAACTGGCTGACTGACTGGATAACAGACCGACTGACTGACTGGCTAAATGACTGGCTAACTGGCTATTTGGCTGACTGGCAGCCTGACGGACTGGCTGACTGAATGAATGACTGAATGGCTAACTGACTGGCTAGAGGCTGCCTGACTGATGCCTGATTGACTGGCTAACTGACTGACTTACTGACTGACTAAAGGACTAATTGGCTAACTGACTGTCTGACTAGATAACTGACTAACTGGCTAACTTTTCTTCGACTCCATCATGTTTTCTTTTATATAATTATGTGTGTGCATTATGAAAATGAATTTGCCGTGTTTATCCTTGCTTGACTTATTCCTGTTTATGTTAACTTTCAAACATTTTTCCATCAGTTTTCTTTTACATTTTTTTCCCTCCTACATGTATGAAATTATGTTGGCGGTGGTGGTGAATTTGTATGGAATGTCCATCCTCTATATTTGTATTTCTTTCTTTATTTATTTCTTGAGATTATTCTTCATGCTATGTATTGCAAGTGAATTACTTTGGTTGGCTTTTTG
>CM054161.1:11558913-11566413 GCA_028751875.1 Rapana venosa | reverse complement strand
AGGGGGGGATTATTGGTTGGGTATTTGGGGATTTGTATTGTTGTGAGTCTAAAGGGATAGTCAGTGGTTCAGGGTCACTGGTTCGTACTTTCACACAGCAAAATGTTGAGAGCATCGTCCACCGAGGGTGTTAACCAATAATGGATGGGTGACTGTTTTGCGCGCCTTGGTTTCAGTACAGTCTCCCAATTCACCCAGCTGTAAATGGGTACCTGCCCTCTTTAGGGTCAGGGAAGGTAAAGCAGCGAGGGAGAGGAGATGGGCACCGCCCTGAATATGCTGGGCCCCTGAAAAAGTGAGGTCTCTGATTCCTCGCTCCCCTACGACCACATACGTTATGGGACACCTTTACCATTACCTTTTTATTATATTGCATTGTATTGTATTGTATTGTATTGTATCACCTTATATTGTCTTGTCTTGTATACCACTTTGAGTCACAGATGACTTATCTACACACAATTTGGGCTGCTCTCCACAGGGAGAGTGCGTCGCCACAAAAGCCCCACCACCCATTACTTTTTAAAAAAATTTCTGTCTGCATAATTGTGCATTTGGTTTCCTATCAGAGCGGGGCTTACATTTGTAGGGTGGGGTGGGTGGGTGGGATTGTTGGGTGGAATTAGGTTGGGTTTGTGTGGTGGGGTGGGGTAGGTTGGGTTGGGCAGATTTGGGGAAGGTTTGGGTTGGTTGAGGGGTGGGGTGGGTTGGGTTTGTGGGGTGTGTGAGATAATGTGGGGTGGGTAGACTAGCTTGGTTCGGGTGGGGTAGGGTGAGGTGGTTTGTGGGTTGGGCTGGACTGGGTTCGGTTGGATCAGGTTGTATTGGGTTGGGTAAGACCGAGATGGCATGGGTTTGTGGGATGGTTTGGGTAAGGTAAAGCTGGGTATGGGTTGGGCTAGGTTGGTTAAGGTAAGGTAGGGTTGAGATGGGTTGGGATGGAATAGGTTAATCAGTTTACTTGGTGGCTGGTAGGTCAGTTCCTTGGTTGGTTGGTTGGTTGGCTATCCATTAATTGGTTGTTTGGATGATTGGTTGGTTGGCTGACGGATAAGTTGGCTGTTATTGGTTGGCGTATAGATATGATCCCTGTTTTAAGTTGACTGGATAGTAATGATGATGGTGGTGGTGGTGGTGGTGGTGGTGGTGATAATTCTGGTGGTGGTGGTGGCGGTACTGCTGCTGCTGCTGATAATGATAACGACGACGACGACGCCAAAGACAAAAAAAACAACCACACTATTACCAACAATAATGATAACTATGATGATAACATGAACAGCAACAAGCAAAAACCTTCTCTTCCCGCCCCAACAGGTTCATCCAATGCGACGCCTGGGGAACTGCCTACCTGAGGAACTGCGCTAAAGGGACCATGTGGTCTCAAACAGCCTACACCTGCATCCACGCCCCGAGGCAGATCCGCGCGGCCACAGCCACCACCTCCCTCTGATACCACCACTGCTTGCGTTCATGATACTTTGTACCCAGTCCTGTTCGAACCCACCAAGTTCTACAACTGCAATCACGGGAAACTCGTCCTGAATGTGTGTCCCTCTGGTCTTCATTTCAATTCTACCGCCAAGTATTGTGATTGGCCCCCAGCCGTTCCCCAGCCGCTTCCGGCTTCCTGTCAGCCTTGAAGATTTCCGGTTCCGGTTCTGGGGTGATGAAGGATGAAGAAGGGATGTTAGGTTAACAGGCCGCACTCCACGTATAGAGTTAGCGTTTTGGTTTGATGTTTTTCTTAAGTGTTGTAAAAACTTGATTGCAACGTAATCGTGAAACATTAAAGAAAACTTTTTGTGTGTGATAGATCAGGTTATGACTTGGAACGTGACCCGATTTTACCAACATTCTGAACTAGATTTTTTATTCAGGCAAACGCTGTACTCCTTCACATATCTGTTGTCTGAGAGATCCTTAGCCATAATTACAAATGGTTAAAATCAGCAACGTTTGAATATAAACACTAAACATATGGTGACCATTGTTCTCTGTCTGTCTGTCTGTCTATCTGTCTGTCTGTCTGTCTGTCTGTCTTCTCTCTCTCTCTCTCTCTCTCTCTCTCTCTCTCTCTCTCTCTCTCTCTCTCTCACACACACACACACAAACACACACAACACACAAACACACACACCCCATTACTCGCCTATAATCTATTTCATGAACCCTTCAAGCCAGCCGTTCAATAAATTTTCCCTATCCCAATTTAAAAAAAAAAATGTTTACATAAACAAACACGAAAGCTTCTAATCCTTCCTAATATCACAAACTTGTGAAAAGACGTTAAATGAATTTGAACTTGACTTTCTAATCAGCACTTTATAGAAAACACTACCTTACCTTTTTGTCTACATGTGGATTGTGGCCTAAAGGCATCTGACAAAGGCTGGTGAACAATATGAATTGATGTGAAGTCAATAAAATGCATTCAATAATAATAATTGTTTGATTTTGTGTGATTATAGTTTCTTCTCATTCGTTGAACGTATGTTGGAAGAGTGAGAACTCAGAATTCTTTTTTCTCTTTTGAATAATTTTCTGATGATTTCAATTGAATTTTTAGCATCTTTTCAAATTCATTAACCTTTCTTTCATAGTGTTACTGGTGTGTGTGTGTGTGTGTGTGTGTGTGTGTGTGTGTGTTGTTTGGGTTGAGTTGGAGGTTTTTTAGGGGGTGGGGGTGTTGATAGGCAAGCGTCTGGTTTTCTTTGTGTTTCAGGGGTTGTTGGATGTTGTTTATTGTTGTTGTTGTTATTGTTGTTGCTGTTGCCAATTTTTGTTTTTTTCTTTTCTTGTTTGTTTCAGTGAAGGTGGTGGTAGTGGTGGTGGTGTCTTCGATTTTACGTCTGTTCATTCTCAGTGATATTGGTGGTGGTGGTGGTGGTGGTGGTGCTGGAGGTGGTGTGTGTGTGTGCGTGTGTTTGCGTGCGTGCGTGCGTGTGGTGTGTGTGTATGTGTGTGTGTGTGTGTGTGTGTGTGTGTGTGTGAGAGAGAGAGAGAGAGAGAGAGAGAGAGAGAGAGAGAGAGAGAGAGAGAGAGAGAGAGAGAGAGAGAGAGAGAGAGAGAGAGAGAGAGAGAGAGAGAGAAAGTTGCCTTGAATGAAAATTATGATAGAGTGGAAACTATTTTCTTTATAAAATAATGGGGTTGTTTTGGGTTTTTTGTTGTTTTTTTGGTTCCAGACGTAAGAGTGGAGGTTTTCACGGACAAAGATTTACACGCACTTAAATGAACATGGAAAGCGCGTTTCAAAAATAGTGTTAGACAAGCAATCATTTCTCAAACACCTATCAAAAAACAGAAGTGACAAACTCTAGTCTAAAAAGTTAGTTGCAGGGATGGGGGGAGCGAGGAGGTAAGGGGAAGAAGGGTGATAGGGAGGGGGGGATGAGTAGCTGGGGGGAGGGAGGGGGTGGTGAGGGGAGAGGGGGGGAAGTATAGGTAAAGGGGAGTGAGGGTAGCTGGGGGAGAGAGGAGTAATGGGGGAGTAGGTTAGAGGGGAAGGTGGGGGAATAGGGGAGGGAGGGGTAGCACTCTTCATGTCAGATTTTAATTCTTGGTGCGCGCGCGTGCTTGCACACACACACACACACATACACACTGCGTAACACACACTCTCAAACACACACTCACACATAAATACAGACACACACACACACACTCACACATAAATACAGACACACACACACACACAATTCAAAACATTTTTGTTACATATGTAATTCATGTTCAGTTCGCTGACAGGAAAGCAAGTGAATACTTTATATATGTATATTATATAATGAAAGTATCTTTCAGGAAACAAGAGCACATGCGCCAGATAACAAATAAAAATGCTACCCTCATGTGACTGAATTATATTAAAAAAACATAATACATCTCTCTCTCTCTCTCTCTCTCTCCTCTCTCTCTCTCTCCTCTTCCCCCCCCCCCCCCTCTCTCTCTCTCTCTCACTCAGCATACACATGGGGAATAGATTTTAAAAAACAAAAATGAAGTTTTTAAGAAAGCACATGAGTGCTTATTCCATTATCCTCGAAATAAAAGAATAAAATAAAGTCCTCTCTCTCTCCTCTCTCTCTCTCTCTCTCTCTCTCTCTCTCTCTCTCTCTTCTCTCTCTCTCTCTTCTCTCTCTTTTGTGACTTAAGAGAGAACACTTTTTGGGGAGTTGTTTTTAATATATCATGACTGATTACTATGTACAGCTTAATCAAATAAACTAAACAGTAAAATGAAGGCAGTGTATGGTTGCATTCACTTTCACATTTCATCAAATATTTCTTGTAAAAATCCAAAGTCATTATAAAAACAAACAAACAAACATAAAAACTACTGAATACAGCATAAGACACCATTCATAAACATACCAAATACTGTAAAATATTGCACCATCTGGGGAATAGAAATGGTTGGGGTTTTTTAAATGGATGGTTTAATAAAAGAACATCTGGAACATCATGAAGGATCAGTCAGCATTGGTGGCAGAACGATCACAAACCTCCGCTTCGCAGATGACATTGATGGAATAGCAGGATCAAAAAAGAGCTATGCCTAACAAACACCTGAATAAGGCCTCCAAAACATACGCATGGAAATCAGTGCAGAGAAGACCAAACTGATGGACTAATAACACCAACGGCATTAGCACTGATATCAGGGTTAATGACCAGAAGCTGGAAACTATTACAAAGCTTCAAGTACCTGGGGCCATTGTATCCGACCAGGGATCCAAGCCAAAGTAGTATGCAGGACTGCACAGACAATAACAGCTTTGTCAAAACTAAACACCATCTGGAGAGATAAGAATATCTCATTTATCTCCAAGATCAGACTAATGCGCTCCCTTGTCATATCCATATTTCTGTATGCCTGTGAATCAGGACCTGACTGCAGATTTGGAGAGAAAGTACAGGCAGTGGAGATGAGATGCTTTCGGAGACTCCTTGGCATCTCCTACAAAGACCACATAAGCAACGAAAGCGTGCATACAGAATCCAGCAAACCATTGGACCCTATGAGAACCTTCTAACGATCGTGAAAAAGCGTAAACTTAAATGGTATGGGCATGTCATAAGATCCCAAGGAATTACAAAGACAGTTTTGCAAGCACTGTCCAAGGAGAAGAAGAAGAGCAGACCAAGGAAGAGCTGGAGATAACATTCATGAATGACAGCCTAGAACTCAACAAAACCCAGAAAGGCAGAACAGAAGAGAATGGAGGGAACTGGTTGCTGAGTCTTTGAGGGTGCCCCCACGGTCGTCAGACTACGGGACAGATAGATAGATAGATAGAGGTTTAGAAAAAAAAGTGGCAATAAAATAATATTTTTAAAAAACAATGATAGAAATGAAAGATATAAAAGTTTGGTATACAATGGTGCAAAGCCTGTTGATTGGGGCTGGGTGGGGGGGGGGGGGGGGGAGAGTTGAAAATACGGTGAAAAACATGGTGAAAAAAGTTTGCAGAATGGTGAAAAGTTGGTTCAAGTGCTGAACTTACAAGTAGAGAGAGCCTCAACAACCCACCAACTCTTAAATACTGCAAGGGAAAAAAAGCATCATGTCATGCCTGTATTGAACTTTGTGCCCATTTGGGACCTCTCGGTCAGTCTGTCTGCCTGTCAGGCTGTCCCTCTTTCTCTCTGTCTCTTGTCTGCATACCTGACAGTCTCTCTCTCTCTCACTCTTTCTCTCTCTCTCAAATATGTTTATATGTTTATATGTTTTGTATCCTTCTATCCTTGGCAACTCCTACAAAGACCACATAAGCAACGAAAGCGTGCATAACAGAATCCAGCAAACCATTGGACCCTATGAGAACCTTCTAACCATCGTGAAAAAGCGTAAACTTAAATGGTATGGGCATGTCACAAGATCCAAAGGACTTGCAAAGACAGTTTCACAAGGCATTGTCCAAGGAGGAAGAAGAAGAGGCAGACCAAGGAAGAGCTGGGAGGATAACATCAGCGAATGGACAAGCCTAGAACTCAACAAAACCCTGAGAAAGGCAGAACAGAGAGAGGAATGGAGGGAACTGGTTGTTGAGTCTTTGAGGGTGCCCCCATGGTCGTCAGACTACGGGACAGATAGATAGAGATAGATCCTTATAACTGTGCAATGTAAAAAAAAAACTGAATAAAAAAGTTGTTGTTTTTTTAAAAAGCATCAGGATAAGGAACAATCGAAAATATGAACGCGATATAAAAACAAGTTCAACTTTGGCTCAAAAGTCTGACACAACCTAGACAGTACGCAAGGAAATCTCAGAGCCATGATACAGCCATCAGTTTCCCCCATCTTTCAGCTACTCTCAGCTGCTATCCATCCCATCCCATCCCATCCCAGTTGATGCTGATTATAGCAGAAACTGACCACACTTGGAAAGGGCGTGCAAATTTTAGCACTGGGCCCTGGACCCTTGACCGAGTTAAGCTGGAGTGGTGTGCTGTGATATGACACATGAGATCGGTGGTCTAGAGGTAACGCGTCTGTCTAGAAAGCGAAAAGTCCGGGTCGGAAGTGTGCGGTGGTTCGAATCCCGTTTGGACCAGAAACTTTTCCCCCATCCATTAGACCAAGAGTGGTGGTCTGGGCGCTAGTCTTTCCGATGAGACGATAAACCGAGGTCCCGTGTGTTACACATAATTATTTAGCGCACATGAAAGAACCCACGGCAACAAGAGAGTTGTCCCTGGCAAAATTCTGTAGAATAAAGCCACTCACGATAGGGAAACAAATACAGTTGCAGACAGGAAAAAGACAACAAAAAAAGGGTGGCGCTGCTCTTGTGGCGATGCGCTCTCCCCGGGGAGAGCAGCCCGAATTTCATGGAGAGAAATCTGCCATGACTTAAAGCGGCATGAAATGAAAATGAAATGAGTTCACGGGATAGCCTAGCAGTTAGAACATTGCTCTCGCAATCTGATGACCTGGATTCAATTCCCGTTCAAGACGATTTATCCCCTGGAGTTATAACATCAGTGCCGACTCCACTCTCCCCAAAAGTCCTTTGGATGAGACTAGTATAAACAGAGGCCCTATGTGTGAACGCACGCAGAAGATCTTGTACACACGTTAAATCCTGTTCCTGAACAGTTGGCCATTGTGTGCCGGTGGGAACAGATGACAAAATTTACAAAACCGCAGACACAAGGGGACTGGATGTAAAAAAAAGCACATGAATGGTTATTCCATTATCCTCTATATAACATACTAAAATAAATAATAAAATAAAGCAACAATCTCAAACAGCACAAACCACCATATCATGAAACAAGTCTCCTCTATATAACATACTAAAATAAATTTTTAAAAATAAAACAACAATCTCAAACAGTACAAACCACCATATCGTGAAACAAGTCAGGCTCATCCTCTTTCAGTGATGGGGGGGGGGGGGAGATACTAGCCTAGTGGTTAGAGTATTGTGGCTCATGATAGTGACAGCCTGGGTTTTGAGTCATCACTGAAGCACCTGTTTGAGGGGATGTTTT
>CM054161.1:11511413-11553913 GCA_028751875.1 Rapana venosa | reverse complement strand
AGATGCCCGTTCATGGGGAGTTTTCCCCTGGAGGTATCATCAGTACCAACTCTATTCCCCCAAAAGTCCTTTGGATAATACTATAAACTGAGGTTCTGTGTCTGAACACATGCAGAACATCTTGCACACATGACTGTTTCAAACCTGTCCTGCCTTTTGGAAGAGTATGCCATTCTGTGCCCGATGAAACTGATGACAAAATTTTACAAAACTCCATGCATTCAAGAATTGGATATGACAAAGCACATGACTGCTCATTCCATTATCTTTGAAATAAATGAATGAAATAAAAATGAATTGGATGGGACTGTAAGTTGAGGTTCCATGTGTGAAGACATACAGAACATCTTGTACACATGTTACAAACCTGTCCTGTCTTTTAGAAGAGTATGCCATTGTGTGCCAATGGGAGCTGATGACAAAATATACAAAACCACATGCAAATAGGAACTGGAGTAAAAACAAAAAATCACATGAGTGCGTATTCCACTATCTTTAAAATAAAAGAATGAAATAAAAATGAAATACAATAAAATTAAAGTATACAAGTTGGTCAAAACCATTTGGGGAATCTTCAGGCACAAAAAAAGTCCCAAGTTTTAAGAGTCTTTTATTGATTCAGTCATGAATGTAATTCAGGTTTTTTTCTCTTTAAACTGAAAAAAAAAGCATGGCAATTCTTCGAAAATGTTATGTTTATGGCATAGGACAGCACTGAAGAAGCTGAGGTTTCTGACATCTCACTCCCCAGCAGTCGCATTGGTTATGGAAACACTTTTACCATTTACCTACAGCACTGAAATCATCTGAATCTTCAAAAGAAAACAACGCCAAACTATTCTTACTCTGAAACAAAACTTAACTTATATACTCAATATGATTAAGATACAAAGACATTATGCATGTGTGTGTGTGTGTGTGTGTGTGTGTGTGTGTGTGTGTGTGTGTGTGTGTGTGTGTGTGCATTCTTTCATATTGAATGCAACTCTGGCACAGTGGCAGTTTTAAGATCAGAAAGACTGACCACTTTTTTTTTAATTGAAAAAGAAATCTCTTCCTCGCTCACACTGCTTCACCTTCCCTGACCCTAAAGAGGGCAGGTACCCCCCTCCCCTCCCATTCACAGCTGGGTGAACTGGGGGACTGTACTGAAGCCATTACGCGCAAACGGACCACCCATCCACAGGGAAACCACGCTCGATGCTGCTTAACATCGGCTTGGGGTGCTCTGACCACTGAGCTATCCTGTCCCCTGAAAGTAAATTATTATCAAATGAATGATTTCCCTCGTCTTATTTTATCTCACTGTTCGAATTCAAATTACCTGCGCTATTCGATTTATGCAGTTTACCTTCAAGTTAAAATTGCAGCCGTCAAAACAATGATCGGATGGAGATAGCTGGCGGACTGTCTGCAATCTTCTACTTGCGCTTTCAGCATCGCTTTCCGCCTTAAGTCGTAATGAATATATTTTTAATATTCACGCCACTTAAAATACATTAAATATTCTGATTTATAGATTAATATATATAATTTTATACCATTTGATTTAAAACTAAACCAACTAGTTTGTCTCTTTGTCGCAATGTAGCAAGGATACGGCACGGTTAATGGTACATGTTGAAAAATGGAGGACGGTGCGGATGATTTCGAAACTGAGGAATCTCTTCCAGAAGTATTTCAAGCTGCAACGAACTATGTGCGGCAGACCGCATCCAAGTTTGATGCAGATAAATTGCTGTATTTTTATGCACGCTACAAACAGGTCAGGAAACGCAGTTTTACCAACAGTTGTAGTTTTATGCTTTGTGTTTTGGCAGGAAATCGATCCTCTTGAATGACAATCGAATCGTGAATCGATACACTAAAGATTTCGATCGATAGATAATTGATGTTACAAGTGTAATGTAGTGACGGTCACTACTGTTCCACCACTTGGTATTTATGCTAACATTAGGATGAGAATTGACATTTCCAGAAGCGCAAGTGAGAAGCAAGTACCGCTTCTTGCACATGTTCAATGATGTTGGAAAGCTTTCACTAGTTTCAGCTGTGGTTCACACACACGGCAGCTGATACTAGTGATAGTTAGCACGTGTATAGTGTACACACACACACACACACACACACACACACACACACACACACACACACACACACACGCTTGCAGTTGCACACATGCGAGAGTGCACACATTGAAGATCAACACTTGTAAAATTTCAACAAACAGTATAAATTGATCAAGTTTTGGGTTGTTTCTTTTATTTTTCCAGGTACAAGAAGGACCATGCACAGCCCCCAAACCAGGGTTTTTTGACTTCCAGGGAAAGCAAAAATGGTACAGTTTATTCCTTTTATTTAGCTTTCCTAATGAATCCATTATAGTTGTGCATGGGTTTTGTGTGGTAGGGTTTGTGTGTGTGTGTGTGTGGGGGGGTTGTTTTGTTTATTTTTTGGATTTACCAGTGGTGAGATTTTGTGAATGTGACCAGTTTTACCTACCAGTAACTGTCAAGACCCCATTACAACTGCAGCCGACAATAACAGCGGCCGCCACTAGATTCCAATAGGACTGCAGCCGACAGTTGGTGCTGCCACGTGGGCAGTACTTTTCCATCACACACAGACCTCCTGGTTTTCACACAATGTGTCTGAAACTTGGTGGGGCGATGCTGGGAGGGTTTGAGAGGCTGCCACTACCAGTACCAGTGATAAATTTAGACCACTAACAAAACATGCGTGTAGTACTAGTAGTAGTACTGTAGTAGGGAGGGAAGGAAGAAAGCACAGCCAGCAACCAGAACACTTTTCAATCGAAGCAGTGTGGCAAAAAAAATGTTATTGAGTCGATGAATTGAATGTTATTAATAAATATTATATTGGAAGTAGAAAATTCTGAACAATAAATGTTAAGTGAGTCAGTTATTAAACACTGAGGAGGAAGAGGAGGAAGGAAATACTGCAGTTAGGGAGTGCTACACGGCACATTCGTGACCTGTGCTATGTGACACACTCACTGTGGAGAAATGTTACCTCTCCGCAGATCCACAGCGTAGATGCTTGAAAAACGTGACGCCTTTTGACAATTTTCTAATTATTACCACACTTTTCCTTTGAAACTGCAATGACAGAAACGAACAGATATTCTATATGGTAATAATGAAAATAGCAAGAAGGAAATGAAAATAGGTTTCCTATCTGCCAAGGTTCGACAGGTGACAGCAATAGGTACACCCCCCACACATCCATAATTTGTGCTTTCTGTGATGTGATGTGACCCTGTACCGTCACACTATTACTTTAGACTAAAGACTACCAGGATTTCAAAATTTTGTAGTATTACAGAAGTTGTGTGTCCTTTCGAATTTGTCACACCTGTGTGATGACACTGATGACAATGTGATACTCATGTACATCAGTGCAATAATACACTTCTGTACACTTAAACATGTGGTAGCACATACAGATACACATATGTATATGAACTGCAGTATAAACTATATAAAGGTCAGATATTGATTGAAAATGACTTGTTTTCAAAAGAAAAATCAGTTAAAACTTCTGTCTCCTTGAGACACATCATAAAACAACAGGTGTTATTACGAGGACATTGTGTGACATCCTTGAAGTACAGTTGCGCATAACCATTTATAAAGTCATAAACACATCAGCTAGGCATCACGACACTAACATGCATGGACTATTGTCATATGCATGGGGGATTTGCTGTTTTATTGTATGTACCATACTTTTACCTGTGATTGGTGACAATTTTTAAAAAAAGCAAGTTTCCTTTAAACAGAGGACAATAAAAGAATTGAATTGAAATAAGGTGACAATGACAAGACATCTGGTGACAAGACACATAAACTTGCGCCTAAATGCAAGTACAAAGAAATACCTAGTAGTACCTAGCTTGTGACAAAATTCCAGCTTGATAGCTTGTCATGCACACACACAATTGTCTTAGGAGTAAAGTAAGTCAGTTGGGGGGTAGAAAACCTGCAAAGAAATAAAAATCTACAGGCAGTTTAGCCCTGTACTGGCTGTAGAATCCAACAAGAGGGTTAAGTACCTCACAAGTCAGGCCCAGCACATCAAACTTCAGCAATAAGCCTTTTTTTTCAGCCTAGATTTATGTAAATTATTGAATTCATGGTTATTTATCATATTATTTGTCCGCTGTGGGGATCTCCATTTTGTGGACATTCTGTGCTAGGAATTCCCTCTTTTCTATCCCTGTTTCTGCTTTGTTCCTTCTCTTCCTGTCACCTCCTTCTTGTCTGTTTTCTTCCTTTTTGGTCCATTCTCCTGCCGTTTTTCCTGAAATAATTCTTTCCCACGCTCAAGTCGGATGCGCTTGGCTTGACTTGTCAGACATTAACGACAGTGCAGCTCATTTTCGGTCTTTTGATCTAGACAACAATAGTTGCTGTCTGGGCAGTCAAGGAGGAGGAGGTGATTATGAGCGCAATGAGCAGAGCTCTAACCACCAGGGGACGGGACAGCTCAGTGGTCGGAGCACTCGCTTTCCCCTAGCCAAGTTAAGCAGCGCCGAGCGTGGATACCAATTGGATGGGTGACCGTTTTCGCACCTTGGCTTCAGTACAGTTCCCCCAGTTCACCCAGCTGTAAATGGGTACCTGCCCTCTTTAGGGTCAGGAAAGGTAAAGCAGCGAGGGAGAGGAGATGGGCGCTGCCCTCAATATGCTGGCCCTAGAGAAGTAAGGTCTCTGACGCCTCGCTCCCCTACGACCTTAATATAGGTTATGGGACACCTTTACCTTACCTTTAACCACCAGGCTATCCCATCCTGTTGAATATTGAAACTTTTTTTGGTAAAAAAATAGATTTATGGAAATTATTGACTTCATGGTTACTGTATTATTCTATGCATTATATAGAAATAAATTATATGAGAAGAAAGGCTGCAGCCCAGGCAGACAGACCAGCATCAGACTTCATCTGTGCCCTCTGTCATAGGGACTGTCATTCCTGCATCAGACTGGCCAGCCACATCCAACATTGTACCAGAATGAATATCTAGAGTGTAACCCAGCCACATCCAACATTGTACCAGAATGAACATCTAGAGCGTAACCCAGCCACATCCAACATTGTACCAGAATGAATATCTAGAGCGTAACCCAGCCACATCCAACATTGTACCAGAATGAACATCTAGAGCGTAACCCAGCCACATCCAACATTGTACCAGAATGAACATCTAGAGCGTAACCCAGCCACATCCAACATTGTACCAGAATGAACATCTAGAGCGTAACCCAGCCACATCCAACATTGTACCAGAATGAACATCTAGAGCGTAACCCAGCCACATCCAACATTGTACCAGAATGAACATCTAGAGCGTAACCCAGCCACATCCAACATTGTACCAGAATGAACATCTAGAGCGTAACCCAGCCACATCCAACATTGTACCAGAATGAACATCTAAAGCGTAACCCAGCCACATCCAACATTGTACCAGAATGAACACCTAGAGCGCAACTCCATAGTCTTCCTTATGGTTGCCCAGGGCATTGAGACGAGGAGCAACAGTAGAGTTGACTTTATACCCTCCTGTATTGATATAGTCGCACAGTTTTATTCTGAGATTTAAAATTAAACAAGGTGACAGCCCTGATATGGCCTCTGTGGTTAAAAATTATACAAAGTGACAGCCCTGATATGGCCTCTGTGGTTAAAAATTATACAAAGTGACAGCCCTGATATGGCCTCTGTGGTCGGCGGGGCTATAAAACAACAAGGTTGGATTGTATTGGTTTATCTTCCAAGACTGAATGATGCATACTGAAATATATGTGACAACGCTTCACCACATTATGAGTCACATTGCACCAGACGTCAATGTTTAGTTATTGACATGTTATTAATCTGCAGTGTAAAGGCTATTCAATTCCAAACAAAAAAAACAGATTAAAAATATGACAATTCTATGAAAAGTTATTACAAATTGAAATGATACACTGCATGACAGGACAAAATATATATAAAAAATTGACAAGTTTAGCATTGTAATAAGTGGTCAGAATGAGGGTTTGGGTGTTTTTAAAACATGTTTAAAAGCAAAAGGAAACAAAAATTATGCCTAGATAGCTACAGTTTTATAATCAATCAAAATTTCAAATTTGACAGTCTGACCCCCACCTGCCTAAAATGGCTCCTAGCGGAAAAGTGGGTCAGGTGCAAAGCGACTCATTTCGTGGTAGAGTGTCACACACACATGTATATATATATACACACACATTGTATTGCCAGTAGGAATGGATGACAAAATTTACTAAACTGCATACACACAGGGACTAGATGGGGGAAAAAAAGCTCAAGAATGCTTATCCATTATTCTCAAAATAAAAGAATAAACATACACACACACACGCAGAACATCTTGCGCACATGTTAAATCCTGTTCCGCCTTTTGTAAGAGTAGGCCATTGTGTGCCTGTGGGAACAGATGACAGAATTTACAAAACCGCGTTCACACGGGGGCTGGGAGCTGGATGTAAAAAAGCGCATAAGTGCTTATTCCATTATCCTTGATATAAAAGAATACAATAAATGTAAAAGAATAAAATAAATTTAAAAATTTATAAACATGTGACACTCCACCACGAAATGAGTCGCTTTGCACCTGACCCACTTTTCTGCTAGGAGCCATTTTAGGCAGGTGGGGGTCAGGTTGTCAATTTTGAGATTTTGATCGATTATAAAACTATAGCCTTTCCTCTACCTTGTAATAAAATATCAAGGCATAATTTTGCTTTAAACCACTAGACTGCCCCACCCCGGAAATTTTCCGGGGCTAAATGTGCACTCTATACGCCTACAACCTGGAAAATTTCCGGGGTTTCAAACCAAAGTAAACAAGCCAGCTTCCTTGACTACAGTTAAAGGGAAAGAACTCCAAAACTGGCAGAGATCACTCTCCTGTTGCTTGGCAACATCCAGCTGCAAAAATCGGGGCAAAAACAATCGGGTTTTTTAGTTCATATTTTGTGTTATTATGCATGACTGCTTAGGCAGTTCTTGTTCAAAATGGTTGACACTTCTCGTTGAAGGTATCAATAACTTTAGACAGCTGAAAAAGGGGCAAATAAAACTTTATATTTACCTGACAGTGATGAAAATGATCGTGTATGATTCAGGAGATAGTGCATTTTTTAAAAAATGAATGAGATTTTGCCTGGACTTATGTTTGACGTTAATGAGATGGGGGGGGGGGGGTACTCAGAATGACATTGATGATGAAGAAAGTGTATTTTTGGTTGATATTTTACATTTTGAATATATTTTCGTAGTGAAATATCATGCTAACTAATTTGAGCTTACCTCAAAGCAATTTACAATATATATATATATATATATATATATATATATATATATATATATATATATATATATATACTGTCATTGGCCAAACTATCAGGATTATTCATTTAGTAATTTCTGAGTAAGAAGGACATGAACATAGCAAGTGGTACATAAGAATTTTATTCCCCGGCATATAGGGTGCACCTGCACTAGGCAATTAAGTTAAACATGTTTTTAAAAACCCAAGCCCTAATTCTGACCACCTATTGCGATGCTAAACTTATCAATTTCTCATTTTGTCCTGTCCTGTACTGTGTATCATTTCATTTTGCTAAACTTTTCATAAGATTGTCCAATTTTCAATCTGTTTTTTTTTTGTATTGAGTAGCCTTTTGTATTGCAAATTATTAACATACCATCAACTAAAAATTGACCTCTGGTGCAATGCAACTTATTATGTGGAGGTAAAAAAAAGGTAAAGGAGTCCCATAACCTATAAGGTCGTAGGGGAGCGAGGTGTCAGAGACCTCACTTCTCTAGGGCCAGCATATTGAGGGCAGTGGTGCCCATCTCCTCTCCCTCGCTGCTTTACCTTCCCTGACCCTAAAGAGGGCAGGTACCCATTTACAGCTGGGTGAACTGGGGGAACTGTACTGAAGCCAAGGCGCGCAAACGGTCACCCATCCAAGTGGTAACCACACTCGACGCTGCTTAACTTGGCTGGGGGAAAGCGAGTGCTCCGACCACTGAGCTATCCCGTCCCCATTATTATTAACATACCATCAACTAAAAATTGACCTCTGGTGCAATGCGACTTATTATGTGGTGGAGTGTCACATATATAGATATATATAGATATGTATGTAGACCAGCAGTGACATAGTGGGCAGTGTCTGTACTCTGTGTGTGTGTGTGTTGTTGCAGGGAGGCGTGGAAACAGCTGGGGGAGAAGAACAGGACAGAGGCCATGCTGGAGTATGTGTCCTTGCTCAGCAACCTGCAGCCTGGCTGGCAGGAACAGCACCAGCGGGGGGTATGGCCATCACGCATGCACACACACACACATGCACATGCATGCATGCACTCACATGTGGACCTGAAACTTTTCCCCCCATCCATCACACCATGAGTGGTGGTCTGGGCACTAATCTTTCAGATGAGACGATAAACCGAGGTCCCCGTGTGTCACACAAAATTATTTAGCGCACGTAAAAGAACCCACGGCAACAAGAGAGTTGTCCCTGGCAACATTCTGTAGAAAAAAAGCCACTCTGATAGGGAAACAAATGCAGTTGTAGACCAAAAAAAAAGGGTGGCGCTGCTCTTGTGGCGACGCGCTCTCCCCGGGAAGAGCAGCCCGAATTTCATGCAGAGAAATCTGACGTGACTTAAAGTGATATAAAAATAAAATAAAAAACACATAGATGCACACACACATGCACATACACATGCATGTGCGAGGGTGCACACACATGCACACGACGCGCACGCACATGCGCACACACGCACGCATGCGATCTGGTAATCACTTAAAGTGGAAAGACATTAAAACTAAAGACTACTGCGCGCATGCTATACAGAGAGACACACAGTATGTTGATACTGAGTCGAGAGAGAGAGAGAGACGGTCACACACCCATACACACACACATGTGCATGCACACATGCATGCTCATTCACACACTCTCTCTGACACACTCGCACACACACATCCAGCATTCACAAACACACACACACATGTACTCTAGTTTTCAATTTCACCCAGATTTGTTAAGTTAGCAGATATATATAATTTGATAAATGCTAAATTACATGGGCCAAAATTCACTTGGCAAACACTTCTCCTTAGCTGAAACAAAAACCTTTAGTCAATTATAGGTGGACTGGCCAAGACTGTCCTACAGGGAACAGTACAAGGAGGGAGATGAAGAGGTAGACAGAGAAAACAATGGGAAGACAACATCAGAGAGTGGACTGGCCTTGAGTGGAACGATTTGCTACAGAAAGCAGAGGACCGCAGGGAGTGGAGGAAGCTGGTTGCAAAATCTTCACTGGTGCGTCCATGGGACTACAGGATAGGTGAAGAAGTTGAAGCTAGATCCCAAGGCCATCATTTCATTGTTCTCCATTTCTTTTAGAGAACATGCAAGCACTGAGCAGACACACATGGACAAATCTGACGATGTCAGTTCTCCAAAGCAAGATTGAGGGCAGAAGACTCAAGACTCAAGAATACTTTAATGTCTCAACTAGAGAAATTATGAGTGGCATTTTTAAATTTGTATCCGACCAGGGATCCAAGCCAGAAGTAGTATGCAGGACTGCACAGACAATAACAGCTTTGTCAAAACTAAACACCATCTGGAGAGATAAGAATATCTCACTTATCTCCAAGATCAGACTAATGCGCTCCCTTGTCATATCCATATTTCTGTATGCCTGTGAATCATGGACCCTGACTGCAGATTTGGAGAGAAGAGTACAGGCAGTGGAGATGAGATGCTTTCGGAGACTCCTTGGCATCTCCTACAAAGACCACATAAGCAACGAAAGCGTGCATAACAGAATCCAGCAAACCATTGGACCCTATGAGAACCTTCTAACGATCGTGAAAAAGCGTAAACTTAAGTGGTATGGGCATGTCACAAGATCCCAAGGAATTACAAAGACAGTTTTGCAAGGCACTGTCCAAGGAGGAAGAAGAAGAGGCAGACCAAGGAAGAGCTGGGAGGATAACATCAGTGAATGGACAGGCCTAGAACTCAACAAAACCCTGAGAAAGGCAGAACAGAGAGAAGAATGGAGGGAACTGGTTGCTGAGTCTTTGAGGGTGCCCCCACGGTCGTCAGACTACGGGACAGATAGATAGATAGATAGATTTTTAAATTATAATTACACAGCATGCATTATTAAACAGAAGGAAAAGAGGCAGACCACCACCAACATCCTGTATTGTACAACATTTCTGAGATCACTTGTCTGGGAGGGCTACAGATTGTGTGCTGAGATCAGTAGTGTGAAAGGAGGGCTACAGGAAATCGTAGACCTCAGCAGAGACAGAGAGAGATGGGGAACCCTGGTGGCATTGCGTGGAGATCCTATCATTGACAGGGGCGATGGAGGCAGTTGAGTTGTTTAAATTGTATGGAGGGTGCAGGCTGTTATGCTAAGACAGTAAGAGTATGCCATAGCTGAAGACAGCCTCAGCAAGACGTAACAAAGCGCAAAGTATGTTCAACATTTCATGTCGTCCTCGGCACTCTGCTGATGGCATCAATAACCGACACAAAGCTTTCGGCTTGGAAAGTCAGGAAAAGCAAAGTCTTAATTTTTTCTCATCTCCCCCTCCCCCACCCCCTGCCACTCCCCCCACCCCTCCCCCCTGTCTCGAATTCACCCAGCTGTGATTTTTTAAATTTTAAAATCTTAACAGATACCTGTCCTCTTTAGGGTCAGGGAAGGTAAAGCAGTCAAGGAGAAAAGATGGGTGCTAACCTCAAGATAGTAGCCCTTAGAGAAGCTGAGGTCTCTGGACTCCTCACTGCACTCCTTACCAACCGCATAGGTAGCAAAGGTAATGGGACGCCCTTACCTTTTTCCTTTGTAACTTACAGAGGCCAGCGCGGCAGGGGAAGGTTGCTCCCCAACCACCACATAGGTTATTGGACGCCTTTACCTTTGTTGTCCTTTCAGGCAGACGTGATAGGAGGATTTTATTTTTATTTTATTCTTATTTCAAGGACAATAGAATAAGCACTCGCGTGCTTTGTTTTTGGACATCCAGTCCTCACATGTATGCAGTTTTGCAAATTTTGTCATCCATTCCCAGTCAGCACACAATAGCCTACCCTGCCAAAAAAGCAGAACAGGTTTTAACATGTGCGCAAGATTTTCTTGCAAGCATTCGCACACACGGGACCTCGGTTTATAGTCTCATCCGACAGACTTTTTGGGAGAGTGGAGTCAGTACTGATGTTAACCTCTTAACTGCCCAGTGCAAGTGCACCCTATATGCCGGGGAATAAAATTCTTATGTACCACTGCTATGTTCATATCCCTCTTACTCAGGAACTACGACATGAATATTCCTGATAGTCTACCCAATGACAGTATATATATCGTAGATTACTTCGAGGCAAGCTCAAATTAGTTAGCATGATATTTTACTGCGAAAATATATTTAAAATGTAAAAAATCGACCATAAATACAATTTCTTCATCACCACTGTCATTCTGAGTACCCTCGATCTCAATAACGTCAAACATAAGTATAGGCCAAATCTCTTTTTTTTTTCTTTAATGCACGATCAGCTGAATCATACACGATCGTTTTCATCACTGTTAGGTAAATCTACAGTTTTATTTGCCACTTTTACAGCTGTGTAAAGTTATTGATCCCTTCAACAAGAAGTGTCCGCAATTTTGAACAAGAACTTCCCAAGCAGTCATGCATAAAAACACAAAATACGAGCGAAAAAAACGATCATTTTTGCCACTGTTTTTGCAGCTAGATGTTGCCAAGCAACAGGAGAGCAATCTCTGTTAATTTTGGAGTTCTTTCCCTTCAACTGTAGTCAAGGAAGCAGGCTTGTTTACTTCAGTTCGACACCCCGGAAATTTTCCGGGTTGTTGGCGTATAGGGTGCACGTTTAGCCCCGGAAAATTTCCGGGGTAAGGCAGTCTAGTGGTTAACTCCAGGGGAAAACATCCCCCTTGAACGGGATTTGAACCAGGCTTCGGCGGCAGCTCACAATGCGCAACGCTCTAACCAACTAGGCTATCCCGTCCTCAAGGATCGCAATGGGCTAAGGGAACACTGTCACCTTTTTGCTTTTTTTTTTTTTTCCCTTTTTTTGCGTCGCTGCACAGACGGAGGCCAGCGCGGCAGGGGAGGACGTGTCGCTGAGGGAGAAGACGCGCGGGGGGATGGGCGTGGCGGTGAGCACCATGGTGAGCTGCGACGAGCACCTGAGCGACGAAGACAAGACCGTCTACCACTGGTGCCAGGAGGGGGCCGTGGCCCGCGTGAGGGAGATGCTGGCCGCCGGCCCACCCTTTTCGCCCTTTTGGGAAACAAGCGGTGTGGAGAGAGAGGAGAGGGGGGGGGGGTTTGGGGGGGGAGGGGTGTGGGGGGGTGTGGGGGGGGTTGGGGGGGGGGGGGGGTTGGTGGGGGGGGGGGTTTGGGGGGAGGGGGGGTTTTGTGGGGGGGGGGGGAAAGGGGGTTGGTGGGGGGTTGGAGTGGGGGGGGGGGTATTGGGGGGTTGGGGGGGGGGGGGGGGAGTGGGGGGGGGGGGGGGTTTGGATGGGGGGGAGGGGGGTTTTGGTGGGGGGGGGGGGAGGGGGGGGGGGAGGGAAGTGGGGGTGTTGTGTGTGGGGGATGGGGTGGGGGAAGGGGGGGGTGGGGGGTGGGGATGGGTGGGTGTTTTTTGTTTTTTTTTTTTTTTTTTTTTGGGGAAGGGGTGGGGGGGAGGGATGTTTGGGGGAGGGGGGGGGAGGGGGGTTGGGAGGGGTTTGGGGGGGGGGTGTTGCCCTGGGGAAGGCGTGGGGGGGGGGGGGTGTTTGGGTTTTGTTTTGTGTTGGTGGTGTGGGGGGGGGGGGAATTGGTGGGTAGGCTGTGTGTGTTTTGGTGTGTTTTTGGGGGGGTGGGGATGGTGTGTTTTGTGGAGGGAGTGGAGGTTTTTTGGTTTTTTTGGGTGGGTGTTGTCGGGGGAAAGGGGAGGGGGGGGTTTTGTTTTGGTTTGGGGGGGGGGGGGGGGGGGTTTGGTTGGTGGGGGGGGTTGGCTTTTGTGAGGGTGTGTGTTGTTGGGGTTTAGTGGGGAGGGGAGGTGGATGGTGGGTTTTGTGGAGGGAGGGGGGGGGTGTTTTGTGGGGGGGGAGGGTTTGGGGGTGTATGTGGAGGGTGTTGGATGGGTGGGTGGGTGTTGTCTGGGGAAGGGGGGGAGGGGGGTGTTGTTGGGGGAAGGGGGAGGGAGGGGGATGGGGGGTTTAGGCTGTGGGGTGTGTGTTGTTGGGGGGGGGGGGGGGGGGGGGGGGAGGGGGGATGGTGGGTAGGCGGGTGTTTTGTGTTGTTGGGGGGGGGGGGGGGGGGGGGGGGGGGGGAAGGTGGATGGTGGGTAGGCTGTGTGAGTGTGTGTGTGATATTGTGTGTGTGTAGAAAGCAGGAGGAAAGAACAATTTGTAAAACAAGTGTCTGTCTGTGTCTTTGTGTGCCTATATGTGTGAACACACTCACACATAATTTACACACACAAACATGCACATATGTACGTGTATGCACACACACACACGCACACGCACAGAAGCAAGTATGCCTAAAGACTCATGCACACATACAGACTCCGGGAACTGACTCCTTCTTCTTCCTTTTGTGTCATGTTTCTCCCAGGGGAGGTTTGACATTGATGAGCCTTCTCCATCTCTCTCTGTTTTGAGCTTCCTCCTTATTTATGCCCCTATCTCTAAGATCATCTGCAATACAGGCAGCCCAGGTTTTGCTAGGTCTTCCCTTTGGTCTCTGACTCCACTCCCTTAACCACTAGACTGCCTTACCCCGGAAATTCTCCGGGGCTAAACGTGCACCCTATACGCCAACAACCCGGAAAATTTCCGGGGTGTCGAACCGAAGTAAACAAGCCTGCTTCCTTGACTACAGTTAAAGGGAAACAACTCCAAAATTAATGGAGGTCACTCTCCTGTTGCTTGGCAACATCGAGCTGCAAAAACCGTTTCAAAAACGATCGTTTTTTCGCTCGTATTTTGTGTTTTTATGCATGACTGCTTGGGAAGTTCTTGTTTGAAATTGCTGACGCTTCTTGTTGAAGGCATCAATAACTTTACACAGCTGTAAAAGTGGCAAATAAAACTGTAGATTTACCTAACAGTGATGAAAACGATCGCGTATGATTCAGGAGATCGTGTATTTAAAAAACAATGAATGGGATTTGGCCTAGACATATGTTTGACATTATTGTGATGGGGGGTACTCAGAATGACAGTGGTGATGAAGAAATCGTATTTATGGTCGATTTTTTAAATTTTAAATATATTTTCGCAGTGAAATATCATGCTAACTAATTTGAGCTTGCCTCGAAGTAATCTACAATATATATACTGTCATTGGGTAGACTATCAGGAATATTCATGTAGTAGTTTCTGAGTAAGAGGGATATTAACATAGCAGTGGTACATAAGAATTTTATTCCCCGGCATATAGGGTGCACTTGCACTGGGCAGTTAAGAGGTTATAGTCCTTCAGATAGAGACTGTAAAAGTGTAAGCTAAGGTCACCCGTATGTGAAGGAGCCATTGTGGATACATGCACAACATCCCATTCAAACATGTCAGAGGCCCATCCATCTGCCACGACTTCCCACAGTCACGCCAAAGATCCATCCATCTCTTACAATAGAGCCCGCTACCCATGTCAACCATGGCCCGTGGCATGGACAACACAATCATGACTGTTCATTATCATCAGAATATGATCGTTGGATTAGCACAGTTAGAAATGTTCAGTGTAAATTTGGCTTTAAACATGTATGGGAAAACCAAAGTACACTTGATGTACATCGATTAAGCTATGCAGAGCAAACGAAACTTGAGGGTTTATATAAAACGTTTTGGATTAACCAGAAACAAAAGTCTACAAAACTTAACTTTTATGATTCTGTGACCAAGGAATATAGATTAGAGCCATATCTGATTAACCGTGGAAAAAAAAAATCATAGGAAAATACTTTGTAAGTTTCATACAAGTAGCCACAACTTAATGATAGAGAAAGGAAGATATCAAAAATATACCAAGAGAGAATAGAACTTGTCAATACTGTAACAAAATAGAAGACGAGATTCATTTACTGTACGAGTGCATTTTATATACCGAGCAAAGAGAAAACTTATTAATAACTCTTAATGCTAATGTCAAAGCAAATATGAACGTTATAGACAAATTAAGCAAGATTAATGGTAACCGATTATAATCAAGCCGAAATAATTAATTATGTTTGTACCTGTTTTGAAAAAAGAGAATAAGACAGAATGCAACATGATGTTTTCGTGCACATCATTTCAGACACGCCAACCAATGAATAATACACATGGTATTGAATTATGAAAAGTTGATTTTGTTGCCTCAAATAAGTCCATGTGACTTTTTATGGTAATAAAAATGGAAAGAGATCAAAGGGAAGACCTAGCAAAACCTGGGCTACCTGTATTGCAGATGATCTTAGAGAAAGGGGCATAAATAAGGAGAGAGCTCAAAACAGAGAGAGATGGAGAAGGCTCATTATCCTTAGGATGAGACTATAAACCGAGGCCCCGTGTGCAAACGCATGCAGAACATCTTGTGCACACGTTAAATCCTGTTCTGCTTTTCGAAAGAGTAGGCCATTGTGTGCCGGTGAGAACAGATGACAAAATTTAGAAAACCGCATACACACGGGGACTGGATGTAACAAAAAATTTAAAAGCACATGAGTGCTTATTCCATTATCCTCAATGTACAAACAAAACAAAAAAAAATGAGCGCTTTGATTTGTTGCTTTACAAGATTCAGGGCTATATAAATTCCATACATTATTATTATTATTATTTTATTATTATTAAAGGGGCATAAATAAGGAGGAAGCTCAAAACAGAGAGAGATATATGGGAGAAGGCTCATCAATGTCAACCCTCCCCTGGGAGAAACGTGACAAAAAAAGGAAGAAGAAGATGTAGAAGAAGAAGATTGTGATTGTGATTCCTCTGTTGCCTTGCAGGGCATAGGTCTGCTGCACTGGGCCAGTGACCGAGGCCTGACAGACATGGCCTCCATGCTGCTGAATGCTGGGGCCAATGTGGACCTGCAGGTAGAACCTCGCTCGTTCCTTGTCCGGCCTGTGTGTCAGTGTGTGTGTGTGTGTGTGCGACTCGAGAGAATCCAGCTTCTGGTTTTTTGTCACTCTTGTAACCTCTTGTCTGTCTGTCTGCCTGCCTGCCTGGCTGCCTGGCTGGCTGGCTGTCTGTGTGCAATGTTTCTGTCTGTTTGTCTGGTTCTTTTTGGTCGTTATGCTGCTCGGAGAATTCTTCGTCTTTGCTCAGGAGGACGGGATAGCCTGGTGGTCAACAGTGATGTTTTCGTGATCTGCTGACCCGGGTTCGATTCTCGTTCAAGAGGAATTTTTCCTCTGGAGTTAACATCAGTGCTGACTCCACTCTCCCAAAAAAGTCCTTCGAATGAGATTATAAAACTGAGGCGGCGTGTGCGAATGCATGCAGAGCATCTTGCGCACACGTTAAAACCCGTTCCGCTTTTCGGAAGAGTAGGCCATTGTGTGCCGGTGGGAACGGATGACAAAGTTGACAAAACTGCATACACAATGGGATTGGATGGAAAAAAAGCACATGGCTGCTTATTCCATTGTCCTCGAAATAAAAGAATGAAATAAATATAACATAAAATAAACTAGTGTTGTCTGTCATAGGAGTGAAAATGCGTTGTGCTGTAGTTAAGCGCCTGACAAGTCAGGTCCAGTGCATCTGACTTCAGCAAGGGAGAGAATTGTTATCTTTTAAATCTTTCGGGAGAAAAAAAATCAGAAAAAAAAATCAAGAGAATGGACTAAGAAGGCAGAAAATAGTCAAGAATGAAGTGACAGGAAGAGAAAGAAACAAAAAGAAGGATTGAAAAAAAGAAGGAATTCCTAGCACAGAATTTACAGAAGGTTTCTGGGATACTGTTTATACTGACAGGCCCCCCAGCATCCCCACGGGGGGAAAAAATCACTCATTTCTTGCCTAGGCTGTGACCAGGAGAATAAAGTCTCTGTTGTTTTTTTGTGTTTTTTTTTTTAAATCTCTTGACCTCTGTGTATCTGTTCACTCTGTTTCTGTCTTTTTTTAGGTCTGGCTCTTTTGGCCACTGTGCTGAGAACTAGACGCTGAATACAATGTTAATCTGCAAACAGTATGTCCTCTGTTCAGATCCGTTTCCTGGTTGTGATATATGAAAAAATGGGTCTCCATGTTTAATCTGTCTTTTTCTATCTGTCCATGTGTCCCTCTTTTTCACTCTTGATTTGTCTGTACACCTGTCTTTTCCATGGCTTGTTCTGTCACTCGGGTTTTCTGTCTGTCTGTTGGTCAGTTTGTTTGTCTGTCTGTCTTTCTGTCTGCTTGTCTGTCTGTCTGTCTGTCTATCTGCCTCTCTGTTTTGTGGCCCCTATGTTTCTGAATGCAGGAGTCAATGTTAGTCTACATGTAAAGACTAATCCCTTGTTTGTAGTATACATCCTCTGGCGTGTTCTCGTGCAACTTTACTCACATTGATGCTCATTTACACACATACACACACAATCCTAAAATTGGGGTCAGTGGGCCAAGTGTTAAAATTAGCTTGCTCTTTCATTTTACCCCTACACCCCTCCCTTTTCTTCACCCTCCCAGTTTTCTGCACTGGTACATTAAGGGAGGAAGGTGCGAAGCTGCCATGTCCAAGTGTGGTCAGTTCCTGCTGTAATCAGCACCGGCTGGCCTCAGCTGGCCTGGGGTAGGATGGAATGGATAGCAGCTGAAAGTGAGGGAAACTGACAGCTGAGAAACATGCATGCACACATGCACAGACACACACGCACACACACGCGTGCACAAGAAAAGATGTTATACAGTAAAACACATGCACACACACACGCACGCATGCGCACACGCACACACACACACACATACACAAATCTTCGAATTACACCTAGAGTTTTGCATGCACTGTTCATATTTTTGCTGGGTGCCCAAACTTGGTCAGCACGTGTTCTGCTTTTTGTATTACATATTTTCGTCAAGTTAATTGCTACGGAAAGCAGAAAAACATAGGTATGGAGGAAGCTGGTTGCAAAATCTTCAGTGGTGCCCCCACAGTCCGCAGGACTACAGGACAGGTGAAGAGGTGAAGTGATTCAATTATGATTACAACTGACCATTGTTATTAATTTATATATTTATTTATTTATTCTTTTATTTTGAGATAATGGAATAAGCACTCATGTGCTTTTTTTACATCCAGTCCTCGTGTGTATGCAGTTTTGTCAATTTTGTCATCCGTTTCCACAGGCACACAATGGCCTACTCTTCCGAAAAGCGAACGGGACTTAACGTGTGCGAAAGATTATCTTCGTGCATTATTGGTTTCTGATGGGGAGGGGGGGGGGGGGGTTCGTTTTACCGGGATCTAAGAGTATGGTTTTTATTTCATTTAGTTTATATGAGTTATGGGGTGTTTTTGTGTTGTTTTTCTCAGACGGATCGATAGACACGAGCAGCTCTCAGTTGTAGTTAGTTATTGTTTAGACGTCAAAAATATATTGTGTGTGTTGTCTGAATTTTTCATAACTCTGTAAAAAAAACCTCAGAAAAAAAAAAGTTTTTAAAACCAGCACAACTCCCCCCTCCCAAACAAGCAGTACATAGTCATTAGTATTTCACAGTTCTCAGTAATAAAACTGAAAAAAGAAACTTTAAAAAAACAAAACAATACATAGTAATTTAAATGGTAAAAAAAAAAAATTTAATAATAATTAGGCAAAGGTGTTCCCATAACCTATGTGGTCGTTGGGAAATGAGGCGTCGGAGACCTCGAACTTCTCTAGGGGCCAGCATATTGAAGGTGGCGCCCATCTCCTCTCTCTCGCTGCTTTACGTTCCCTGACCCTAAAGAGGGCAGCTTGGGGGACTGTACTGAAGCCTAGGTGCACAAACAGTCACCCATCCACTTGGTAACTACCCTTAATGCTGCTTAAGTAACCTTAGCTTGGGGAAAAGTGAGTGCTCTGACCGCTGAGCTGTCCCATTCACCCACATAGTGATTAGTATTTCATAACTCTTATTGGTATAACCTAAAAATAAATTAATTTAAAAAATCATTTAAAATTAGAAAAAAAGAAACTTTTATTAATGCTTGGCAATATTGATTGTTGCAGCCATGTCATGTGGATGTTACTAATACTTGGCGATATTGATTCTTACAGCCGTGTCATGTGAATGTTATTGATACTTAGCAATATTGATTGTTACAGCTGTGTCATGTGAATGTTATTAATACTTGGCAATATTGACTGTTGCAACCATGTCATGTGAATGTTACTAATACTTGGCAATATTGACTGTTACAGCTGTGTTACTAATACTTGGCAATATTGATTCTTACAGCTGTCATGCGAATGTTATTAATACTTGACGATATTGATTGTTACAGCTGTGTCATGTGAATGTTATTAATACTTGGTGATATTGATTGTTACAGCTGTGTCATGTGAATGTTATTAATACTTGGCGATATTGATTGTTACAGCCATGTCATATAAATGTTACTAATACTTGGTGATATTGACTGTTACATCCCTGTCCTGTGAATGCTACTAATACTTGGCGATATTGATTGTTGCAGCCGTGTCCTGTGAATGTCACTAATAATTGGTGATGTTGATTGTTACAGCCGTGTCATGTGAATGTTACTAATACTTGGCAATATTGACTGTTACAGCCGTGACATGTGAATGTTACTAAAACTTGACAATATTGATTGTTACAGCTGTGTCATGCGAATGTTACTAATACTTGGCGATATTGACTGTTACAGCCGTGTCATGCGAACATGGCAGTATTGTGCAGCTGTTGATGTCGTGGGGTGCCGACATCACTGTGGCTGACAGTGACGGCAGTGTGCCGACTGACGTCGCCTCTGATGACATGAAAACCCTTCTACATGGAAATCCTGGACTGGGATAGTTTTGAATTTGTTGGAGCCAGAATTGGGGAAAGTATGGGGGTTTTGAAGGGGGGGGGGTTGTTTGGGGGGGAGGGGTGTTTGGTGCAGTGTTTATGTGGACGTTGTAGATTTTGGATAAAAGTGGTTAGAATGGGTGTGTGTGTGTGTGTGTAAGCACGTTTGAAAATGTTATACACTTAACTGTATACCTTAATCCGGAATACATGTTTCCGCATGTGTGTGAGTGTGAACATATTTGAGTATACCTACACCTGTATACTTAAATGTATCGTAGATTTTGGATAAAAGTGGTTAGAAAGGGTGTGTGTGTGTGTACGCACATGTTTGAAAATGTTATACACCTGTATACTTAACTGTATACCTTAATCCAGAATACATGTTTCTGCATGCATGCGTGTGTGTGTGTGTGAATATATTTGAGTATACCTACACCTGTATATTTTAAATGTGTACTAAGTCCAGTGTATATGTATATAGTGTGAAAGTGTGTGTGTGTGTGTGTATACACGTTTGAAAATTAATATAAAATGCACCTGTATACTTAACTGTATACTTTAATCCAGAATAATATACGTGTGCATGTTGTGTGAATGTGTGTGTGTGTGAACATATTTGAAAACAAGTACATTTGTATACTCACATGCACATATAGTCTGGAATGTAGTCTAAATGAAAATTGTGTGTGTGCGTGTGGGGGGGGCATGCATTGTGTATGTATCATTGCGCATTTGCGTGTGTGTTTGTGCACATGCATAATTTGTGTATGTGAGTCCACGGTGTGTGTGTGTGTGCGCACTTGTGTGTGTGTGTGTGCACTTGTGTGTGTGTGTGGCATGCATGTGTATGTGCGTGCACATTTATGCCTGTTTGTGCGCATGCACACGTGTGTGTGTATGTAGCATGCACGTGTTTGTGCGTGCACGTATGTGTATATTTGTGTGCATTCACAAGTGTGTGTGTTTTAGACAGTGTCCAGATTTCTGACATTTTTCTTCGAAATGCTCCATACTTTGCAAATTCAATTCAGGTTCCAAACCCCATAGCCATTGGGTTTGGGTCAGGTTTTTTGTTGTTTTGGGTTGTTGGGGGAGTTTTTTGGTGGGGGGTCTTTTTTTTTTTTAGACCGCCCCTGAAGACATTTGTGACTTGTCCCATCGCAGACGTCAACTGTTTAAAAAAATAAGTAAAATAATTGTCTGGCACCAAAACACTTTGTACAGGATTCACTGCTCACTGAACGTCTGTCCATCTGTCTGTCCGTCTGTCTGTCTTTTATAAAGACTACTACTGTTTTTTGAAGTATCGGATGATTGTCGGTAGTAGAGGATTTGTCTGGTATGCAGTGATGGTTTTAAGTTTTGTTTGTTGTTGGTTTTTTTGGTTGTTTGGTTTTGTTATTGAAGTGATGATTTTGTAATGAGTTATGTGTTGTTTGTTTTTGAGTGAGTGTGTGTCCATGTGTGTTGGTGGGGGGGTTGTTGGTGATGTGAGTGTGTGTGTGTGTATGAGTGAGTGAGTGAGTGAGAGAGAGAATGAGAGAAAGTGTGTGTGTGAGCTAGTGAGTGAGTGAGACAGATAGAAAGAGAGTGAGGGGGAGAGAAAGTGCGTCTGTGTGTTTTACAAGTTACAAGCTCGTAAAGATTGTCTATTAGATTCTCTGAAAAGCTATGCTTTTACAAGGGACTAGCTCATGAAAGTTACCCCCCTAGATCATTTCGAAGGCTATGCTTTTTGTAGGTTACTAAACTCATACAGGTTATGTATGAAATTGTCAGGACTCTGCTTTTATAGGGTACTAGCTCCTAAAAGTTACCCTTTAGATTCTTTTGAAGACTATGCTTTTACAAGTTACTAGCTCATGAAAGTTATCCAGTAAATAATAATGAAGACTCTGCTTTTACAGAGTATTAGCTTATGACAGCTGCCCTTTGGATTGCCTTGAAGACTGCTTTTAGTTTTACAGGGTACTAACTCATAAAAGTTTCCTGTTAGATTCTTTCGAAGACTTTGCTTTTACAAGGTACTAGCTTATGAAAGCTGCCTTTTTGGAGTGTCTTGAAAACTGTGCTTTTCCAAGGTATTAGCTTATGAAAGTTATCCAGTAAATGCTGATGAAGACTGTGTTTTTACAGGTGACTAGCTCCTTAAAGTTATCCTTTAGATTGTACTGAAGACTAAGCTTTTAAAGGTAGGTTACTGACTCATAAAAGTTACCCTTTAAGTTATCTTGAAGATTCTTCTTTTACAGGTCATTAGCTCATGAAAGTTATCCAGGAAATTCTCATGAAATCTATGCTTTTACAAGTGACTAGATCCTTAAAGTTATCCTTTTAGATTATCTTGAATTATCCTTTAGGTTATCTTGAAGACATGAAAGTTGCCCATTAAAAATTCTCTTGAAAACTATGCCAGTACATATTTTTTAGGTGTGGATTTTGTTTTTGTTTTTTTTCTTTTTTATCACTGATTTTGTGTAAAGGAATTATCAAGTTGAGCAGAAGAAATGGTTTGTCAGAATTATTTCTTGGGTAAGTTGTTTGGGGCTTTTTTTAGTGGAGTGTTTTCTGTTTGGCTGATGTTTGATGGTATATAATGAGACAATGTGGAAGAGAAGTATTGTTGATGATAGCACAATGTTTAAAGTCTTGGTAGGCTTTTCATAGTTGTACATTTTTCTGTGAAACTTTATGTGAAAATCCTGCTGCTTGCCAGAACTTAAGTCTTTTTTCCCCACCCAGATTATGGGTGTGTGTGTGTTTATTTTTGGTCTTTTTTTGGTTATAAATGATACATACATACATTCACATGCATGTACACGCATGCTCCACACACACACACACACACACAGAAGCAAGTTTGGCTAAAGACTTACCCACACATACACATACTCACAAAACTAACTTGGGTATTGACTCCACTCCCTTGACAGTCCCTCAGGTAAGACTACAAGCTCATGTTGAAGTCAGATACGCTGGGTCTGACTTGTCAGGTGCTTAACGGCAGCGCAGCACACTTTCGCTCTTATGACAGAAATAAGTAGTTGCTGTCTGAGCGTTTAACGAAGAAAAAGAAGAAGACTATAAGCTAAGGTCACCCATATATAAACACGCACACAGAAACATCAATCATACACATACATTAACCTTTTCCCTATGGGTAACCCGCTATAGGGTAACCAATCATCTACTAACCCTTCCCTCCGTATCACCCACTACTGGGTTACGGTAGCGTACAAATGCGCACAGTGCACATGTGCACATGCACTGCTTTCAAGATATCCAAAATTGGATGATACAGAGCAAATTACAGCTAAATGCAGATAAAACAGAAACCATGCTTGTAGGGACCAAACACAAACTCTCTTCCATCACAACAGCTTCAATACAACTTGGCAATGCATCAGTCCCTTTATCCACTGCTGTGAAGTATCTAGGGGTCATTATTGACAACACACTCTCTATGCAAAAATTCATCACTCAGACCTGCCAGTCCTGCTACTATCAATTACGGCGTATTAGTGCAATTCGAAAGTACCTGTCCAAGATGCAACATCCAAACTTGTTGCGTCTCTCATTCTTTCACGTCTGGACTATTGCAACTCTCTGTTGGCTGGTCTGCCAGCATCATCTATCCAATCCCTTCAACGTATACAAAACTCTGCAGCTCGTCTAATCCTCAGAAAGAAAAAATCTGAGCATATTACCCCTCTCTTGCAATCTCTCCACTGGCTGCCTGTGCCACAGAGAGTAAACTATAGATCAGTACCCTCTGTTACAAATGTCTCCACAAAACACCCACCCGCCTACCTCTGTGAATGTCTTCACTTGTACACTCTTCTCGTTCTCTCCGCTCTGCTGCAAAATTACCTTGTCCTTACAATCCCTAGATTAAAACCAACCCACCAATGGGCCTCGCTCTTTCTCTGTTTCTGGTCCATTGATGGGGAAATGAACCCCTCTCTCTCCCGCCAAAAGCCTTCTTATGACACTTTTAAATCCAGTCTAAAGACATATTTATTTAAAACCCTAAGATTTTCCTCTCCTGCCTCATCTCATAGTTTTTCCCTGCCTTCAACAGCCAAGATTCTATTGCCCTGCCAGGGTGTTGTGACCTTGTGTGTGTGTGTGTGTTTTGGTGTGCGTGTGTGTGTGTGCGTGTGTCACATTTGGACTTGATGGAACTATTGCTTGTCACTGATTGTATGACTGTGTAAGAATGAGTTGAGTGCAAGCGCTTTGATTTGTCTCTGCAAGATATAGCGCTATATAAATTCCATTTATTATTATTATTATTATGTACTGGGAAAGAGGGGTTCTCTCCTTTAACGTAGGAATAGTGTTAAAAACCTGTTCAACTTTTACAGAAGAATGAACCAGCTAGAGCCGGCGTCATGGATGACACAGACATACCCAGCATGCACTGAGAATGATGGGCTCCGTCAGGTATAACTTTCCATGAAAAATTCAGGGCAGTAATCCTAGGAGGACTCCTGACAGAGTTGAGGAAGGTATCAAGTCAAATCATGGCATTGAGGGCTGTTGTCTACATGCAGTGACGTTATTTTCAGAAGCAAACTGACACTACCCCTGATTTGGTAGGGGGGGGGGGCAGGGTTGTTAGTACCAAGATCCAAAGTTAAAAAGTAAAAGGATTTTTTTTAAAAGATATGATAAAAATCTGTCACTGTGTTCCTGTGTTTGACTAAGATTTGTATTGTATTGTATTGTATTGTATACCACTTAAAGTCACAGCAGAGTTCTTTGCTTGAAATTCAGGCATTGCATTGTGTTGTATTGTATTGTATTGTATTGAATACCACTTGAAGTCACAGCAGAATTCTCTGCTTAAAATTCAGGCATTGCATTGCATTGTATTGTATTGTATTGTATTGTATTGTATTGTATTGAATACCCCTTTAAATCACAGCAGAATTCTTTGCTTGAAATTCAGGCATTGCATTCTATTGCATTGCATTGCTTTGCATTGTATTGTATTGTATTGAATACCACTTAAAGTCACAGCAGAATTCTTTGCTTGAAATTCAGGCATTGCATTGCATTGCATTGCATTGTATTGTATTGTATTGTATACCACTTTTAGTTGTGGCAAAGTCCTCTGCGTGAAATTCAGACTGCTCTTCCCAGGTTGTGGTCAGTATGTGTACAGCCATCATCACTTTTGTATAGATCTCAAAGTCATACAGAAATGTGTTCTGCTATACACACCAACGTAATTTGTGAGGTTACAAAACATGTTGGATTGTAGACAGATCCTCTTATTTATTTATTTTTATTATTTTTTGCTTGTTTGTGGTTTGTATTAAGCTTTTATTTTAACCCATATCCAAGAAAGAAAGAAAGAAAAAACTTCCAATTTTTTCAACAACAAAAAAGAAAAAAAATTACTTCATCTTCACATCTTCTTGTTTTCAGTGAATTTGCCAGGTTGTGCAACGGTATGTGTACAGCCATCATCACTTTGTAATTGCCCTTCATGGGATGATTACAGTGTTTTTGACTTGACTTGACTTGACTTGACTTGGTATCTCCCAAGTCGTACAGAAAGTGTGTTCTGCTATATACGTGCCAATGTTTGTTGTTGTTTGTTGTGTTTTTTTAAGGTTACAAAGCGTTTCGGATTTTTGCTTAGGACTGTTAACAAAACTCATGACCATGCCTGTTTTTTTCTTTCTTTTCTTTTTGTTGTTGTTGTTGTTGAAATTCTGATCTGCAATGAACTTCGTAGTGGATGGAAAGAGACCAAAGGGGAGACCTAGAAAAAACCTGGGCTGCCTGTATTGCAGATGATCTTAGAGAAAGGGGCATAAATAAGGAGGAAGCTCAAAACAGAGAGAGATGGAGAAGGCTCATCAATGTCAAACCTCCCCTGGGAGAAACATGACAAAAAAGGAAGAAGAAGAAGAAGTTGTTGTTGAAATTCTGACTTGCAGAGAAGTACCAACAAAATCATGGTTAGCTTGTAGATTGAAAAATACACCCTCACTTAAAATACACCCTCACTTTTAAATCACTGTCTTTATCCAAAAAAAAAATCACCTTTAATACATTATGTTAAAAAAAAAAGTCACCTTTAGAGAAATTCATTTTCAGTCTGTATGTTGAGAGAGAGAAAAAAAATGGCCATTTTTATGTGAAAATATGTCACCTTTAAAGCTGTTCATCTGTAATCTATAAGGTAAAAATATGAAACACCATGTCCCCAAAATTATCACCTTTAAAAGTATATCGCTGTTCATATGACGACACATCGTACATAATTTTGATTATGTGTGTAGATGTTTCAATAACATTAGTTACATTGCTGCACGCACACACAAACTGGGAACAACAAATTTCTGATGAATGCATTGTTATTGTACATAGTTGCATGCACACTATGTAATTGATGATAACAGTTTAAACTTGATGTTTCGAAAGAAGAAAAAACAATTCAAAATCATGTGACTGTTTTCAGTTGAGTTCATTAAAAAAAAAAACATTGAAAAGAAATTTGTGGCTTTGTAGTGGGTGAGCATGTGTGTGTGTGCGTGCATGCTTGGGTGCGTGCGTGTGTAGGGGGGGGGGGGGGTTATTATTATATATTTTATTCTTTTATATCCAGGATAATAGAATAAGCACTTAATGTCCTTTTTTACAGTCAATCCCCGTGTGTATGCAGTTTTGTCATCCCTTCCAACCAGCACACAATGGCCTACTTTTCCAAAATGCGGAACAGGTTTTAACGTGTGCGCAAGATGTTCTATTTATTATGCGTTCGCACACGGGACTTAGAGTCTCATCCGAAGGACTTTTGGGGAGAGCAAAAGTTGGCACTGATGTTAACCTTACCTTAACCTTAAATCTCTCTGTGCCAGGAGGCACACAAGGCTTGAACATCATTCCTCCACTGGTTTGTGTCATGCAGCGTTCCACGTGCTCCAGCCTGCGCCGTTCCGCTCTACTTCTACCATTCGTCGCCATGTTGTTTTGGGGCGTCCCCTTTTCCTTCTCCCTTCAGGTGTCCATCCGAGGGCAACAGCACAGTCGTCACTCCTGTCCTTTCTTAGGACATGTCCGATCCAGTTCCATCTCCGTCTTCTAATCTCCTGGCTGATTTTTTCTGCTCCTGCTATTTCCAAGACTCTTGTTGGAAATGTGTTCTTGCCATCGGATCTTGAAGATCCTCCTCAGACATTTGTTTGGAAAATGTCTAGTTTCTCTTCTTCCTCCTTTCGTTAATTTCCAGGTCCACATCTGTAGAGAAGAACTGACAAAACAAGGCTCTTGAAAAGGGATCTTTGGTTTTTCTGCCGATGTCCCCATTTGCCAGATGTTGGATAATCGTTTCATCTGCGCACTGGCCAGTGCTACTCCTCTTCTTGACGCTGCTGCTCCTCCTCCGTCTTTGGTGACGTTTGCTCCGAGATAGGTGAAGTTCTCCACCTCTTCAACTTCCTGATCTCCAACCCTCAGACCGTCGATGTTCCTGCTGTTTACTTTCATGGCTTTGCACTTCTGTCCATTCAGCTTGAGTCCAACCTTTGCTGCGTTGTCTTCCAGTCTTGTAGTTTTGTGTTGTAGATGGTTCATGGTTGATGAAAGGAGGGCGATGTCATCTGCAAAGTCAAGGTCTTCTAACATGTTCATGAAGTCCCATCTTATCCCAGTTCTCTCGCCTTCCACTGTTCTTCTCATCACCCAGTCTATCACGAGAAGGAAGAGGAATCCTGACATGCAGCATCCCTGTTTCACCCCGGTAATCACTGGGAACCAGTCTGTTGTTTCGTTGTCAACAATGACAGAGCACTGAAAGTCCTCGTACATTGTCTTGACCATCTGGATGAGTTTCTGTGGGATTCCATACTGACGCATGATGATCCAGAGACTGTCTCGGTGTATGGAGTCAAAGGCCTTTTCAAGTCAATGAAGTGTATGTACAGTGTCGCGTTCCATTCGTTGACTTGTTCCAAGATGTTCCTGAGTATAAATATTTGGCCGACAGTTTCCCCTCACCCTTTCGAAATCCAGCTTGTTCCTTTCTGAGAGATGCGTCCTACTCCCTCTTGTATTCTGTTGATGAGGATCTTGCTGAGCACCTTACTGGCCAAGGGTAGTCGTGTAATCCCACGCCAGTTTCCACACTCCTGAAGATTTCCTTTCTTTGGAATCTTGCATATGAGTCCTTTCGTCCACTGTGTTGGTACTGTCTCCTTTTCCCAGGCGAGGTCAAAGATCCGTTTCAGTTCCTTGCCGGTCTGTTCAATGTCTGCTTTTAGCATCTCTGCTGTGATCTGGTCTGCTCCTGGTGCTTTTCCGTTCCTGAGGGTCTTCAGTGCTTTCTTGATTTCATGGATGGTTGGTTCTTCTGCTGAGATGTCTAGTTCTTCCACCTCCCCCTGGTCATCTTGTGGTGGTTCATTCGGTGCATCCCTGTTGAGAACTTCCTGGAAGTGTTCTCTCCATCTCCTCAGCCTGGCCTCTTGATTCTTTAGCAGCTCTCTGTTCTTATTCTTTACTGCTGCTACTGGTCTAGTGCCTTGGTTGGTGAGCTGTTTCACAATGCTGTACAGTTCTTTCTGTCTCCCATTCTCTGCTGCGTTCTGCGCTCTCTCTGCTTTTTCTGACATCCATCTCCTCTTGTCCTCTCGTACGCTTCTTTTCACCTCTTTGTCTTTTTCTTTGTATGCTTCTTTCATTCTGTTCTGTATCCTCTCCGAGTGTGTACTGTTGATTCTGATCTTGATGCGCTTCCTCTCATCGATCAGCTTCCAGCTGTTCTCACTGATCCATGACTTGCTCTTCCCCTTTCTGTAGCCAAGCACCTCTTCTGCTGATTTGATGTAGGCGTTCTTCTGATGTTCCCACACCTCTTCTACATCTTCAGTTTCGGTTCTGTTCTCTTTGAGTTTGGTCTTCACTGCGTTGCAGAACTTCTTCCTTATATCTTCGTCCTTCAGTCGTTCAACGTCCAGTCTTGTCGTGGTTTTGTTGTTTCTGCGTGAGCTGAGTCGTAACTTGATCCTCGTCTTCACCAGGTAGTGGTCGCTGTTGGCATCTGCTCCCCTCTGTACTCGGCAGTCTTGTACTGATGATCTCCACTGTCCGCTGATCAATAGGTAGTCAATTTGGTTTTTCACTCTTCCGTCCGCTGATGTCCATGTTGCTTTGTGAATGTCTTTGTGTGGGAATAGAGTTCCTGTGATAACTAGTCCATTCAGCTGGCTAAACACTCACAGTCTCTCTCCATTGTCGTTCTCTCTCCCAAGTCCATGAGTACCCATTGTCCTTTCGTATCCAGTGTTGTCATTTCCCACTTTTGCGTTTAAGTCTCCCATGATGATGATGATGTCGTTCTTGTTGCACCCGTCCACTGTTTCCTGGAGTTGTTGGTAGAACTGCTCCTTTTCCTGGTCTTCCCTCTCGTTGTGCGGTGCGTACACTTGTATGACTGTCATCCGTCTGTATATGAGTAGAATCTTGCTGTAATGATCCTCTTGTTGACTGGTGTCCATTCCATGAGAGACTTCACTGCGTCCTGGCTCATCATGATGGCGACTCCTCCATCGTGTAGTTGTTCGTCTCTGTCCTGATGCCAGCTTAATTTTTCCAGCTCCTGCACCTGCACTCGCTGATTCCGAGAATGTGCAGTTGATATTCTGTCATCTCTCTTGAGATCTGTGCTGCTGCGCCTCCTCTGTACATTGTCCTGACATTCCAATGTCCGATGTTAAGGGTAGTTTTGGGGCTTGCAAAGGACCTGGTCGGACGGTGAGCTTCCCGCAGGCTTTCAGCCATCGTCGTCATGATGCCAGTGCCGGCGATTCCCGCTCCCCCCAGGGCTTGAATCGAAGTGATGTTCACAGTTTCTGTAACTTGTGTTGTTTTCCGGGAGTAGGTAGTTGGCCTTCTGCCCAACCCCCATACTTGGAGGGCCAGTGGTTTTCTGTCAGGGTGGCCTTCCCTTAGACTGCGTTAGTCCACGGTGCAATCTCCCATCCGCCACCCGGGAGACGCGCCTCTACGCCGTGCAGTCCCAGCGCGAGGACTGATGTTAACTCCAGAGGAAAAATCCTCTTGAATGAGATAATAATGTATGGAATTTATATAGCGCTGAATCTTGTAAAGCAACAAATCAAAGCGCTCAGATGACTTCTTTTTTTTTTTTTCGAGGATAATGGAATAAGCACTCATGTTCTTTTTTACATCCAGTCCCCGTGTGTATGCGTTTTTGTAAATTTTGTTATCTGTTCCCACCGGCACACAATGGCCTACTCTTTCGAAAAGCGGAACAGGATTTAACGTGTGCGCAAGATGTTCTGCACGCGTCGGGGCCTCGGTTTATAGTCTCATCCGAAGATCACAAGCGCAATGCACAATGCTCTAACCAACCAGGCTATCCCGTCCTCGCACTCGCGCGCGCGTGCGTGTGTGTGTGTGTGCATAGATCGTTTTATGTATTTGGAGCGACGTGTCAAAACTGCCTGCCTACTCCTCAGCTTTTCACTCTGACTAAAGTAAGTAAACTGAGGTCACAAAACTTTGCGAAAACAAAATGTACTTAAGGTGTGTGATAGAGAAATGGAATAACACAAATGTTTGGTTTTTTTAAAAGAAAGGAAGGTAAAAGGTAAAGGAGTCCCATAACCTATAAGGTCGTAGTGGAGCGAGGCGTCAGAGACCTCACTTCTCTAGGGCCAGCATATTGAGGGCGGCGCCCATCTCTTCTCCCTCGCTGCTTTACCTTCCCTGACCCTAAAGAGGGCAGGTACCCATTTACAGCTGGGGGAACTGTACTGAAGCCAAGGCGCGTAAACGGTCACCCATCCAACTGGTAACCACGCTTGACGCTGCTTAACTTGGCTGGGGGAAAGCGAGTGCTCCGACCACTGAGCTATCCCGTCCCCAGAAAGAGAGAAAATAAAAATTCAACTTGTCAGCATGAGTCTCCTTCGGTTTTAAACAGAATTCAGTATTTGGCTATTTTCAGATTAAGAAAAACCATTTAAAAGAAATATTAAAGAAATATTAAAGGCCTTAAATCCTGTTGAAAAATGATGACCAAAATGACAACCTGTGACAAACGCCTTCAAAAACATACATACCAACAACAACAAAATGAAATAAGTAGATTTTTTTTAAGCGCTTTGATTTGGATTTTTGCAAGATATAGCGCCATAATATTATTTATTTATTTATTCTTTTTTGTGTCGAGGATAATGGAATAAGCACTTGTGTGCTTTTTTTACGTCCAGTCCCCGTGTGTATGTTGTTTTGTAAATTTTGTCATCTGTTTCCACCGGCACACACAATGGCCTTCTCTTCCGAAAAGCGGAACAGGATTTAACGTGTGTGCAAGATGTTCTGCATGTGTTCGAACACGAGGCCTCGGTTTATAGTCTCATCCGAAGGACTATATTATCATTAAAAGAGCTTATTAAAAGCTCAAATGCGTGCAAACCAAACAGATATGGAATAGCAGATGACAAAATGTCCAAAGGTATCGTTAATTCGGCACAGCTCTCTCAACAGTCTTACCTCATAATCTCCCCCTCCACTGTTCTCATACTCTCCTCATAATCTCCCACACTTCTCTCCCTCTACTCTCCCCCGTTATCTCCCACACTTCTCCCCCGTTATTCCCGTCTACTCTCCCCTATTATCCTCCACACTTCTCTGCCTCTGCTCTCCCCCCATTATGTCTCATATTTCTCCCCATACTCTCCCCCACTTCTCCGTCCCACACTTCTCTCCCCACTGTATGGGCACCTCAACTCTCCCCCATTATGTCCCATACTTTTCCCTCTACTCTCTTCTATCTCTTCTCTCCCATTATCACCCACACCTCTCTACTCTCCCATATTATCTCCCACATTATCTCTAGCTCACCCATTATCTCCCACACCATCTCTACTCTCCCACATTATCTCCCACACCATCTGTATTCCCCCCCCCATTATCTCCCACATTATCTCTAGTCTCACCCATTATCTCCCACACTATCTACTCTCCCCCATTATCTCACACACCTCTCCTCATTATCTCCCACACTATCTACTCTCCCCCATTATCTCACACACCTCTCCTCGCCTCTCCTCATTATCTCCCACACTATCTACTCTCCCCCATTATCTCACACACCTCTCCTCATTATCTCCACACATCTACCTCCCCCATTATCCACACACTATCTCTAGTCTCACCCATTATCTCCCACACCTCTCCTCATTATCTCCCACACTATCTACTCTCCCCCATTATCTCACACACTATCTCTAGTCTCACCCATTATCTCCCACACCTCTCCCATTATCTCCCACACTATTCTACTCTCCCCCATTATCTCACACACTATCTCATAGTCTCACCCATTATCTCCACACCTCTCCCCATTATCTCCCACACTATCTACTCTCCCCCATTATCTCACACACTATCTCTAGTCTCACCCATTATCTCCCACACCTCTCCCCATTATCTCCCACACTATCTACTCTCCCCCATTATCTCACACACTATCTCTAGTCTCACCCATTATCTCCCACACCTCTCCCCATTATCTCCCACACTATCTACTCTCCCCCATTATCTCACACACTATCTCTAGTCTCACCCATTATCTCCCACACCTCTCCCCATTATCTCCCACACTATCTACTCTCCCCCATTACTTCCACACTATCTCTATCCTTCACCCATAATCTCCACCCTCTCCCCATTATCTCCCACACTATCTACTCTCCCCCATTATCTCACACCTATCTCTAGTCTCACCCATTATCTCCCACACCTCTCCCCATTATCTCCCACACTACTACTCTCCCCCATTATCTCAACACTATCTCTAGTCTCACCCATTATCTCCCACACCTCTCCCCAATATCTCCTCAACTATCTCTAATCCCCCCATGATCTCCCAGTATTCTCCTATACTTCTCACCCATTATCTCCCACACTATCGCTAGTCTCCCCATTATCTTCCACACTTCTCCCCATTATCTCCCTCACTCCCCCTTCACACCTCTCCCCATTATCTCTACTCTCCCCCATTATCTCCCACACTATCTCTACTCTCCCCCATTAACTCCCACATTCTCCCATTACTCTACTCTCCCCCATTATCCACCCACACTCTCCCCCATTATCTCTCACTCCCCCATTATCTCCCACACTTCTCTACTCTCCCCTAATCTCCCACACATCAACCCATTATCTCCCACATCTATCTCTACTTCCACCATTATCTCCCACACTTCTCCCCATTATCTCTCCTCCTCCTTTATCTCCACACTATCTCTACTCTCCCCATTATCTACCCAACACTACATCCATTATCTCCCACACTCTCCTTACTTCTCCCTCATTATCTCCCACACTTCTCCGCGTGCATGTAAACGACCTACCTCCTTACAAACACCACACACACATCACACACCCTATTCACACACATCCATACTCACACACACGCCTGATACCCTTTGCAATGTGACGGCGCATTCCAGATTCGAACCCAGGTCTTCAAGACTGTAAGGATCAAAGACAATCGCCTATCCATAGCTATCACACCGTCTACTTGAGCAGAAATGAAACAAATATCTGACTTTTAGCCATAAACAAAGCAAAAAAGGTGAAAGTTTCTTAATTTTCTCAATGTTATTAATTTATTCATTTATTTTATTTTATTCTTTTAACTCGAGGATATTAGGCATGTGTGTTGTTTGTGATGTTGTGTTTGTTATGTTGAATTATTTTTGTCTGTATGTGTTTAGTGGTCGTTGTTTGTTTACATTGCGTGCGCGCACACAACACACACACACACACACAAACACACACACCACACAACTAAATTTATATCATTATTTTTATTTACTAGTAAAATGACCACCACACAAAACCAATAAGCCAAATTTAATCCACTTTTCAGATTGTTACCATCACAAAATAATGTGATATTACTAATTTACTATGTACATCAAACGATTGTGTAGATTTCATTTCCAGTATGAACATTTATGTAAAATAAATTTGTTCCACTTGAAAGAATAAAACGAATCCACACCTTTTAGACGACCGCTTTATTTTTATTTTTTTAAGGGAAAAAAGAAACTAGAATCTATGCAAAATCTTCAGTATTGCCCCACTGACTATGGAATAAAAGGAATGGGGTGGGTGGGGATGGAGAGAGAGAGAAAGAGAGAGAGAGAGAAGAGAGAGAGAGAAGAGAGAGAGACATGAGAGAGACGAGAGAAGAGAAAGTCAATCAATCAAGTCAATCAAGTCAGTAAAATTCATTATTTCGAGAGATAAAATAAGCACTCATGTGCTTTTTTACATTCAGTCCTCGCCCTTCTCGGTAATACAATATAGAAAAAAGAGAGACAGACAGACAGACAGACAGACAGACAGACAGACAGACAGACAGACGAGAGAGAGATGAGAGAGAAGAGGAGAGAAATGAAGATGAGAGAGATTAGTTAGAGAGAGAGAGAGAGCATCTATGCAACCCAGCAGAAGTACTGAAAAGCAGAATCAAATCAAGAATCATATCAGTAAAATGATAGAATAAAGGAATAAATAAATACAAATAGAACGCTATTAGTTTATTCAGACAAGTATCACAAGATAGTGAAAATTTGCGCAAAAGGAAACACAAGAAAGCACTATAAGTCTTTTCAATTGTCTTCAAAAGAGTTGATACTTACTGCCTTTTCTTTCTCAACTCTTGTGTACCCCCACGTACTAAGAAAATTGTATGACATATGGCAAAATAAATAAGAATAGTTAAGTCAATAAAATACCTAAGCCTACACAAAATAAAGACATGAAAAATGCAGCCAATTCTGATAACGGAAACACCTGTACCACTTGAACTTTGGCCGTGTTTGACCTGTTTCGCCATTTTCTAAATATTGTCAGCAAATAGCTTTCCCCTAACTGATAGCAATTTCTCAACTTTAAGGAGGAAGCTATCCCACAACCAACAAAACAATAATACAAACTATTTTGATAAAATAATTATTTCCAAGTATGCAGCATCACCACCACCACCAACAAATTATTCTGCATTGAAAATGTCCAATATGACAACTTTTTTTGTTGAATATATTTTTTTCCAAAAGAAAAGCACATCAAGAAAACGAAAAACCCATCTGCTTTTGCAAATGAAAAATTTATGAAGGTGTTTTTTTCGTTGAACGAAACATTTCAATTATTTTTAAGAATTTGGGAGAAAAACAACAACAATCCAAGTCTTGCCTACGACAATCAACATTACAACAACAAAACCGGCTCTGACACTACGTTCCAGAATCTGGAATCAATGTTTAACATTCTAAAATTAAAAAAATCAAAATTTCAACAACAACCCCCCCCCCCCCCCCCCCCCCCCCCCCCCCCCCCCAGATATTAGGACTTTTGTGGTTCAAGACTTTTCTTTAGGAAAAGGGATGAAAGTTACTAAAGGAAGACTGTGAGATGGGAAACTTAAGTTGGGGTTTTTTTTGGAATTCTTTTATGCGTCCAACGATTGGTAACAAAAAAAAACTATAAGCCAGAAAATAGGAAAACAAAAACAAAAGGAAGGTAAAATTTAAATGAATAAAACTGACAGCACACGAAAGTTAAATACAGACAATCAGAAACGAACGGAGCCATTGAAAGCACACGAAAGTTAAATACAGAGAATCAGAAACGAACGGAGGCATGGAAAGCACACGAAAGTTAAACACAAAAGAATCAGAAACGAACGGAGCCAGACCAGGACTTGCAGCATCTTGGAATCTTTTTAGGAAGAGGGGCAGACAGACACACGACTCATGGGAACCCACAGGCTTGCTGCCCATCCTTCCACACTTCCCACGCCGGGCAGTGCATGAGGTAAGCCTCGTGGTAACTGTTGCACATTGGATGTAAGAGTTAGGGTCCTTGGGCCAGGGGAAGTAACCGGAACCCCCGCCACAAGGGTTGGGGATGGTAGGGTCCACCTGATTGGTCGCTGCGTCCACGATGACGTTTTTGAAGATGCATTGCGTGATGGCTTGGTACCACATCTGTTGGGAACAAGGATTTCATTCATTTATTCTTTTATGTATTCGTTTATTTCGAGAATAATGGATTAGGCACTCATGAGCTTTTTTTACATCCAGTCCTTGTGTGGGGGGAACGGGATAGCTCAGTGGTCAAAGCCCTCGCTTTCCCCCAGCCAATGTTAAGCAGCATCGATCGTGGTTACTAATTGGATGATGGCCGTTGGCTTCAGTGCAGTCCCCCAGTTCACCCAGCTGTAAATGGGTACCTGCCCTCTTTTGGGTCAGGGATGGTAAAGCAGCGAGGGAGAGGAGATGGGCGCCGCCCTCAATATGCTGGCCCCTGGAGAAGTTGAGGTCTCTGATGCCTCACTCCCCTACGACCACATAGGTTATGGGAAACCTTTACCTTTTTACCTTTTTTACCCCACATGAATGCAGTTTTGTACGTTTTGTCATCCGTTCCCACCGACACATTAATTATGGCCTACTCTTCCAAAAACCGGAACGGGTTTTAACGTGTGCGCAAAATGTTCTGCGTGCGTTCGCACCGGACCTCAGGTTTAAAATCCATCCGAAAGACTTTGGGAGGAATGGAATCGGCACTGATGTAACTCCGGGGAAATATCCTCTTGAACCGGATTCAAACCAGGGTCAGCAGATAACAAGCGCAATGCGCAACGCTCTTACATATAGGAGTGACGGTGACGGATAGATTGAATAATTAACTCCAAAGGAAAAAAAGCCTCCCCATAGATGGTTGTGTCGATTGTGGCTCGAACCTGGAATCGAACCTCTCAGATTGCAAGCGCAACGAGCAACGCTCTAGCCACTAGGCTATCCCTTCCCCTAGAAAACTCACACTCATTCCACAATGCAGTCATACTTCAAACAGTACACCCCATTTGACGATTCCTCAGATTCTGAATCCTTTGGGGGCGCCTTCGAAGCTTTGTCAACCACCTTTCTCCAGTCCTCTCGTCTCTCAGCCGCCCTCAGGGTGTCTCTCAACTCCATGTCTGTCCACTCTCGAATGTTGTCCTTCCATCTCTTCCTTTGTCTGCCTCTTCTTCTTCTTCCCTCCCCCCCACTGTGCCTTGGGGATTGTTTTAGCAAGACCAGAGGAGCGTGTGACATGACCAAACCACTTCAGTTTTTCCGTTGTCTGAGGGACGTTTAAAAAGGTCAGTATTTTTGCGGAGCGTCTTTTGGGACTTCCTCATTCGTGATGTGGCTTTGTACGAGATGCCAAGAGTCTTCGGAAGCACCTCATTTCTACAGCTCTATTCTTTCTCTCTAATTTCCCCTAAATAAAAAAACTTAAAAAAATTGGCGGGACGGGATAGGCTGGTGGATAGAGCGTTGTGCTTTGTGCTCAGGATCTGCCGATCTGGGTTCGTCCTGTTCAAGGGGATATTTTCCTCCTGGAGTTAACATCAGTGCAGACTCCCCTCCCCCCAAAAGTCCTTAAGTTGAGACTAAAAACCGAGGTCCTATATACAAACGCATGCAGAATATCTTGCACACACGTTAAAATCTATTCCACCATTCGGAAAGGTAGGCTATTGTGTACCGATGGAAACGGATGACAACATTTACAAAACGGCATGAACTCGGGGACTGGATGTTTAAAAAAAAAGTAGCACATGAGTGCTTGTGTGTTATCCTTGAAATAAAAGAATTTGTATAAATTTAATTTTATCCAGCTCATTTTCTGTCTGTTGTCCCACCTGTCCGTCTGTCTTTTGTCTTCTGTCTTTCTCCTCTCTCTCCTCCTCCTTCTCTCAAAAAACACACACACATAACATATAAAATAAAATAAAAATAAATATATAAAATATATAAATTAATTATATATATATATATATATATATATATATAATATTAAGATATGCGCACAAAAGCCAAACACACCACAACACCCAACACACACAAACACCACACACACCTCCCTCCCCCTCCCTACCCCACCTCCCCTTTCCCCTCTTCTTATCTCATCTCTAAAACGCCCCTTCTTCTCTCCACCCCCTCTCTCCTCCCTCTCTCTCTCTCCTTTCCCCCCCCCCCCGCCCCTCCCCTCTCTCTCCCTCCCTCTCTTTCCCTCCTCTCTCCCCTCCCTCTATCCTCTCTCTCTTCCCTTCCTCTCTCCTCCTCCCTCTCTCCTCCCTCTCTCTCTCTCTCCTCCCTCCTCCCCTCTTTACTCCCTCTCTCTTACTCCTCTCCCTACCTTTTCCCCTCTTTCCATTCCTCTATTTTCTCCCTCCCTTTTTCCCCTCTCCCTCTCTCCCCCCTCCTCTCTCCCTCCTCTCCCTCCCTCCCCCCCTTCCCTCTTCTCTCTCCTCCTCCTCCCTCCCTCCTCCTCTCTCTCCCCCCATTCCCTCTCTCTCCCCCCCTCTCTCTCCCCCCTCTCTCTCTCTCCCTCTTCTCTCTCTCCCTCCTCTCTCTTCCCCTTTTCTCTCCCCTCTCTCTTACCTTGAAAAAAAAGGCATCAGGTTATTCCCCCCGATAAGAAGGGAAAATAAATACTTCCCCTCTCCCCCCCTCCCCCCCTCTCTCCCCCGCCCCCCCCCTCCCCTCCCTCTCTCCCCCTCCCTCCCCCCTCTCCCCTCCCCCTCCTCTTTTCTCCCTCCCTACCCCCTCTCTCTCTCTTTCTCTCCCCCTCCCCTCTCTCTCCCTTTCCATCCCCCCCCTCTTCTCCTCTTCCCTCCATCCACCACCCCCTCTTCTTCTCCTCCCTCTCCCCCTCCCTCCCTCCCCCCCCCTCTCTTTTCCCTCCCTCCCCCTCCCCTCTCCCTTCCCCTCTCCCCCCTCCTCCCCCCCCTCCTCTCTTCCCCCTCTCCTCCCCTCTCTCCTCCCCCTCCCCCTCCTCTCCCTGTCTCCCTAAAAATTTTTCTTCTTTCCTTGTCATTTCCCTCCCCCCTCTCCTCCTCCTCCCTCTTCCCTCCCTCTCCTCCATCCACCCCCTCTTCTCTTTCTCTCATGTCAAAAAAAACCTCCTCTTTCTTCCCCCCTATTTTTCCCGGCTCTTAAATTCCTTTCTTCTTCTAATAACCAAATTGTTCCCCTTATCCCCCCTTTTATTTCCCTTCCTTTCTATTCTCCTTAATCTTCCATCCCCCCCTTTCCCCCTTCTTCCTTTGGTCCATAAATTCTTCTAATATCTTTTCTTCTACTCCCTTCTCTTACTCCCTTCCAAAAGCCGCTCTCTCCCGGGGTAAAGGATAACCACACAGTGGTATTTCCTTTTTCCGTGAAAGAATAATTACCCTGGGGAACAGGGCCCAAAAAACGTAAGCGCTTGTAAAGGGAAAAGTCCTAGTCAAAAAAAGGGGTTTACTGGTTTGGTTAACTCATGTCCTTTTCATATTCATTCCTATGTTAATATGTCATTTACAATTACCCCCCTTTGACTGATGGGCTTGTAGCTTTTGTCAAATAAAATTCGTTCATTCGTTCGTTCATTCATTCTCTCTTCCTCTCTCACCTTGCCAACAGGACAGGACTCAAGCTGCCCAGAGTACGGCATAGGACCACAGTGGAAATACTTGGTCGGGTCTGAGGGGTACGGGTGGAACAGCAACCCTTTGATGATCGCATCCGCGGTACAGGGGTTACCCAAATGACCACTGGCCGTCGGATGCTGCTGGGTGGTCTGAGGGACATAAGGGTGGCGCGGGGTGGAGGAGAGGAGGAGAAGGGAAGGGAGTGGTGGAGCTGTGGTTGGTGGGGGGGGGGGGCTGTGTGGTGGTGGCCTTAGGGGATATATGGGGGTGGGGTTTTGGGGCGTGCTTGGTGTTGTGCTCTGAAAAAGAAAAATTTGATAAAGCCTACATGAATTTAAGGATTTTCTCGTTCTTCGTCGAACGCTCTGACAAACAACTAGTCTTTGTCTGTTATATGAGCGAAAATGCGTTGCGCTGCCGTTAAGCGCCTGACAAGTTAGGCCCTGCGCAACCGACTTTAGCGTAGGGGAGAATTGTTAACTTTTAAGTCTTTCTTGGGAAGAAAAATAAAAGGCAGGATAATAATAATAATAAATAATAATAAAAAAATAAAATGAAAATAATAATAATAATATGGAATTTATAAGCGCTATATCTTGCAATTACAAGCCAGAGCGCTTCCATTCAATCTGCTCCCACACAAACAACCAACAATGATTAACAATATTCTAACAAATTCAAATGTACACACACACACACACACACACACACACACACACACACACACACACACACACACACGCACGCACACACGCACGCACACACACACACAACACAGGTTGTACATTTCAGCAGGATGTTGGAATTTTGGCTTTCAAAGGCAGGGACAGACATGAGATGAATCAAGAGGGAAAAATCTTAGGTTTGAAATATGGAAGAATGGACACAAGATGGCTAGAAAATAGATAGAGAAGGAGGTGACAGGAAGAACAGGAGCGAGGCAGAAACAAAGAGAAGGATAGAAAAGAGGGAATTTCTAGCACAGAATTTCCAGAAGGTGAGGATGCTATTTTATACTGACAGCCACCCCCCTCCCCCCCCCATCCCCACGGGGGAAATGAATTGAAGTAAAGGGTATCCTACGTGACTGTGTCAATACATTTTCTGGGACGGGATAGCCTAGTGGTTAAAACATTGCGCTCGCAATCTGACAACCCGGGTTCGATTCCCGTTCAAGGGGGGGGATATTTTCCCCTGGAGTTAACATCAGTGCAGACTCCACTCTCCCCCAAAAAGTCCTTCAGATGAGACTATAAACCGAGGCCCCGTGTGCGAACGCACGCAGAACATCTTGCGCACACGTTAAATCCTGTTCCGCTTTTCGTAAGAGTAGGCCACTGTGTGCCGGTGGGAACAGATGACAGAATTTTCAAAACCGCATACACACGGGGAATAGATGTTTTAAAAAAAAAAAAAAGCACATAAGTGCTTATTCCATTATCCTCGATATAAAAGAATAAATAAAAGAATAAATTATCGAGCTCAGGGTCGTGCAACATTATCGCGCTTGTCTGGGCTTGACACAGTTGCTTCAAGAATCGTTACTATTTTTAGGGTGGCTGCCTTGGCGCTCAAGTGGAATGGCTTCTAACCACAGTCCTTACATCGGATAACTCCGCTGGGACGGTAATGTATGTTAGTCAGTCGTGTTCGACGATGACCTCCAAAACAGCAGAGGAGGCAGCTGCTGTTTCGGAAATTGGGCAGAAATTTGATCATAGTGGAGATGCCTTGCCCACAGTACATCCCCACTCTCTCGGCCAAGTGGGCATAAGGACAGTCAGCGTTGGAGATGTTCTCCAAAGGCCAACCATCCCCAAGGGCTGCAGCACATAAGGACTGTGCGAGTCAAGCCTCCTAGTCAGAGAGTCACAGTCGATCACTAAAGACTAAGCTGTAAAGTGGAATTCCATGAGTGGAAAAGCCACTGGTCATACAGCCTCTCACTTTGCTGTTGCCCCCAGCGTCAATGGTTTAATCAAGAACTGTGATAAAGCCCAGGCGCTGGCGGCCAATAATATAACCTCAAACGTGACTGTGGGGTTATAACAACATATATTAATTTTTTGTTAAGCTGTTGAGTTGTGGTTGTTAGCTGTTATTTCAGTCTCCTATCGCATGGTTTTTTTTAAAGTCAAGAATGAAAGAATAGAATAGAAATAGAGAAAGAGAAACCAGAGGAAAAGAAAGAAACAAACAAACAAGCAAACGAGCAAGCAGGCAAACAAAGAAAAACAACAACAAAAAAATGAAGAAATAAAGAAAGCAATGCTGACAGAAAGACAGACAGAAGCGCACACACACACAACACACACACACACACACACACACACACACACACACACACACACACACACACACACACACACACACACAGGGAGAGAGAGAGGAGGGAGGGAGGGGAGGAAGGAAGGCAGAACAAAAAACCCAAAAGAAAGAAAGGAAGAAAAAGGAATAAAGGTACTTGAAAGATAGAGAGGGAAAAAACGCACACTAACACACACAAAATACCAGAAAGAGATTAAGAAAACAATGAAAAAACAAGAACCAAAGAAAGAAAGAAAGACAGACAGACAGACAGACAGACAGACAGACAGACAGAAAGAAAGAAAGAAAGAAAGTAGGAAGAAAGAAAGAAAGGACAGAAAAAAGACAGACAGAAAGAAAGGCAGACAAACAGACAGAAAGATAGACAGACAGACAGAAAAGACAAGACAAGACAAGACAGGAAAGAAAGAAAGAAAAGAAAGAAAGAATGCAGAAACAAACGAAACAAGGAATCAAACAAGCAAATAAAACCCAAACAAAAAAAAATATGTACAAAATTCGAAAAAATCGGTGGTCTAGAGGTAACGCACCTGCCTAGAAAGCGAAAACT
>CM054161.1:11493913-11498913 GCA_028751875.1 Rapana venosa | reverse complement strand
GTTGGCCCAGCGAGAAGTGGGACACAGGTGTATCGGCGAAACTGACAAGGGCCACGTGAGCGCCAGCGGAACTGACGTCAAACTGCTGGGAGAAGGCTTCCACAAAGCCCAACATGGCGGCCCACTCCGCGTCCGTGTGCGCAAGCGTAGAATCCAACAGGAAGACCAGGTCCGGTTTCCGTTTGTTGCAGTCTGCGCATAAAAAAAACAACCCAGAATTGTCTCCCCCCAGTTATCTGTCTTGATTTTTGTTGTTGGAGAAAATGTTTTATGATATTAGAGGACAGGATTGCTCTCAGTGGTCAGAGCGCTCGCTTTTCCCCCAAGCTAAGGTTAAGCAGCATCGAGCGTGGTTACCGAAAGTTGGATGGGTGACTGTTTGCGCGCCTTGGCTTCAGTACAGTTCTCCCAGTTCACCCAGCTGTCAATGGGCACCTGCCATCTTTAGGGTCAGGGAAGGTAAAGCGGCGAAGGAGAGGAGATGGGCGCCGCCCTCAAAATGCTGGCCCTAGAGAAGTTGAGGTCTCTGACGCCTCGCTCCTCAACGACCACATAGGTTATGGGAACATCTTTACCAATCACCTTTTTCATGACGAAAGCCATAACTGAGTGGTTAAGATTTCTTTTTTCAAGAGAAAAAAAAGACCTGGGGGTACATGAAGTTGAACACTACTACAACTTGTGGAACACAATACAGTACGATATAATCTCACTATTTAAAAAAACAACCAAGACAAAATTAAAAAAGACAGAAAACACACACATACACGCGCACGCATGCAAACGCACGCACGCACGCATACGCACACACACAAACACACGCATACACACACAACTCCCCTCACCTCCACCCCCCCCACACACACACACAAACACACACAACCCCATCCCCCCAACACACAACCCCCTCCCCACACACACTCCCTCCTCATCCCCAACACACACACACCACTCCCCACCCCCTACCCCCACAACAACAACCCCACCCCCACCCCCAACACACACACAACCACCCCCACCCTCCATCCACCCACCCCACTCCCCCCACTTCCACCTCTACCCCCACCCCCTACCACCACCACCATTCCTCCCACCCCACCCACCTTTACCTCCACCCCTAACCCCCCACCCCCCACCACCACCCCCACCCCCACCCTACCCACCACCCCCCTACCCCCACCCACCCCCACCTCCCCCCCACACACACACAGACACAACACAACACAACACACCACACCCACGACTCGAACGAAACGAACACCTCTTCACCTGTACGCTTGGCAGCTTGCTTCTCCACACGCACAGAAAAGTTCCCGTTGCACAACAGCGCGTGCGCCCTTTCGCTCTGAAGGCTAAAGGTCAAGGGTCGGGGGTCGCGCGCGAAGATGACGGAGGGCGCGTTAGCGGTGGCCGTTTCCTTCAAGTCGTGGACGTCTTCACTGGGCAGTTGCGTGGTGTAGGAGCCGTATACCTCCACGCTGCCGTAATCCGTAGACACCTGGGGGTTCAGAAAGAGGGATAGCCCGGTGGTTAAAGGAAAAAGGTAAAAGGTAAAGGAGTCCCATAACCTATCAGGTCGTAGGGGAGCGAGGCGTCAGAGACCTCAGCTTCTCTAGGGGCCAGCATATTGAGGGCAGGTGGCGCCCATCTCCTCTCCCTCGCTGCTTTACCTTCCCTGACCCTAAAAAAGAGGGCAGGTACCCATTTAAAGCTGGGTGAACTGGGGGAACTGTACTGAAGCCAAGGCGCGCAAACGGTCACCCATCCAACTGGTAACCACGCTCGACGCTGCTTAACTTGGCTGGGGGAAAGCGAGTGCTCCGACCACTGAGCTATCCTGGTGGTTAGAAAGATTTATTTATTTGTTTATACCGCTTTAAGTCACGAGATTTCTCTGCGTGAAATTCGGGCTGCCCTCCCCCCCCCCCCCCCCCCCCTCCCCAGGGAGAGCGCGTACGTCGCCACAAGAGCAGCGCCACCGTTTTTTGTGTTTTTTTGTCTGCAACTGTATTTGTTTCCCTATCATAGTGGCTTTTTTTTCTAAGAATTTGGCCAGGGACAACTCCCTTGTTGCCGTGGGTTCTTTTACGTGCGCTGAATAATTTTGTGTAACACACGGGACCTCGGGTTTATCGTCTCATCTGAAAGACTAGCGCCCAGACCGCCACTCATGGTCTTATGGATGGGGGGAAAGTTTCGGGCCCAAACGGGATTCGAACCACCGCACATTTGCGACCCGGAGTTTTTCGCTTTCTATACAGGCGCGTTACCTCTAGACCACCGATCCACAAAAATGCGTTCGTGATCTGCCGACCCAGGTTCGAATCTCGTTCTAGAGGATTTTTTTTTTTTTTTTGGTCCTCTGGAGTTAACATCAGTGCTGACTCCACTCTCCGCAAAAGGTCCTTCGGATGAGACTGTAAACCGAGGCCCCGTGTGTGCGAACGCACGCAGAACATCTTGCGCACACGTTGAAAACCTGTCTCGCCTTTTGGGAAGGTTAGGCTATTGTGTGCCGGTTGAGAACGGAGGACAAAATTGACAAAACTGCATACACACGGGGGTTGGATGTAAAAAAAAAGCACATGAGTGTTCTTATTCCATTACCCTCAAAATAAAAGAATAAAACAAATAAATACACACACACACACACACACACACACACACACACACACACACACACACACACACACGCGCACGCACACACGCACACACACGACAGCCACCCACAACACATACACTCTCTCTCTCTCTCTCTCTCTCTCTCTCTCTCTCTCTCTCTCTCGACTCCTATAGGTCTGCAGAATCAGTTGAATATACTCCAAACCTGTTGTGTAGATATGAAATTAAAAATCAATAAAGATAAAACCAAAGTGATGGTCTTTAGAAAAGGAGGGATCTTGGGTAGGGGAGAGGAATGGTTTTTAGGAAATCAAAAATTAGAAGTCGTAAATAAATATTGTTATTTGGGGTATGTTTTCTCAACAAAGCTTAGTCCTAGGCTGGGTACTGAACATTTGAGTGTAAAAGGGAAAAAAGCACTAATAAGTCTAATTCGAGCTTTTCAAAAAAACAAGGATATATCTTACCAGGTTTATTTCAAAGTCTTTGATATAAAAATTAAACCAATATTTCTATATGCATCTGAAGTTTGGGGTTTAAATCGTTTAGAATCTTTAGAAAAAATACATCTGATGGCTTGTAAGCGCTTTCTGGGAGTTCCTGTTAAAACGCCCAACAAAATGGTATATGGGGAAGTAGCAAGATATCCTTTACATGTAAATTCTTGTATTTGTGCAATAAGATATTGGTTAAAACTACTGCAGATGAGCCATCACAGGTTGCCTCGACAGGCTTATGAAACGCAATTAAGTCTAGATCAAAATGGTAAGAAATGTTGGGTAACAGGTATAAGGGAACTGTTGTGTAGTTCAGGGTTTAATATTGTTTGGCTACAACAGGATGTTGGTAATATTCAGGGATTCTTTAGAGTTTTCAAGCAAAGATTAATTGATATGTTTATTCAGGAGTGGTCTGGTGTCATGAGAGAGAGTAATAGATATGAGACATATAGATCTTTTAAGACTATTTTTGAAAAAGAATTGTATCTTGATAACATCGAAATTTATTGTTTCAGAGTTGCGCTGTCACAGGCCAGACTGAATTTTCTTCCCTTGAATAATAATCTTAATAGATACAGCAACAACTACCAAGATAAAAACTGTTTTTTGTGCAGAAATGTTATTGAAGATGAGTACCATCTCATATACATTTGTTCATTATATGCAGATCTCCGAACAATTTACCTGAAAGGTTTTATTCATGTGCCTATTCCTTTTCTTCTTCAGGCACATAGTAAACATCGTGCAATGCAGCTAGCAAAGTTTTTGTTCCATGCGGTTCAAAGAAGAAAGATAATGGCAGAACTTATTTCATCTTAGTATTAGATATCAATGCTTTCAGTGTAAAGGCAGATTTGTGTCTAATGTGTATTTTTGCTTTACTTTGAAATTTTGTACAAATTTGTTGTATACACGCACATACACTCCCCATCTCCCTCTGCATTTGAATTGTGGCCCAAGGCTGATGTTCAATAAAAACATTTTCAATTTCAATTTCAATTTTTCTCTCTCTCTCTCTCTCTCTCTCTCTCTCTCTCTCTCTCTCTCTCTCTCTCTCTCTCTCTCTCTCTCTCTCTCTCACACACACACACACACACACACACACACACACACACACACACACGCACCACCACCACCACCCACCACCCCACAAACACACACACACACATCCCCCCCCCCACACACACACACACAGGAATGCTTATTCCCTTATCCTTGAAATAAAAGAATAACCCCAAAAATAAATCAAATTCAATCAAATAATAATACTAATAATAATATATGGAATTTATGTAGCGCTAAATCTTGTAAAAACGAACAAATCGAAGCGCTCGCACTCAAATCATTTACACGCATGCAACTCTCTTTAAACATAATGAACAACATATTTCAAATCCACGCACGCACGTACGCACACACACACTCTCTCTCTCTCTCTCTCTCTCTCTCTCTCTCTCTCTCTCTCTCTCTCTCTCTCTCTCTCACACTAACACACACACACAACATGCACACACAAACACACGCACGCACCCCCCCCTCCACACACACACACAAACACACACGCACCCCCTCCCCCACCCCCACCCCCACACACACAGGAATGCTTATTCCCTTATCCTCGAAATAAAAAAATAATAACAAAAAATCGATCAAATCAAACCAAATCAAACCAAACCAATCCAAATCAAACCAAACCAAACCAAACCAAATCAAATCAAATCAAACCAAATCAATCCAAATCAAACCAAACCAAACCAAATCAAATCAATCAAAACCAAATCAAACCAAATCAAAACCAAATCAAACCAAATCAAACCAAACCAAATCAAACCAAACCAAATCAAATCAAACCAAATCAAACCAAACCAAATCAAAACC
>CM054161.1:11471413-11483913 GCA_028751875.1 Rapana venosa | reverse complement strand
TGAAACATCGTCTGGTCCACCTGAATACGTAAAAGAATCAATCAATCAATCAATCAGCCAATTAATCTAATCAATTTATTAGAATATCAAAGGAAGCTGACCTACTGGTGAAGGGAAGAGGTCAGATGCCTCAAGAGGAGCGGAAAGTGACGTATGAAGATGCAAAGACAATAGTCAAGGAAAAATAAAGGAGAAGATGACTTCAGCAGCATCCTAAATTTCAACAGTAATGATGACCACTACTACCTCCTGCCCAGAGAAGACCAAGTAACAATTGTGAGACTGAGGACTGGACACTGCAGACTCAGTCATCACATGTTTACCAAGTTCCACATTGGTGATTCTGAGGCGTGCCCCTGTGGCACTTCTCCCATGACAGTGGAAGAATACTTCCTCCAGACCTATCTATCCAACACACCAAAACCTGAGGGCCGATATCTGGCCTATTGACTGACCTGCCGATGAGGGACAAACTCTTTGGACACCTGGATAGCAGGGCCTTCAACGCACAGCAGCATTTGTCAGGGCCTCAGGAGTTGCTGTCTAAGCGTATGATGATGGTGACGACGATGAGGAGGAAGAAGAAGAAGAAGACGGAGGAGGAGGAGAAGGAGGAGGAAGGAGGAGGAGGAAGGGGGAGGAGGGGGATGAGGAAGGGGAGAAGGAGGAAGGAGGAGGAGGAACAGAAGAAGAGGAAGAAGAATGTAAAAGGAATTACAAATATCTACTGAAATCGGTAGGGCAGCTAATACAGCAAACTGATAAATCAACCAACTTCCCAATTAAGAGATCTGTCTATCTATGTGTCCATCTACCCATCCATCTATTTATCTTCCAGTCTACTTATCTAGGAAATAACTGCTTAACTTTAACACGTCAACAATCAGATTAACAAAGTTCCCTTCCTGGGGATGCTGGGGGAACCAGTCCTATAAATACCATCCCCACACTCTGGAAACTTTGTACTAGCTTTTCCTACTTTTCTATCCCTCTCTTTGTAAAAAATACCTTCTTTTCGGAAGAGTAGGCCATGTGTGCCGGTGGGAACGGATGACAAAACTGACAAAACTGCATAAGGGACTGGATGATAAAAAGCACATGAGTGCTTACTCCATTATCCTCGAAATAAAAGAATTTTTTAAAAATTATAATTTTTTTAAAACAAATTTTATACCACTTAAAGTCACAAGATTTCTCTGCGTAAAATTCGGGCTGCTCTCCCCGGGGAGAGCGCGTCGCCACAAGAGCAGCGCCACCTTTTTTTGGGTCTGCAACTGTATTTGTTTCCCTATCAGAGTGGCTTTTTTTCTAAGAATTTTGCCAGGGACAACTCTCTTGTTGCCGTGGGTTCTTTTACGAGCGCTGAAAATTTTGTGTAACACACGGGACCTCGGTTTATCGTCTCATCCGAAAGACTAGCGCCCAGACAACCACTCATGGATGGGGGAAAAGTTTCTAGCCCAAACGGGATTCGAACCACCGCACACTTCCTACCCGGACTTTTAGCTTTCTAGACAAGCGCGTTACCTCTAGACCACCGATCCACCCCATAAATACCTTGTTACTTTTCTTCCTGTCACTTCCTTCTTGTTTATTTATGTTCTGCCCTCATGGTTCATTCTCCTGCCTCTTTTTTCCCCCAAAAAAGACTCTAAAAATAATACAATTCTCTCCCACGCCGAACTAATAATTATTCGCTGAGCCTGACTTGTCAGGCGTTTAAAACAGCAGCGCAAAGCATTTTCGCTCACATATAACAGACAACAATAGCTGCTATCTGAGCGTTCGACAACGAACACGAAGAAGAACTTTCTTTCCTCACCAAACCCACCCACACCCGACCCCACCACCCACCCTCCCCAATCCTCCCCCCCCCCCCCCCCCCCCCCCCCTTACCTTCCAGATTCCTCCGTCTAACCAGGAGTGCCGTACGTTGATGGATCCGTCCCGTCGCCAGTCTCTACGTAAGCTATGCGGCGAAGCAAATTGGTCTTCTGGATAGACGCAAGCGTCGTGGAGAATGGCCAAAACCGCTTCAACCATAGCCGACCCGCTACCCCCGATTTCCCGGGTACGATCCACCTGTGCTTGAGTGCCTGGCAGGGGGAGGAGGAGGAGGAGGGGGAGGAGGAGGAGGAAGGGGAGGAGGAGGAGGGTGAAGATTGTCTGAAGTGGTCCCACTGTCCTGAAAATCAAGATGGATGGAGAGAAATAGTTTGTTTGGTTTTTTTAGGGTGAATCGGTTGATTGGTGGATTCGTTTTATGTGGGTGATATAGACTCAGATTCAGAATTCAGAATTCGGTGGGAATGCGGGAACCTGTAGGATGATTGCAAGTCCTTTTATTTGTTTTTTACAAGATATGAAAGGTAAAGGTTGTCCCATAACCTATGTGGTCGTAGATGAGCGAGGCATCAGAGACGTCAACTTCTCAAGGGGCCAGCATATTGAAGGCGGTGCCCATCTCCTCTCCCTCGCTGCTTTACCTTCCCTGATCCTAAAGAGGGCAGGTACCCATTTACAGCTGGGTGATCTGGGGGAACTGTACTGAAACCAAGGCGCGCAAACGGTCACCCATCCAAGTGGTAACCACGCTCGATGCTGCTTAACCTTCGCTGGGGAAAAAAGCGAGTGCTCTGACCACTGAGCTATCCCGTCTCCGTGTTTTGAGTGAGTACACATCCATGATATGCAAAATGTACATGCACGCATATCTTCTACCACCATCACCACCACTTCCACTACCACTTCCCAACAAACACACACACACACACACACATACACACACACACTGGAGTTAACATCAGTGCAGACTCCACTCTCCCCAAAGGTCCTTCTGATGAGACTATAAACCGAGGTCCCGTGTGTGAACGCAAGCAGGACATCTTGCGCATACGTTAAAACCCGTTCCGCTTTTCGGAAGAGTAAGCCATTGTGTGCCGGTGGGAACGGATGACAAAATTTACCAAACTGCATACACACGGGGACTGGATGAAAAAAGCACATGGGTGCTTATTCCATTATCTTCGAAATAAAAGAATAAGATAAAATAAAATAAAATAAAATAAAATAAAATAAAATAACACACACACACAAACACACACACACACACACACACACACACACACACACACACACACACACACACACACGAATACACTCAGATGCAGAACACAACAAGAACACTTCAGAAGATTATGCTACGCTATAAAAACAAAACTTGAAAAACTGTACATAGATTTTTTTTTTAATCAACAACGACAACAAAACTTTTGAGTAAAGTGTTTACAACTGTTTCACATGTTTATAGATTGGACCCATATCTACTGATATGCAGGAACGAAAATTATAGGCGCATATTCAGTAGATTTCGCACCAGCTCCCATGATTAAACATTTTTAATGATAGAGCAAGGGAGATATACAAATATGCCAAGAGAAAAAAAGAAAATGTTAAGTGTTGTAACAAGGTAGAAGATGAGTATCACTTGCTTGATGTTTGCATACTGTTATAATGATTCCTTCTTCATCCCTGAACACTAGACAGCAATTGTTGAGTGTCCTAAAAGTGAAAATTCGTTGCGCTGCCCTTAAGCGCCTGACAAGTCAGGCCCAGCGCATCCGATTTTGGCATGATGTGATGATTTCAGAAAGAACTTTTTTTTTTAATCTAATGTTGGAAATGAACAAATGATATGAATAACAACGGATGTGCGAGTAGGCTAAGTTTTTCAACAACCAAGACTACCTTGTTAGACATGATTAAATAGGCTAAGTGCATGACCTTTTTTTTCCAGAAGAGCAACAGCATTGACAAATAAACTACATAACTCTTTGAATATACACATTTTAAGAAATGTGGAATACGTTTAAGTTTTGTGTCAAAATAAGTATCATTATAACTTAAGAAGAAGAAGAAGAAGAAGAAGAAGAAGAACTACAACAATAACAACAAAAATAACAATAATAATAAAAATACTAATACTAATGATACTACGACTACTACTACTACTACTACTACTACTACTAATAATAATAATAATAATGATAATAATAATAACAATAATAATAACAATAATAATAATAATGATAATAATAATAATGATCATGATGATCATGATGATCATGATGAATATCATGATGATTATCATGATGATTATCATGATAATTCGAATTCATAAGCCATTTAAAGCAAACAAATCCTTATTGCCAAATTACTTGATTCTATATCTAATGAACGAAGAAAAAGAACAGACAAACGACACGATAACGAACGATAGCTAATTAATTAACATAGCCAAGACTAACTGTTGCTGATATCGAAATCAGACTAGTTTCCAGCAAGATCACCTCAAGTATTACGATTCACTTATACTAATCAAACATAAGCGCCTGTATATGATGTACAATTTATCAAGACTTATGACAAGTCAGTTTAGAAACTATCTAAAACATACATCTAGTAAACTCATATTCCCATTGTCTTATCTTACTGCCTGTAATATCAGCAAATGTCACGAACAACATACATCAACTTTAAATATATATATACATCATACATCAACCCCATGATCTCATGTTATCATTGACTAGCGTATCCTGCCACCTAGTTTTCACTCGCTAATCACTACTCACACCAACTATCCACATCACCACACACACCACGAACACACAACACGACACGTACAGCACTGACAAACAAACATACACACACCCCATCAGTCTATCAACACACAGCACACCACACACACTACTGCCCACAACAAACAACACACCACACCACACAACACACACACGTACATGCACACACACGCCACGACCCGCACAGCACACACGACCCACACACACACACAACACACACACACACACACACACACACACACGACGCACACACCACAGCACACACACACACACCACCACCACCACGCACACACACACAACACACCACACCACAAACACCACACCACACACACCACACACACACGCACACACACACACACACACACCACACCACACACACCAACACACCACACCACACACCACACACACCACACACACACACACACACACCACACACACCACACACACCACACACACACACACACACCACACACACACACAACCACACGCACACCACACACACACACACACGCACAACACACACACACACACGCACACACACACACCACACACGCCACACACACACACACCAACACACACACACACACACCCCACACCACACCACACAACCACCACACACACACACACACACAGCCACAACACCAAACACACAACACACCACACCCCCACACACCACACCACACACGCACACACACACACACACACACACGCACCACACACACACACGCACACACACACACACACACACACACCACACACACACACACAGCACACACACACACACACGCACACACACACACACACACACACGCACACACACACACACACGCACACACACACACATGCACCCCCCTCCCCCTCCCCTCCAGCAGGGTGTGCTATGCTGATGACGTCACTCTAGGGACAGTTTCTGATTCTTTTTTGGAATGGCATTAAAAAAATAAATAGATGTTGTTGTTGTGCGTTCTCTAGCTTAACACTCTGGGGGGTCACCCAGAATGTGCACTCTGACTCACTCACTCACTCACTCATCCCACCGGGGAATCACTGTGAGATTTGAACTTATATATAATTGCAACACTGAATGAGAAGTTGTGCGTGTATTCATGACTGTTTTTAGCTACCTCGCTATATAGGCAGCCATACTCCCACTTCAGGGGATTTTTTTTCTTTCTCTCTTGTAAAAGAGAATGCAGGTTGTCATGTTTTAAGAGCTTGTCATGGCTGAAGGCAATTTCAACATAATATTTAACAACGTAACAACATTTTAGTGTAGAAGGTCTTGGCAATTAGCTGACATCAATAAATGACACAGCTTTTGGCCTGGCCCAAAAAGTTAAATAAATATAAAACAGTGTCTAAGCTAAGTATGGCACTGTATTGATGATCCAGAATAAAGCATTAGATTAAGATTCCTATTTTAAAAAATTCTACAGTATGCAATGTCCTAGTGTTTTTTTTTCATCTTTAATTTATTTGATTTCTGTTTTTCTTTGTAGTGACAACAAATATGGAGGAAAGGCTAGACTCTACTTCTAGCTTCGGGTGATCTAGTATCTTTTACTAAATGCTAGTGCAGAAAATTTTCTGCTGATTTTCATAGATATTTTGTAAAGTATAAAAAAATGCATTGTGTACTTGTTTTGGGGACTGGGGATATATATCTAGGGCAATACCAGGCAAAATGTAACGGTAAAGGTGTTCCATAACCTATGTGGTCGTGAGGGAGTGAGGCCTCAGAGACCTCAAATTCTCAAGGGGCCAGCATATTGAGGGCCGCGCCCATCTCCTCTCCCTCGCTGTTTACCTTCCCTGACCCTAAAGAGGGCAGGTACCCATTTACAGCTGTACCAGGTAGTCACAAGAAAGTTTGAAATGATCATCAAATGAGGATCGCTTGTGTTCCTACAGTGTTGACCCCCGCGCATGCATATTATGGTTAGGCAGCTAGCAGATGACAAAGGACTACAGTGTTTGCTGGGGGAAAAAAACAACATCCCTCAAGCCTACCAAACACAAATCACATAAGTTTTGAGTCAAAGGCTAGTCTTTCACAAAAAGTGTGTATGGGGGAGGGTTGGGGGGAGGGGGGATCTTATTTCTATGAATGCCTTAGTACATGCAGCATGAATGTTAGAGTAGTAATATAGGAAAACAGAAGGAAAAGAGGCACAAAAAAAAATGGTGATATGAAGCCACAGAGAAACAGAGGACAGGGGAAATAGTGCAGTTTTTACCATAAGTATAACTGTGCATGCAAACTAATAGGGACATCCTGGTGGTTAAAATGATGTCCATTGCGCTCGTGATCTGCTGACCCAGGTTCAAATCTCGTTCAAGTGGATTTTTCCTCTGGAGTTAACATCAGTTCCAACTCCACTCCACCCACCCACCCCCACACCCCACCCCACCCAACCCCCAAAAAGTGCTTGGGATCACACTATAAACCCAGGTCCCTTGTGCGAACAGGCAGAATATCTTGCACACACACACACACACACACATTAAAACCCATTCCGCTTTTCCCGAAGATTAAGGCCATTGTGTGCCGTGGGACAGTATGACAAACATTTACAAAACTGCATACACATGGGGGACTGGATGTTGTTGTTTTTAAAAAGCACGTGCTTATTCCATTATCCTCGAAAGAAAAGCATAAAGATCAAAGAGAAGACGGAAGAACAACGAACCCTTCTGAGAATAACATGACTCAAGGGAAACAACCCAAAGATAATGGATGAGCAAAAGGGAGGTAGAAAGGACCCAAGGAATATAGAATAGGGATTGGGGGGGGGGGGGGGGGGGGGGGGAGGAGGAGGAGAGGGGTACATCTATCTAGACTGGATGCAAACAGACAATGTTGTGACCTTCCAATCTGGTTGTTGAAGAAAAGTGTCCAGGACAACAGGGGAATGAAGAAGTCTGGCTTTTTAGGGGGGAGAGGGGGGGTGAGAGGGGCAAGTCCTCTCTGGATCTGGCCTGTGATTGGGTACAAACTGGAGGATTTATCAGGTGTGTGAATACGTCCATTCTTTTCTCACCTGCCTGCCCGCCCTAGTAGTATGTTCTTTCGAGCCAGAAGGCCCATCATAGAGCCGGAGCTTATCCCGGTTTCTGTAGCGTTAAGCGAACTGATGGTTTTTTCACCACCCCTGTGACAGGACGCTAGTCTGTCGCCAGATACTTCCCCAGCAGAGCTGGTACCCACTTGTACACCTGGGTGGAGTGAGGAAAATAGGAGTAAAGTGTCTTTCCCAAGGACACAACACCGAGCCGAGCGGGGATCGAACCCGCGACCTCTGGATCACGAGTTGACCGCCTAAACCACTCGATCACGGTGCCTCCTACCTGCCCGCCCTAGAGGGTTGGTTATGCACCCTGAATGGATGCAGGGTGGCCGCACAGACAGACAGACAGACAGATGGACAAATAAGCGAACAGGCAGATGGATTGATAGATGGTTTTGTATAATATTTTAGGGAGGGGGTGGGGTGATGGTGGTTGCAAAAGAAGTTTGGATGAATAATATGCACCTTTTTATTTTAAAAAAGTGTCTGTATTTGTGTACGATCCCATGCATGTAAAAAGATTTGAATGTAAGGGCTTTGAGGTGTTGCTTTACAATATTCAGTGCTATATAAATTCCATACATTATTATTATTATTATTATTATTATTATTATTATTATTATTATTATTATTATCATATCATTATTATTATCATCATCATTATTACTATTATCATCATTATTATCATTATTATTATCATCATTATTATTATTATTATTATTATTACTATTATCATCATTATTATTATCATCAGCAGCAGCAGCAGAAGCAGCATTTTAATTTATTTTTTATCATCATCATTATTATTATCATCAGCAGCATTATTTTTATTATTATCATCATCATTATTAATATCGATATTATCATCATCATTATTATAATTATCATCATGTTTATTATTATAATTAAAAAATAAGGTAGCAGAAGGGTTAAGAGGTTCACCTGAAAATAAAAAATAAGAGAGAGAGAGAGAGAGAGGAGAGAGAGAGAGGAGAAGAGAGAGGGGAGAGAGAGAGAGGAGAGAGAGAGAGACATTCTTTTATTTCGAGGATAAAAAAATAAGCACCCATGGGGATTTTTTACACCCATTTCCCGCCCTTGGGGGTACATCATGATAATACCCCCAAAATACTCACACACTCAACGTAAAAAAAGAAAAAAAGCACAAAACAAAACTAAACAAGAAACACAAAAAATCAAAAAGCCAAACCTATAAAGTCATAAAAAAAAGAAATCTACACATTGTAAGTAAAGGGACACTAGTGTTACATACCACAATAAGTATTTGGGGAAAAAGAAAATTCCTAAAAACTCAAGCACAGTCAACAAACCCAATAAAATTGAGAGAGAAAGAGACAGACAGACAGTGACAGACAGACAGACAGACAGACAGTTAGACATACAGAGAGAAAGGGTTTTTAAAAAATTCTTCTATATCCAGGATAATGGAATAAGCACTTATGTAGAGAGACAGACAGACAGACAAACAGACAGTTAGACATACAGAGAGCTTTTTTCTTTTTATTCTTATATATCGAGGATAATGGAATAAGCACTTGTGTGCTTTTTTACATCCAGTCCCTGTGTGTATGCGGTTTTGTCAATTTTGTCATCTCTTCCCACCAGCACACAATGACCTACTCTCCCGAAAAGCGGAAACAGGATTTAACATGTGGGCAAGATGTTCTGCGTGCCTTCGCACACGGGGCCTTGGTTTATAGTCTCATCCCAAGGAGCTATCTAGACTGGATGCAAGCAGACCATGTTGTGTGACCTTCCAATCTGGTCGTTGAAGAAAAGTGTCCAGGACAACAGGGGAATGAAGAAGTCTGGCTTTTGGGGGGAGAGGGGGAGAGGGGCAAGTCGTCTCTGGATCTGGCCTGTGATTGGGTACAAACTGGAGGATTTATCAGGTGTGTGAATACGTCCATTCTTTTCTCACCTGCCTGCCTGCCCGCCCTAGAGGGTTGGTTATGCACCCTGAATGGATGCAGGGTGGCCGGACAGACAGACAGACAGACAGATGTACAGATAAGCGAACAGACAGACGGATTGATAGATGGTTTTGTATGATATTTTAGGAAGGGGTGGGGTTTGCAAAAGGAGTTTGGATGAATAATATGCACCTTTTTTTTTTTTAAAGTGTCTGTGTACAATCCCATGCCTGTAAGAAGATTTGAATGTAAGGGGTTTAAGGTGTTGCTTTACAATATTCAGTGCTATATAAATTCCATACATTATTATTATTATTATCATCATATCATTATTATTATCATTGTTATTATTATCATCTTCATTATTACTATTATCATCATTATTTTCATTATTATTACCATTATCATCATTATTATTATTATTACTATTATCATCATTATTATTATCAGCAGCAGCAGCAGCAGCAGCATTATTTTAATTATTTTTTATCATCATCATTATTATTATCATCATCAGCATTGTTTTTATTATTATCATCATCATTATTAATATCGATATTATCATCATCATTATTATAATTATCATCATGTTTATTATTATAATTAAAAAACAAGGTAGCAGAAGGGTTAAGAGGTTCACCTGAAAATAAAAGAGAGAGAGAGAGAGAGAGAGAGAGAGAGAGAGAGAGAGAGAGAGAGAGAGAGAGAGAGAGATTCTTTTATTTCGAGGATAATGAATAAGCACCCATGGGGGATTTTTTACACCTAGTCCCCGCCCTTAGGGATACATCATGATAATACGCCCAATACTCACACACTCATACAGTAAAAACAAAGAAAAAAAGCACAAAACAAAACTAAACAAGAACAAACAAACAATCAAAAAGCCAAACCTATAAAGTCATAAAAAATGAACATCTACACATTGTAAGTAAGGTACACATAGTTATTACACTCCACAATAAGTATTGGAATAAGACATTCCCTAAAACTCAAGCACAGTCAACAAACCCAATAAAATTGAGAGAGAGGGAGAGACAGACAGAGACAGACAGAGAGAGAGAGAGACAGAGAGAGAGACAGACAGACAGATAGACAGAGACACAGACAGTTCGACATACAGAGAGAAAGGGTTTTTTTTTAATTCTTTTATATCCAGGATAATGGAATAAGCACTTATGTAGACAGACAGACAGACAGACAGACAAACAGACAGTTAGACATACAGAGAGAGTTGTTTTTTTATTCTTTTATATCAAGGATATAATGGAAAAAGCACTTATGTGTTTTTTTTACATCCAGTCCCCGTGTGTATGCGTTTTTTGTCAATTTTGTCATCTGTTCCCACCGGCATACAATGGCCTACTCTTACCACGGAACAGGATTTAACTTGTGGGCAGGATGTTCTGCATGCCTTCGCACACGGGGCCTCGGTTTATAGTCTCATCCCAAGGAGCTATCTAGACGGGATGCAAGCAGACGATGGTGTGTGACCTTCCAGTCTGGTCCTTGAAGAAAAGTGTCCAGGACAACAGGGGAATGAAGAAGTCTGGCTTTTTAGGGCGAGAGGGGAAGAGGGGCGACTCTCTGGATCTGGCCTGTGATTGGCTCCAAACTTGAGGATTTATCCAGGTGTGATAACGTCCGTTACTTGTTCTCACCTGCCTCCTGGCCTTGACAAAGAGGGTTGTAATGGGACTCATGAAGAGTCAGGGTTTTGGAGGCAGACAGACGATGGGCGAATTCGATGGACCGTGATGGAGAAGAGAGAGATTATAGTGAGTGTGTGAATGACCCATTTTTTCACCATTTTGCCTTCGCCGACTAGAGTAGTCACTACTCTGTCATGCAGGCAGGCCGACTACTAAGTAAGGTAGGTGGTTTCAATAGGGGTGGGGGGACCAAACGGATCGGTTGGATGAGATGCAGCATGAGCAAGACTACACATTTTTAAATAAAGATAATAAAAACACCTCTGTTCCAACTGGCACACAATCTACCTAAGTTTACTCGCTCTTTTTCGCGCTTTTCTATGTGGTGGGGGGGGTTAGCAAGAATCTTGGCTGAATAATTGCACCATTACCACCCATCCCTCCCATTCTAACTTCTACTTATACAATTGTTTGGAAAAAACCATCTTAAATCGTTTCGTTTCCCCACCCAACGTCCCTTCCCCATCCTCTCTAGTGGGTCGTAGGGGAGCGAGGCATCAGAGACCTCACTTCTCTAGGGCCAGCATATTGAGGGCGGCGCCCATCTCCTCTCCCTCGCTGCTTTACCTTCCCTGACCCTAAAGAGGGCAGGCGCCCATTTACAGCTGGGTGAAGTGGGAGACTGTACTGAAGCCAAGGCGAGCTAAACGGTGACCCATCCAAGTGGTAACCACGCTCGATGCTGCTTAACCTTAGCTTGGGAGAAAGCGAGTGCTCTGACCACTGAGCTATCCCGTCCCCAATACTAAGAAAAAACTCGTGCATACAAACTCGACCTCAAGGTTCAACAATCCCACCCACCCACCCACCCATCTTCTACTAAGTACCAAATTTGAAAATAAATCGTCTAGCCCAAAGTTTTGACTTTCAACAAAATCTACATGATTCTTTAGTCATCAACCGCAGAAACAACACGGGAAGAAACTATATACACAGCCAATACTTTGGCCCTGCCGTTACACAGTTTTAATTGTTTTAAGTTAAAAGAGTCCTACTAACAAAACTGTTAATCTGAAGATATAAACTTACAAGAAGATGATGCTACACACACACCCACACACCATCACACACCATCACACACACACACACTATCAAACACATCACCACACACCGCACCGTCCACGCGACACTACACACCATCACTCA
>CM054161.1:11458913-11468913 GCA_028751875.1 Rapana venosa | reverse complement strand
CAACACACACGCGCGCGCGCACACACGCACTCACACACCAGATCTCGCACGAACACACGCGCGCGCGCGCGCGCGCGCACGCACACACACACAGCCTAGTGGTTAGAACATTGCGCTCGCCATCTGACGACCCGGGTTAGATTCCCGTTCAAGGAAATATTTTCCCCTGGAATTAACATCAGTACCGACTCCACTCTCCCCAAAAGTCCTTCGGATGAGACTATAAACCGAGGCCACGTGTGTCAACGCACGCAGAACATCTTGCGCACACGTTAAATCCTGCTCCACTTTTCGTATGAGTAGACCATAGTGTGCCAGTGGGAACAGATGACAGAATTTACAAAACTGCATACACACGGGGACTGGATGTTAAAAAAAAAGCACATGAGTGCTTATTCCATTATCCTCGATATAAAAGAATAAATAAATAAACACACACACTCACACTCACACACACACACACACACACACACACACACACACACACACAGGTGGATGGTGGTCCAGAGGTAACGTACCTGCCTAGCAAGCAAAAAGTCCGGGTTGAAGTGTGCGGTGGTTTAAATCCCCGTTTGTGGAAAACAAAACCGGGAATAAAGCCTACTTGACAAAGGCCATCTCTTTGTAGGCACCTCATACAAAGACCACATCACGAAATGAAGAAGTCAAGAGACGCATCCGCAATGAAATCGGGCCCTATATACTGACCTCCAAACACTCGTCAGACAACGAAAACTGAAGTGGTTTGGTCATGTCACACGCTCCTCTGGTCTGGCTAAAACAATCCTACAAGGCACAGTGAGGGGAGGACAAAGGAAGAGATGGGAGGACAACATTCGAGAGTGGACAGACATGGAGCTGAGAGACACCCTGAGGGCGGCCGAGAGACGAGAGAAGACTGGAGAAAGGTGGTTGACAAAGCTTCGAAGGCGCCCCAAAGGATTCGGAATCTGAGGGATCGGGGACAGTGACGGTGACGGTGACGACAAAGGACGGCACCTTAAGAACAGAAATCTCCAGAATCACTCCAGCTACAGTAGCATCACCCAGACCCATCATAATGTAGGAAGAACATAAGGAAGGAAGGTGGCAGGATGGTTAAGACGTTTGCCTGCCAACAAGTAAACCGTGAGGTTCTGGGTTCGATTCCCAGCCTCGCCCTTTCTTCCCAGTTTGACCAAAAAATCGAACTGAATGTCAAAGTCCTTCGAATGAGACTATAAACCGAGGCCCCGTGTGCGAACGCATGCAGAACATATTGTGCCCACGTTAAATCCTGTTCCGCTTTTTGGAAGAGTAGGCCATTGTGTGCCGGTGGGAACAGATGACAAAATTTACAAAACCGCATAAACACGGGGACTGGATGTAAAAAAGCACATGAGTGCTTATTCCATTGTCCTCGATATACAACAAAAAAATTTTAAGTCCTCTGAGCACTTTGATTTGTTGCTTTACAAGATTCAGCCCTATATAAATTCCATACATTAGTATTATTATCATTATTATTATTATTGTTGTTATTATTATTATTATTATTATTATTATTATTATTATTATTATTAATGTACAGGGTGTATAAATGGGACATTCTTTTTATTTGTTTGTTTTGTTTGTTTGCTGCCTCATCTTCTGTGACGGCCCTGTCCTGCTGTTCCCACGCCGCTCATTCCAATCTCCCCGCCACAGCCATACCCAGATTCGTTATGTCTCATCCTCCGGGTCGGAAGTCCACAGGGAGCCCATCAATATCAGGCCGCCGTGGGGCCACCAGCCAGAGGGGCCCTGCACCCCTGCTGGGTCACTTTGGTGGTGTTCAGTGGCGCCTGTTCTGAGCTAACATACGCAGGACACCACCTACTAAGTCCCCTACTAACGACAGTATTAGCTCAGTCAGGCACAGAAGTGTATGGGCAAACCGAATCTGAGGTCACCATGAGACCAGAGTAACTGGGACCACCGAATCAGAGGCTTTTTTTCTCCACATGATGAACAAGGACAATGAGGATGACGTAATGCTGCTGCTGTGGACGTGCATGTGCTTTGAGACTACATGACGGGTTGTACTCTACGCTTACTATCATAAAATATCCCGGCGTCAACCAGGCCCAAGAGATTCAGATACTTGCAGTGTTGGTCAGGTAATTTGAGCAACACTCTCAAAACTCGCATCCGTAAAGTGGATGAAGCTCGACTGTGTGGTCCCAGTCTTCCCAATGAGCTCACAGCACACTCACTTTGGGTAGGAGCCAGCCAGAGTCCAAAAAATCCCTATGACTCTTATGGGATTCAAACCTGCCACCCTCCAGTCTAAAATCCAAGGCGCTAACCACTACGCCATAGCAGCTGGTGTAAATGAATTGTTCTTGAAAACACATTGGCTGTTGCCACTGTTGACACATGTTTTAGAAATAGCCTACATAATAGGGCCCTCATACATAGGATGCATACATACTTACATACATACATAATCAGTCTAGTATACATGCACATGTCCTTCGGTTGAGACTATAAAGCTAGGTCCCGTGTGCAAACGCACGCAGAACATCTTGCACACACATAGGCCATCTTGCACACAAGAATAGGCTATTGTGTGCCAGTGAGAACGGATGACTTTTACAAAACAGCATACATACGGGGACTGATGTAAAAAAAAAAAAAAAAGCCCATGATTGCCTATATCATTATCCACGATATATATTTTTTTTTTTAAGTTAAAGTAAAGAAAAAAATTAGGCTTATATACTTTCCCGCATAAGAAGGTCAGAAAACATCCAGATGGCTTTCGCTTTATACAAGGGAAACTACCTTATGAACTCTCATTTGCTGAAATACGTTGTTGCTTCCCTGCCGCCTACTTCATCAAACTACAGCCCATAGAACACTTATGGCTTTAAAATTTGAACCAGTGAAGGCAATTCAACCGACCGAATTTAAAACAGTTGTGTTTACAAAATTAAACCAACAAAAATGCACACTTCGAAACCAAATCGTAACTTAACAGTAACGCATTATTCCCACCCCAAAAATCTGTAAGAATGAACTCCCCTTAATCCACTTCGATTCGCGGGCTTGTAGTCACGATTAATGTTATACCTCAGTATGTGTGTATATATATGTCCTGGCTTCAAACAGGTGAAAGAGATTTTATTTGGATTTAAATTGAAGCGTACTTAGAGGACAAACAAAATGGAAGAAAGAAAACGAGTAAATGACTTTCGACTACTTTGCGCTACTTTCCATTTCGCCACACAAACGGAACAAAGTGCGCGCAAAGTTCACAAGGGTTCACGTCCGGTAGCGACCTAGCAACCCGACAAGCGACCTAGACAACGGGTGTTCTGAGTTAGACAACACAGCACAAAAGGCTTCGTGGTTGATTCTCCCTCCACTGTTGTCTCCTTTCGTCTCCAATCCTCCCCCATTCCACTGTCATTTTGATAGGTCTTCTCCCTGTGTGCACATTTCTTGAAATATCAAGATGGCAACTATTGCTTTCGGCGGTGGCCCAACCACGGAACAGAGACGTGCCTTCGCTGCCTTGAAAGAGGGGTCGCAAGTGCCTGGGTGAGTGAGTGAGTGAGAGTTTTAAATGACGAGGTGAAAAACTCAGTGTTTCGGTCTTGCTAATATATTTGTTAAAATATTGCTGTTTGTGTGTATATATATGTCTGTGATACTGCTCTTGGAGTTAAAACGTTAAATCCTGTTCCGCTTTATTTATTTTTTTATTTTGTTTATTTATTCTTGTATATCTTTCCGAAAGAGTAGGCCCATTGTGTGCCGGTGGGAACAGATGACATATTTACGAAACCGCATACACACAGGGACTGGTGGAAAAATGCACAAGAGTGCTCATTCCATTATCCTTGATATGAAAGAATGAAAAAATAAATAAATAAAAAAGGAATTAAGTCAGGTGCTAGGTTGAAATTGTGAAAGATTATTTGATTTTGTGCATGTTGATTGTCCAGTTTGTACCATCTTCCACAATGATTGAGACGGTTAAAGTCTGTAGTGAAGTTTTCTGTGAGCTCTTTGAATCTGAAAAATATTGAATGTATTCTGTGGTACTTTTGGTTCACATTCATTGATTCATGCAATGAGTTCTGAAGAAAATTTAAAGTATTTCACATGTGTACATTACAAAGGTCTATGATGAGTATTCATGTATGAACACAATCATGCATGTGTGCATGTACACACACATACACAGGGAGATGGGATAGCCTAGTGGTTAGAACATTGCACTCGCAATCTGACGACCCGGGTTTGATTCCAGTTCAAGGGGATATTTTCCCCAGGAGATAACATCAGTGCAGACTCCACTCTCCCCAAAAGTCTTTCGGATGAAACTATAAACCGAGGCCCTGTGTGCGAACGCACACAGAACATCTTGCGCACACGTTAAATCTTGTTCTGCTGTTCATAGGAGTAGGCCATTGTATGCCAGTGGGAACAGATGACAGACTTTACAAAACCGCATACACATGGGGACTGGATGTAAAACATTGTATCATTTGTATGCGAGTGGCAACAGATGACAGACTTTACAAAACCGCATACACACGGGGACTGGATGTAAAACATTGTATCATTTGTATGCGAGTGGCAACAGATGACAGACTTTACAAAACCGCATACACACGGGGACTGGATGTAAAACATTGTATCATTTGTATGCGAGTGGCAACAGATGACAGACTTTACAAAACCGCATACACACGGGGACTGGATGTAAAACATTGTATCATTTGTATGCGAGTGGCAACAGATGACAGACTTTACAAAACCGCATACACACGGGGACTGGATGTAAAACATTGTATCATTTGTATGCGAGTGGCAACAGATGACAGACTTTACAAAACCGCATACACACGGGGACTGGATGTAAAACATTGTATCATTTGTATGCGAGTGGCAACAGATGACAGACTTTACAAAACCGCATACACACGGGGACTGGATGTAAAACATTGTATCATTTGTATGCGAGTGGCAACAGATGACAGACTTTACAAAACCGCATACACACGGGGACTGGATGTAAAACATTGTATCATTTGTATGCGAGTGGCAACAGATGACAGACTTTACAAAACCGCATACACACGGGGACTGGATGTAAAACATTGTATCATTTGTATGCGAGTGGCAACAGATGACAGACTTTACAAAACCGCATACACACGGGGACTGAATGTAGAAAAGCAAATAAGTGCTTATTCTATTATCCTCGATATAGAAGAATAACAGAAAAGAAAGAAAAGAACAGACATCCACAAAGTCAGATGCAGCTACTTTCATTGTAGACAAAAACGGCTGCGTATGCAAAACCTCACCATTGCTGCATTGGAGCTGTACATGAGAAACAAAAAATAATGATAATAAAATAAAATAAAATGAAAAATAAATAAAGGCCATTGAGTGCTAGGGAGCTTCAAGTACAATACCTTTACCTGACCATGGCCAGTTATGCGCATGCATGGTTTTTGTATTGTATTGTATTGTATTGTATTGTATACCACTTTGTCACGGCAGATTACTCTGCATGAAATTCTAGCTGCTCTCCTCCTGGGGATAGTGCATAGCCTCAAGAGCACTGCCAACCTTCTTTTCTTTTTTTTGTTTTGGTTTTTTTGTTTATTTTCTGTCTGCATATGTATTTGTTGTGTGCTTTGTTGTGCACAAAGCAAAGGATATATATATATATATATATTATATATATATATATATATATATATATATATATATATATATATATGGATGTATCATGTGTATGTTTCTGTTTACATATATATACATGATATGAATTGTATGTTGTTACTATGTATGCGTGCTTGCACAATTGACTTACAGTGTGAGTCTGCACATGAATAGCATTAAGTGTATCACATCAATCTGTATTTGTTTACAAGATTTTTGTTTCACCCTCTGTGTGTGTGTGTGTGTGTGTGTGTGTGCATGTGTGTGTGTGTGTGTCTGAGCATGTGCGCATGCATGTGTGCATGCTATAAATTGTATTTTAAGAGTAGTCTTCAGTTTCAACGTCTTTTTACTTTAACTTTTTTAAAGTGATACCAGATATTTTAAGAGTATGTTTTCATGTATCTGCATGAAAAAAACCACCATTCAACAAGGTTAATGTTGTGATAATGATATTGGTGTGTGTCTTTTTTAAATTTTTGTTTGTTGATTAAGGTTTTAATTATGGAAGACTCTGAAGAGTATAGTTTTTGTTGATGTTATTATCAATTCTAACATTTCTCTTGGCAATATAAATAATATGATAATATTTTTAGTTTGTAATTTTTCTTTCATTGAAGATAGTAACACTTAGTGCTTTTATCATCAAAGACAAGTTTTGGGTTTTTTCTTGTTTTTTAATGTTAATAATTGCTTAAATTATCAATTCTCGGCTAGTGCTCCAAGGTTCACCAATGGTGAGATTTACAATATATGCGACTATTTTTTTTTACCCACCATCATGATAGTTGCATTCTGAATTTGTGGATTCAGATCAGTTTGGTTTAACTTATAAACATAAATGTGATGGTGTATACAGTTATGCATGTGCGAGTCTTGCAGAAAGACAGTAAAAATGAGTATTATTATTATTATCATTGTAATTATTATTGTTGTTGTTATTATTATTATTATTATTATTATTATATGTATATACACATAGCTGCACAATCTTAATCTGAACTTTTCACTGTTGGTCGGGGGATAGCCCTGATTTGGCCTCCATGGTTTGTTGGTAGGGCAAGTAAGTAGTGTAAACAATAAGACTGGATTGGATTGGATTGGAGTCGAATTGGATTGGAGTCTCTGTGTTTCAGATATCGTGGCTACATCCCACAGATCAAGTACAGAGTGGGACAGACTTATGGCAACGATACCAGTGATCTGTCACAGGTTTGTACAGATGAAACATGCATGCATGTGCGTGTGTACACACACACATGCGTGCTCGCTAGGACACACATACACATACTCACACACAAACACACACACACACACACACACTCAACACACACAACACAACACACACACCACTCTCTCTCTCTCACTCATTCATTCACTCACTCACTCACAAGTGCTTATTCCATTATCCTCGATATAAAAGAATAAAACAAAACAAAACAAAAACTCACCTTAACATCAAAACAAAACAAAAATAACACACAAAAAACAACCACAGCCTCAACTACCTACCCCCCCCCCCCCACCCCCACCTCAGCCCCCACCCCCTCTCCCACCCATTCCTTTCCCCTTTACAATTCATCTAGTTCCAGGTCATCAACACAAAAACGAAACGAACAGAAATTTATAACTTTATAAACGCAAGACGCAGTTTTAATACGCTCTTTCACTGTCGGTGAGGTGATAGCCCTAGTTTGAATTTTATGAACACATGACACAGATTGAAAAGAAAGTTTGGGGGGGGGGGGTTTTGTTTGTTTGTTTGTTTTTTATAATAAGCTCATGTTGTGAATTTTTTTTTTTTAATGTTAAGGTCCTGTGAGACTCTTCACACCCTGAACAAACAAAAAAAAGAGAGGTTAAATTCCAGAGTAAAAGACGGGTTAAAGGGGGGAAAAAATAAAAGAAAGAAAGAGAAAATGAATGAATGAAAGAAAGAAAGAAAGAAAGAATAGACATACAGTCTACCTATCTTGCGGGTCCAAGGCTAGGCTTGTCGTCTTTGTGAAGAGTGTTTTGCAATCCCGAGAAAGGCCAATTCACAACCACTGAACCGTGAAATGTTGCGCCTTTGCTATCATTGGACGTGCTTGGCAGCTATCGACACAGAGAGACTTCAGTTATTGATACATTGAAGTTGTGGCACCATTGGTGTGATCTCTTCTTCGTTGTCAAACGCTCAGACAGCGACTGTTGTTGTCTGTCATATGACCGAAAAGGTGTTGGACTGCTTTTAAGTGCCTGACAAGTCAGACCCAGGGCATTCAACTTTGGTAGTGGGAGAGAACTGTTATATCTTTTAAGTCTTTCTGAGGGGAAAAGAAAGGCAGGAGAACGGATGCGGAGAAGGCAGAAAATAGACAAGGAGGAGGTGACGGGAAGAAAAGGAACGAGGCAGAAACAAAGAGGGGGATAGAAAAGAGGGAATTCCTAGCACAGAATTTCCAGAAGGTGGGGATGGTGTTTATACTGACAGAGCCCCATGGCATCCCCATAAGGGAGATTGGCATGAATAGAGAGAAGAGGGACAGGAAAAAAGAAGAGAGCATGAATATGTGTACATGCAGACATATGTTCGTGAGCATGCGTGCAGACACACAAAGAGATAGACTCGCATGTATACATAACTCATGCACACACGCACGCACACACACACACATGCATGCACCCAGGCATGTTCGCACCCACACACACACACACACACACACATGCATGCACCCAGGCATGTTCGCACCCACACACACACACACACACACACATGCACCCAGGCATACACATGCACACACACACACACACACACACACACATACACATGCACGCACACACACACACACACACACACACAACACATACACGTACACAAGGCTTGTTTTGTTGTTGTTATTTTTTCTTCTTCATATATATATATAAATAAATATATATATATATATATATATAGAGAGAGAGAGAGAGAGAGAGAGAGAGAGATGAGGGGTTTGGTTTTTCTTTTTATAGATCAATAGCTTGATGACAAAAACAGAAACTGAATGCATTGCTTATTCAATGTACCATCTTGAAATAAAATTTGACTTTCACACAATCACACTCACTCACTCACACAAACACTCACTCACTCACACACACACACACACACACGCACACACACACACACACACACACACACACACACACACACACACATTCACTGATTCAGAGATCTAAAGTGCCAAGCAACCTGCTGCTCCCTTCAGCCCCCACCCCTAACCCCAACCCCTACCCCAACCCCCCACTTTCCCCCCACTCCCCATTAACTGCCTTGGCCCCTTTCAAGTATGAAAGTGGACACCTCTGATAATTATATAATAGTCTTTGGTGTCCTGCAGTTCTGGACCATAGCAAACACACAGTGTGGTGCTACTAAAGCCCCCATTGTTATGCATGCACAACTTGTACAGTGCACTCTGAACATGTTTGCCAGTGGGTATGTGAGTGTGAGTGTGCTGTGTGTATGTGTGTGTGTGTGTGTTGTGTGGGTGGATGTGGGGGGTGGGGGGGAGGTGCGTGTGGGTGGGTGAGGGTGGGTGTGTGTTTTGTGGTGGAAGTGTGTGTGTGTGTGTGTTGGAAGTGTGTGTGTGTACGCGTGCGCATGTAGTCAGCTAAAAACCCCATGTGTTGGGCACGGGATAGCCTTGTGGTTAGAACATTGCGCTCGCAATCTGATGATCCGGGTTTGAATCCCGTTCAAGGGGGATATTTTCCCCTGGAGTTAACATTAGTGCAGACTCCACTCTACCCAAAGTCCTTTGGATGAGACTATAAACCGAGGACCCGTGTGCGAACGCATGCAGAACATCTTGCGCACACGTTAAATCCTGTTCCGCTTTTCAGAAGAGTAGGCCATTGTGTGCCGGTGGGAACGGATGACAGAATTTACAAAACCGCATACACACGGGGAGTGGATGTAAAAAAGCACATAAGTGCTTATTCCATTATCCTTGATATAAAAGAATAAAATAAAAATAAAATAAAGATGAATAAAAATAACCCCCCATTGTATGCATGCACAAGTACAGTGCACTATGAATCAAAATCGTTTGCCATTATGTGTGTGTGAGTGTGTGCACAGTCAACTAAATCCCCCATTGTATGTATGCACAACTACACTGCACTCTGAACATGTTTGCCAATGTGTGTGTGTGTGAGAGTATGCTGTGTGTGTGCATGTATTGTGTGAGTGTGTGTGTGTGAGTATGCTGTGTGTGTGAGTATGCTGTGTGTGTGTGTGTGTGTGTGTGTGGTGTGTGTGTGTATGTGT